>ML660201.1:52001305-52426277 GCA_007570785.1 Antilocapra americana
TAGATTATATTAAATTGTATTATACATTAAAATATATATAATATTATTTATATAATTATATATAGTTATAAATATATATTATATATAATACATATAGAAAATGTAATATAATTAAATATAGAATATTATATCATTATATAATTATATGATATGGTATATATTATATAATATACATAATTTATTATATATATTACATTAAATATATATTATACATTATATATATACTTGAGGAGATATATATATCCTCAACGCAATAGTGCCTCTTACCTGTAAACCTTTGCACAGTTGGTACCCTCTACCTCTAAACCTTTGCACCCTTGGAATGCATCTTGGGCTACCCTTTCACGTCACTCTCTCATTCAACAAAAGTTATCAATCGCCTACTATGTGTTGGACACTGTTCCAGCTCTTGAAACAAACAAATACATAGGAAGGAAGTATATATAACAAGAAAATAGGGTGTCTGATGGTGAGCAGTAAAGTAGGATGCAAGGGAAAGGTGGTGCTGGTGGTTACTGCTATATACAGGGTGGTCAGGGAAGGCTTCTTGGAACCGGTGGCATTTGGGTAGAGAGACCTGAAAAAGTGAGGGAAGGAGCAAGGTGGCTGTCTGGGAAAAGCACTCTAGGCAGAGGGAACAGCCAGGGCAAAGGCCCTGAGGACCGAGGGCCTGACTGGAGTGTTTGGAGCACATTCCTGAGTGGCTGGGGCAGAGTGAGAGAGGAAGTCATAGGAATTAATGTCAGAGAGGGCAGGAGTGGGCGGCACATAGTACAGGGCTGTGTGAGAATAGAAGTTACTAAGGGGGGCGTCCTGGGAGGGTGCTGAGCAGAGTGGGGACATGAGCTGACTTGGGTTTTAACCAGATCCCTCTGGCTGCCCTGATGAGAACAGAGTCCAGCGGTGGACTGGAGCGAAGAGACTAGTGGATACCAAGGTGGTTGCAAGGAGATGGCATGAAGAGGCTGGATTCAGAATATGTTAAGGTAGGGCTAACAGGGTTTTCCAGAGAAGTCAGAACCAGAGTATGAGAGAGCGAAGAGTCAAGGATGATTCCAAGGATGACGCCTGAGCATAGATGATTCCACTTCCAGAAAGCCCTCCTGGGAACCCCCAGCTGCCTGGGCCTTGCCTTCATGGAGATTGTCATGGCCTGTCTCCCTCAGGGTGATACCCAGGGTAGGGCAGGACTCGTTTACTGTCCTTCTTCCAGAGTGTTTGAGAGGTGAGTGAGAGAGGCAGGCTGAGCTAGGGTTAATTCTGGCCTCAACTTTGAGAGGTCAGTCCCCGACCCATTTGGGATCCACAAGTCAGTAGCTATTCTCGCTTTGCCTAGTTTCCTCACCACCGGAGGGCATTGCCAGCCCCCACTCACAGCAGTCTCTCAAGGCAACACTGAGCCTAAGGCCTGCTCTTCTGCTGCCGGCCTAACCTCCGTCCTCTGGGGGAGCATCGGCTTGGCCCACATGGCTGTGCCCTGAGTCAGCTTCACCTAGGGAGGAGGCGGACCTAGGACGGAGCTTGACATAGCCACAGTGGTGCGACAGGCCCTGAAGTTAGACGGCATGGCCATGGCCCCGGGGGGAGCAGACAGGAGTCTGGGGGTGCCCCCGCCCCATCTGCCCTCCTGGCACGTCGGGGTAAGAGTCAGGTCAGACAGGAAGGCCGGGGCCGAGGCACCGCAGGAAGGAATGCCACCCGGATGAGCATGTGAACCTGGGGCCCCCAGCGCAGCGTCAGGCCCCGCCCCTGCCCAGCGTCAGGCCCCGCCCCTCCCCGTCAGGGGGCGGGGCCACCCTCCGCGCTCCTCCCCCGCCGCTCCCCCGGCACCCGCAGTCGGCGCTCGCCTCGCCTCCAGCGCGCACCTGCCTCCGGAGCTCAGGTAAGGGACCCGGGGCGCCTGAGGGCCGGGGTGGGGGGATTTTTTTTTCGGAGTTTTGGGAAGAAAGAAGCTCTTCAGCAGGCCTGACATTCTGTGGTTCCCGGCGGGCCTGAATTTGAGTCCCACTCAGGGGTTTCCCAGTCAGGTGAGAGCCTCCGTCTCCTCTGGAGAGTCAGGGGAGAATGAAGTTCTCCTCCCCGGTGCTGGCAGGGTCCCGCCGGCCCGCTGCGGGTCTGTCGCTAACTTGCTCTGCGGGGCCTTCAGAATCAGTACGACCTCAGCTTCCCCATTTGTGAGGTGAAGGGTCTGACTAACTCTCGGAAGGCTTCGCCCCCCCACCCCTCCGCCCTCGTGGGACCCACAGCTTTGGCGGGTGTTTCCTCACACACGCCTTACCCTTCCCCGCAGAAGCTGCCCTGGCCTCGGGGCTCGAAGGCATCTTTGAGGGAAAAGTACTGAACGGAGAGCTGGGGAAGGGGGGAGCCTCGCTGCTGTCACAAGCTCACGGGGCGGGGGAGAGCCGGGGGTGCGGCCGAGAGGGAGCCCCCAGTCCCCTCACCTGTGCGCAGAGCATCCCGGCTTCTCTCCTGGGAGGCGGCTTTTGGGCTGGAAGCCAGCTCATTTTTCCTTTCCCTGGGGACGGGTAAGATTATGGTCTGGGGCTTATCATTTTGACCTGATTTGTTTAGAAACTGAGAGAAAAGTCACGTCAGGAGGGTGTGTTTGTCCTGTTTGAAGTCCAAGCAGATCAATACTAATAAACCCCCTCCTGTCTCCGCGTCTCCCTGAATTTGGGCTGGCGCAGCCTTCTGAAAAACTAGGGTCCTTGTGCTTTGAGATGGTTGCCAGGTCACCCTCTTAGGGCATCGTCTCCCACACGCTGGCCACATACCAGAACTGGGGACCCTGCTGGTCATCACCCATGGAGGCCTTCTTTCATTTTCATAACAGCTCTATGTGGGAAATTCTCTTTTTTTTAATAAAAATTAAATAACTTTATGGAGATATCACTCACATGCCATAAAATTCACCTTTTTATAAGTGTGCACGTCAGTGGTTTTCAGTTTATTCATCAAGTTGTGAAGAAAGTGAGTTTCAGTTTATTCACCACTGGCTAATTTAGAACATTTTTATCCTCCCCAAATAAACCCCATACCCTCTAGCAGTTACTCACCATGTCCCCTTCTCCCTGGCAACCACTAATCCACTTTCTGTTTCTATGGATCTGCTTATTCTGGACATTTCATGTAACTGGAATCATACAATAGGGGCTCTCTTCTGACTGGCTTCTTTCTCTGAGCATAATGTTTTCAAGGTTTATGCATGTTTTAGCATGTGTCAGCATTTCATTCCTCGCTATGGCTAAAGAATCTTGTATCACATCTGGTTTATTCATCTATCAGTTGATGGACATTTGGGTTGTTTCCACTTTTTGGCTATTATGAATAATGATGCTGTGAACATTCATCGACAAGTGTTTGTGTGGACATAGGCTGTCGATTCTCTTGGATATAATACCGAGGACTCTCTGGGTCTTATGGTGAAACTGTGTATAACATTTTGAGGAACTCAAACTGTTTTCCAAACTGGCTGCACCATTTTACATTCCCGCCGACAATATGTCAGGTCTCCAAATTTTCCACATTCTCCCCAGAACTTATTATTTGTATTTCATACTTTAGCCATCCTAGCGGGTGTGAAGTGTTATCTCATTGTGGTTTTGATTTTCACTTCTATAATGACTAACGATGCCAAGCATTTTTCCATATGCTGTTATCAATTTGTACATCTTCTCTAGAGAAATGTCTGTTGAAAACCTTTGGCTATTTTGAAATTGGGTTGTCATGTTATTGTTGAGTTATGGATGTGCCTATTCCACGGGAGATTCTGAGGCTCTGAGACTGGGAGAAACTTGCAGTGATCTCACAGTCAGTGGTCAGTAGAAGTGGGAAGTGAGTCCGGGTCTGTCTGACATTCAAGAGGCAGCAAGCTCTTTCTCCTGCTCTGGATGCCTTTTGTCTGGTCTTTGCTGTTGCCAGTTGTATTTGTGTGTGTGTGTGAGAGAGAGAGAGAGAGAGAAAGAGAATGTGAGATACTGCTGGGAAAGATAGAAAGAGAGAGAGAGAAGACAGACAGAGAAACTGAGAGCATCTGGGATGAGAGAATGAGTAAGAGGAGGCTGACCCGGCTCTGGCTGTTTTAACAAGACACCCCCCTTGGAGAGTCAGAGCCATGGAAAACCTTTTCAGAGTTTTTGGTTTCTTTCCATTAATTTTCAAACATTGTGGTTGTTGTTGTGAAGCTCAAAAAAGTTTACTCAGGAGCACACTTCTCACTAGTGTTTTTGTTCCTAAATCCAAAACAAATCTAGGTAGACCCCCAACCTAAACAGGGAATATCATCTCTTAGTGTCTAGCTGGGCCTAAGAATCTGAAGCAGTGTTCATCAGACTTTTTGATAATGCCCTCTGCCCAAGAAAAACGTTTAAGCACCCCCAACATATATATGTTTATAGATTTAGAAACTTTATATACAACTTTATATACAAGTTGTTGTTGTTGTTGTTGTTCAGTCGCTCAGTTGTGTCCATCTCTTTGCGACCCCGTAGACTGCAGTACACCAGGCTCCCTGTCCTTCACTATCTCCTGGAGTTTGCTCAGATTCACATCCATGGAGTCAGTGGTACGATCTAACCATCTCATCCTCTGTTGCCCCTTTCTCCTTTTGCCTTCAATTTTTTCCAGCATAAGGGTCTTTTCCAATGAGTCAGCTCTTTGCTGTAAGTGGCCAAAGTATTGGAGGTTCAGCTTCAGCATCAGTCTTTCCAGTGAATATTCTCAGGGTTGATTTCCTAGCAGTTCAAGGGACCCTAAAGAGTCTTCTTCAGCACCACAGTTCAAAAGCATCAGTTCTTTAGCACTCAGTCTTGTTTATGTTTCAACTCTCACATCCATATGTGACTACTAGAAAAACCATAGCTTTCACTATACTGAACTTTGTTGGCAAAGTGATGTCTCTGCTTTTTAATACGCTGTCTACATTTGTCATATACAGGTACTGCAACCATTAGTTAATATCTCAAGGCCCAACATAGTATATTCAGAGTGACTTTCCATCACCAACAATACTGAATGGAAGTTCACCTTTCAAGGAGTTTTCTTATTATGATTTCAGTCAGCAACAGTATGTGTGTGTGAGATCCTGTTCATTATTATTTTCAACATTAGGGTGGCTGCTGTAGGACTGGAACTAGAAACAGTGGAGGGTCTCTTCCACACTTTTCCTGTGTCTGGCTTGTACTTTCTTGATTAGCACTATCTCATTCCATCGTTTCTTGACAGGGACTCTTTAAAGCCACTCGTCCACACTACAGGGGCTGATTCAGTTAAAGCTACATTGTTTGATCCTAACCCACCACCGGGACACGGCAATATAGGGCAATAGACTGACCATGGAGGAACGGAGATGTGGCCACAGCAGACCTGTCTGCACTGTGGGCTTCCCTACTGGCCTCTAGGGACCCCACTTAGTGGACATTGCATTGGGTGTCTGATATATGGCCAAGGGTGCACATCAGAGTTGAACTATGTACTCTTAACTATTTTTAGTTAAAAGTGAAGTAGAAATAGGGCTTCCCTGGTGACTAAGTGGTAAAGAATCTGTCTACCAATGCAGGAGACATGGGTTCGATCCCTGATCTGGAAAGATTCCATATGCCTCATTGCATCTAGGCCCTATTGAGCCTGTGGTTGAGAGCCCGGAGGTCACAATTACTGAAGCCTGTGTACCTTATAGCCTGTGCTCTGCAACAAGAAAAGCCACTACAGTAAGAAGCCTGTGTGCCACAACTAGAGAGTAGCCTCCACTTGCTGCAACTGGAAAAAGACCTGCACAGCAACAAAGAGCCAGCAAAGCCAAAAATAAATAAATTAAATATTTTAAAAGTTAAGTAGCAGTAGATGAACTGATATGCCCTTCCTGTGCTTTGGAGATTATTATTTGAGAGACTAATAGGTTTTGAGCTAAGGACACCACCACTGCCTCGCCTCAGCTTGCCACCTCTCATGCAGGGTGCTTGTGACCACCTGAAGCAGCCATCATTTTTAGCCAGTATTTCCATATATTGAGCTGGCATCTGCCCTGGTGACTCCCCAAGATCCTGACTGCTCCCTCTGAGCTCACAGCCCCACCTGGTCCCCCTGTCCTGGAGAAGCCTGCAGAGACCTGGGGACAATGACCAGGTATGTTTATGCGGTGCTCATCCTTACACTGAGCAAGTTGGACATGGCTGAGCGACTAACACACCCACTCTTTCATCCAGTTCTCTTGGATGTAGTCTCCAAACCATCCTCATCCTCTGAATTATCTTGATTTGTCCAGACTCTCTTCTGTTCAGGACCCAAGATTGAGCCCTAAGATAGGAGATGGTAAGGTAGAGGTCACCTTGCTCACCATGGACTCTGTGCTTCTATTAATATAAACAAAGGCTCTGTGATCCCATGGATTGCAGCACGCTAGGCTTCCCTGTCCTCTACGGTCTCCTGGAGTTTGCTCAAACTCATGTCCATTAAGTCAGTGATGCCACCCAACCATCTCATCCTCTGTTGACCCCTTCTCCTTTTCCCTTCAGTCTTTCCCAGCATCAGGGTTGTTTCCAGAAGTGAGATCATTTTTCTGTGTACTGTCTTTTCCACACTCCAGGTGAGCTCCAAAACCCTCAGTGAGTGACATTATATTCTGTCTCAGAGATGAGAAAAAAGGGCCTAGAGAAGAGAAGCAATGTGTCCAGGGGTTGGTTGCAGGGCCCAGCCAGGCCCTCAGTCTCACAACAGCTGACTCAGTTTCCTCCCAACCCCTGCCCTGCAGGCACCAAGAGGATTTCCCACCCATACCACAAGATCCAGAGCTCTGAAAACAGCATTTCTGTTCCAATTCCCTGTTTCCCAGGGTTTGTTTCTGATTCATTCCGTTCCCCAACTGTCCTGCTTGCAGGGCGGATGAAACCCTGGACGCCAGAAGTTGACACTGTCCAGAGGGGCCAGTGAGAGTGCTCTGGCCTGGATGCCAGGATGAAAAGGCTGACCCCAGGCATGACAGGGATTGGAGCAGATGACATTTTCCAACACTGTGCCAAAAGACATGGAGCCTCGTTCTCGGGGAAAGGACTGTGCTCTTGTGTAGTTCTGGAAAGGATCAGACTAACTAGACTGAAAAAGCTTTCTCTCCTGCAGGCCTTCTCAGAGCCTTTCATATACAACCGTACCTTTTGCAGCTCCTATTGAAGCCTACAGAAAGCAGTGTCACCCAAACTTCTTTGAACGTAAAATTACTTTTCCTTGGAGTATTTTGAGGGCCCCATAATATGCTATTTGTAACTTACTTTTAGAACATGCTGTTCTGGGCCTTTATGCAGGTCATATCAACCCAGAGTGCCTTTGCTGATTGAGTGGATGAACCTTGAAAGCCTTTAACAGAAGCAGAGCATTAGTTTCCTAGAATGTCAGAGCTGGAAGAACCTTGTAGTGTGCAACTTCTATGTATGGGGGAACTGAAACCCAGGGCAACCCAGCAAGTTGTTTGAAAGAAAAAGGCCAGAGGCAGGCAAGCCTGTTGGGAGATCATCGTAACACTCAGGGGAGAGATTCTGGCAGTCTGAGTGGACCACACTCTGCCTAGCATGTATTGCCTTTGTTAAGGATACAGATTTCCCTGAGCACCCTAACCCTAACCTTTCTCTGAACATCAGACCCTCTGAGTGAGGGAGTTGGGGGATCTGCACTACCAACAGTGCTCACAGGGACATCTGACCATTAGCCAAGTTTGGGAGATGCTGAGCATGGGGAAGGAAGGGGAAACTCTCATTTACTGGGTGACAGTATTCTAGGCTTGTTGTGGACATGATATCCTTCAATCCTCACAACACTCGGGGGGAGAGATATTAATACCCCATTGTACAGAAGCTGAGCAGCAAAGGGACAGGGATGGATACACAATAATGACTGGCTTCAAAGCCCTCACTCCCCTTGTAGGATTTCTTGGGAAGGAGGCAGTGAGATTGAAGAAGCCAGTTCCTCTTGAAGGGAAAATCGGACAGGCTTGGGCTTTGGCTGGCCAGAGAGGAAGGAGCTGCATCATCCTTCCTGCCTTTGGAGCTGGAGGGCCCAGGAGGATGGTGGAGTCAGAGAAGCTTGGAAGGAAGATGTTCAGTCTCTGAGAGCTCTGGGCTGAGCCAGGCACTGGGTCAATGGTAGGCAGAGTGATGATCCCCAAAGATGCTTGTTTTCTGATCTCTGTGACCCTGTTACTTTATGAGGCAAAGGGGAATGGACATTGTAAATGGAATTAAGGTTGCTCATCTGCTGACCTTAACATATGGGATGATCCTGGGTGATCATAGGTGGTCTGGGTGGGGCCCAGTGTCATCACAAGAGTCCTTAAATGTGGAAGAGGGAAGAAGAAGAGGTCAGAACAGAGCAACATGAGGACTTGCCCTGACATTGCTGGCTTTGAAAATGGAAGAAGGAGCCACAAGCCAAGGAATATGGGTGGCCTCTAGAAGCTGGACAAAGTTGGCAGGGGGAGAGGAAGGAGAAAAAGCAGCAGCAAGGAAATGGGTGTTCCCCTTGGGCCTCCAGAAAGGCAGGCAGCCCTGTGGACACCTTGATTTTAGCCTGGTGAACCAGTGCTAGACTTCTGGCCTACAGAACGGCAAGACGCTAACCATGTGTTTCTTCCAGCCACTGTGTTTGTGGGAGTTTGTTACAGAAGCAATAGAAAACCAGAGAGGAGCCGAACCAGCTGCAAGATGGTCTCTGTCCTCAGCAAGTGTACAGGTCTCGAGGGCAAGATCTTTAAGACAACTGGCTTGAATGGTTACCACTATGGGGAAACCTAGGAGGTCCCCAAGCCAGCCTAGAGTTGTGACAAAACACTTCATATGGTGTGGGGGCCTCAGGGGCCCTGCCCTCCCCAGCTGGCCCGGCAAGCCCCGCTTTGCTCTGCCTACCCTTTCAGAGCAAATCCCCCCGAACCTCCCCCACCACCCCACCACACACACACACATTTGTCTCATCTCAAGTGCTTTGGCTGCATGTAACAGAAACCACCACAGGCTACCATAAAAGGACTTCTTTGGGGGGTTATGGGGGTCTCGTAGAACAGAGAACACATGTGAGGAAGCTGACCATGGAGAAGATGGTGCCCAGGAGCAGAAATGAGAGGGCCCTGTGGCAAGGCAGAGCAGTGCCAGCTGATTGAGAGCTCGGTGTCACTCACACTCATCACAGGTCAGATCCCTGGAAGGAAGAGGCTGAGAGTCTAGCCTGGGAGGAGGGCAGTCACCCCTCAAGAACTCCCACATGCTTGTCCTGGAGCTGCGTCTGCCTGGTGAGATGTGGTTGATGTTAGGGTGTGGGCTTGTCTGGGGTGACTTGAGCAGCAGAGGAGATCATCCAGGGCTGTGACTTGCTCCTGGGCTAAGACTAGCATGCGTGAGGTAAGATCATGGGTACTGGGAACGCCCTGGTGGTCCAATGACAGGGGGCATGGGTTTGATCCCTGTTTGGGGACCTGAGATCCCTCAAGCTGTGCCTCCGGGATCACACCATGAGCTCTCTCCTGTCACCAGAAGGGGCTTTGATGCCAGGTGGGCCAGAACAGTCCACCCCTCTGTCGGCTCTGTTCCCCTCCCAGCTGCTACTTCTGCTCCCAGCACCCCTTCAATCCCATCTTCTTCCCTGGGCATGTTTAACTGAGCTGGCCCACCATTGGTGGCCCCAAGGCACGACGTTACAGTACACCTGTGGGAAAAGTTGGTCATTAGCTAAGCTTTCAAGGCCGAGGATGGATTCCCCAACCTCATGGGGTTCCTACCCTGTCACCTCCCCGCCACCGCCCACCCCTTCCACTAAACCCTCATCCCACTCTGGCCACTATTGCAAATCCAACTGGAGGGACCTCTCTAGTGGTCCAGTAGCTAAGACTCCACGCTCCCCTTGTAGGGGCCAGGATTCAGTCCCTGGTCAGAGAACTAGATCCCACAGGCCACAACTAAAGAACCCGTGTGCTTCAATGAAGACTGAACATCCTGTGTGCCGCAGCTAAGACCTGGCGCAGCCAAGTAAAGAAAGATTTTTTAAAACTCCAACTCAGTCTTAGTCAGCCCTCTCCTCCAAGATGGGACACCTGAGGAAGATAACCAACCCTTGAGTTGGGCAACAGCGTTCTGCTCCTGAATCGCTATGTGACCCTGTGCAAGTTCCTCTCCATTCTGTTTCCCCATCTGTTAACTCAGACACCCATGCCCCACCCTAGCTGGGCGGGGAAGGTGCTGTGAATCTGTAAAGGCTCAGTGTCCCTTACTGTCCCTCCCACCCTTGTAATAGCGGGAGCTTAGGAAATCTGGGCTGAACTGAAGTGGAAATCCAGTTTAACAAAGCCTGTGGGTGCAGTGGCCCGGGCACTGCTGGTGACTCAGCAGGGCTGGGGTTTGCAGAGAAAAATGCTAAGTATTGCATGTCCTTGTAGGACCAGCCTCAGAATGGGGGCAGGCACCTGAAAGAGGGAAGCCTACAGGCCTCTAACCAGGACCAGGGAACGGGGTGTCATGTTAGGGAAGGGGATGGATGTGAGTCCAACTGTAAGCTGGGAGACCTTGAGCAAGTCACTTGTCTCTATGAACCTCAGTTTCTTCCTGCGTAAAATAAGACTGGTGTGCATGAAATGAGATCATGGGTTCTGGGAACTCCCTGGTAGTCCAGTGGTTAAGACTCTGCACTTCTGCTACAGGGGGCATGGGTTTGATCCCTGTTTGGGGAACAGAGACCCCCCATGCTGTGCCTCCAAGATCACACCATGAGCTCGCTCCTCTCTCTGCTCTCTTCTTTCTTCACTTCTCCTGTCTCAACTCCCCGTGCTCCATCTTGGGTCAAAAGAGGTCATATGCTGTGAACTTTACTTTCAGAAGGCCCTGGCATCAATCCCTCTCTTTGATGTCCCAACCCTAGTGCACTGTCCTTTTGTCTTAAGCCTTGCCCTGCACACTGATTTTAAGAGTACTACAGCTTTACAGTTCAGCTTATCCTTTCTTGTAGCAGGAATATGGGCGAAGGAGGGATGAGTAAGGACATGAAGAGGAGAAACAGGGCTCCCTCAGGTCCTGCCTCCATGAGCATTCTGTTTCCCCTCCTGTCCATTTCAGTGTCCTGAAAACTGCTTGAGGAAGTTCCTTGGGTTCTGGGGACACTTGCTCAGGGCTCCAGTGGGCTAAGTGTCAATAGAAGCCAAGTTGGTGTCATTTGCATAACACTCCAGTGACTGTCAATGGCTTCTTTCCTGGTGCTAATAACAGAGGCCTGGGAAGAGCTGCCAGCATCTACATGGACTAAGCAACTACCCTTGCTCAACCACTTGCTAGCTCCCTGGTCAAGTTCCTTAGCTTCTCTTTGCCTCCGCATTCTTCCGTGTAAAGTGGGCATAAGCACAGCGAGCCCTGAAGGAGTTGTGGTGAGGCGTACGTGGGGCACATGGATCACGTGCTCAGATCCTTGCCTGACAGATAGGAAGCACTTATTTGTTACAGACTTCATCATCATCCATGCCATCATTTTTGTTTTCTGCCAGGCCTTGCACAGGGCGCGGGTGACACAGAGATGAATCAGCCGTAATCCCTTCCCTGGCTGGTTAGTGATCTGGTGCAGGAGAGTCACCCTGGGTGTGTCAGACCCTCTCCCAGGCCCTGAGCAGGGATCAGAAAGTGAATAGGAACAGTGGTTCCAGCAGTTGTCCAACAAGCCAGGGCCTCGAGAAGGAAGATTCTGAAACAAGACACGGCTAACGTAGGCTCAGGAGAGCAATGTTTCTCCTAAGCCTCTCCCAGATCGCCTCCTTCTTTGGAGTTGCTTCCTGCCAACTGTTTCCCTGTTTTCCTGCCAAGGCCCCTCAACTCTGTGCCTTTGCACACCGCTCCTTCTGGCCCTTCCAACCACTCCTTCAGCATTCCCTTCTTCAGGAACTCTGACTGACCCTGGTGTGATTTGGCCCCTGGGCTCCCATGGAACTACCACTCCCACCCTACCCCCACCCTCCATCTACTATGAAACACCTTGAGGACTAGGATACAACTTATTCATCATGGTATCCCTGGTGCTGGCACATAATACGCACTGTGTACTAAGTTGCTCAGTTGTGTCTGACTCTTTGTGACCCCATGGACTGTAGCCTACCAGGCTCCTCTGTCAATGGGATTTTCCAACCAAGAATACTGGAGTGGATTGTCGTGCCCTCCTCCAGGGGATCTTCCCAACCCAGGGATCAAACTCGTGTCTCTTATGTCTCCTGCATTGGCAGGTGGATTCTCTACCACTAGTGCCATCACCCTAGCCTGAGCACACAGTCGATATTCAATTAATGTATGAAGGTAGGGGACGAAAAGTTTATCAGTCACAATTGTTTTCAACTACAAATGCTGAGACTCCTGACTATTGAGGCTTAAACAAAACAGGGTTTGTTTTCTTTAAATAACTAGAAAGCAGGCGGCTGCTGTCAAGGGCTCAGCAGCTCAATGTCCCTGCATTAGCTTTGGCTTTCCCTCAAGGTCACAGAATTGCCACTGTGGCTCCTGCTATCACACTCAAGAAAGAAAGGAGAGGCAGGACACAGCACCAGTACTGTTGGCCTCTTTTGTCAGAAGAAGCAAAACTCCTTCCCAGAACCCCATCAGACTTCTCACTTCTTTTTGGCCAAAACTGGATCGTATGGCCACTTCTCACAGGGAAAACAAGTATCTACTTGATACATGCTTGCATGCTAAGTCACTTCAGTTCAGGTCAGTTCAGTCACTCAGTCGTGTCTGACTCTTTGCAACCCCATGGATTGCAGCACACCTGGCTTCCCTGTCCATCACCAACTCCCAGAGCTTGCTCAAACTCATGTCTATCAAGTTGGTGATGAATTCAACCATCTCCTGTCGTCCCCTTCTCCTCCCCTCTTCAATTTTTCCCAGCATCAGGATCTTTTCCAGTGAGTCAGTTCTTCACATCAGGTGGCCAAAGTATTGGAGCTTCAGCTTCAGTATTAGTCATTCCAATGAATATTCAGGACTGATTTCCTTTAGGATTAACTGGTTTGATTTCCTTGCTGTCCAAGGGACTCTCAAGAATCTTCTCCAACACCACAGTTCAAAAGCATCAATTCTTCAGCACTCAGCTTTCTTTATGGTCCAGCTCTCATATCCATACATGACTACTGGAAAAACCATAGCTTTGACTAGATGGACCTTTGTTGGCAAAGTAATGTTTCTGCTTTTTAATACACTGTCTAGGTTTGTCATAGCTTTTCTTCCAAGGAGCAAGCATCTTTTAATTTCATGGCTGCAGTCACCATCTGCAGTGATTTTGAAGCCCAAGAAAATAAAGTCTGCCACTGTTTCCACTGTTTCCCTATATATTTGCCATGAAGTGATGTGACCAGATGCCATGTTCTTTGTTTTTTGAATGTTGAGTTTTAAGCCAGCTTTTTCACTTGCTTCAGTCATGTCCAACTCTATGACCCCACGGACTGTAGCCTGCCACCCTCCTCTGTCCATGGGATTCTCCAGGCAAGAATACTGGAGTGGGTTGCCATTCCCTCCTTCAGGGGAGCTTCCCAACCTGGGGATCAAACCCCTGTCTCTTATGTCTCCTGCATTGGGAAATGGGTTCTTTATCACCAATGCCACCTGTGAAACCCAAAGTGTTAGTTTCTCAGCCATGTCTGACTCTTTTGTGACCCCATGGACTGTAGCCCTCCAGACTCCTCTGTCCATGGAATTCTCCAGGCAAGAATACTGGAGAGGGTTGCCATTCCCTTCTCTGGGAGATCTTCCCAATCCAGGGTTTGAACCCGGGTCTCTCACATTGCAGGCAGTTTCTTTACTGTCTGAGCCACCAGGGAGGCCCATCTACTTGACATGGTGGAACAAAGTTCAATTTTGTTAACGAGAAGGAAGTCCAGGGGTGATGGTGGGCAGAGGGATATAGGGCATGGGGGTAAGGAGGGTGGTTTCTGGTTAGACCCTGTCAGCAGAGGGTTCATGAACGAGGTGGTATTTGCACTGTGCCTGGAAAGCCATGTACAATTTTGGCGACAAGGAAGAATGGCCTCAGTGGAAGTCTGGAGGCCTGCAAATGTGAGTGTGCCCAGGAACTATCACATGAGCAAGAAAGCTGAAGCAGGCAAGAGGTAGGACCAGCGTGGTGAACTGTTGACATATTTGGCATCATCCAGTAGCTCTCTTGCCCCCCTGTGCCTCTGAGTCTCTTCTTCCCTGTAAAATTCCACCATGAGAGATGATCTCAGCCTCTGAGACGTACTGGACATCTGCTATGTACAAAGAATCCTCTTCAAAATATAGATACACCCTGGGGCTCATGGTCATCAGTCATTCATACCTGGATATCAGTTCATTTTATTGGCTGGTGACTTCCTAATGCTGAGCTGAATTCTGTCCTGAGAAATGGAAATTTTTGTTCCAGAAAAGTGTAATGGAGCCTGGAGCCTAGGAGATGGGAGATTGGGAGGGACTGTGGCTAGACCCCGAATGCCCAAGGGTCATAGGAGGTCTGTCGAAGAGGGAACTCATGCTTATGAAGCCCTCCTTTGGGCAGGCACTGGCCAGCTTTCTTCTCTAAAGTGCTGCCATCACAATCCACAATTGAGGTAACTAGAGCTTGGAGAAGGGGACCGCCCGGACAAGGTCATCTCGTGCACAAGTGACAGAAGTGAGGTTGAGCCCTGCTGTGCCCGGCCCTGCAGCACATGCCGTCCTGTTGCTGCCCCCGTCATAATAATGGTCGTTACTCAGCCGGCATCTACTCACTCCCTGCTCTATACCAAGCATTGTTCTGAGTGCCCTATGGGTTTTAACTCATGACATTCTCACAACAGTGCACGATGAGGTAAGCGCTATTATCGTCCTCATTTTGCAGATGAGGAACCTGAGATCCACAAGAAGTTAAGTCACTGGCCAGGAATCCCACAGCTGCAAGGGTCAGGGTTCACACCCAGGCTGTCCAGCTCTGAGGCATGGATAAAGATGCTGTCTTGTCTGGATCTTGTGGTGGATGAAAAGTAGATTCTCTACCAAAGACAAACAAAACTCCCATGAACTCATAGGTACAGAAAAGAGATTGGTGGTTGCCAGAGGTGGAGGGTGGGTGGAAATGGGTGAAGGGGTCAAAAGCTACAAACTTTTAGTTATACAATAAAAAAGACCTGGGGATGTGATGTACAGCACGGAGACTATTAGTTCAAAATACTCTGTTGCATATTTGAAAGTTGCTCAGAGGATAGACATTAAAGTTTCTCATCACAAGAAAAAATTTTTGTTTATGTAAGGTGACAGATGCTAACTAGACTTATTGTGGTGATCATTTTGCAGCATTTACAAATACCAAATCATTATGTTTTGCCCCTGAAACTAATATAATATTATAGAAGCATTATACCTCAATAAAAATTTTTAATTAAATTGAAAATAATTTTTAGGGCTTCACTGGTGGCTCAGTGATTAAGGATCCACTTGCCAACACAAGAGACTCGGATTTGATCCCTGGCTCAGGAAGATCCCCTGGAGAAGGAAATGGCAACCCACTCCAGTATTCTTGCCTGGAGAATCCCATGGACAAAGGAGCCTGGTGGACTACAGTCCTTAGGGTTACAAAGAGTCAGACACAACTGAGTGATTAAACAACAACAAAAATTTTTTTAAGAGTGGTTTCTCTTGGGGACTTCCCTGGTGGTCCAGTGGCTAAGGCTCCATGCTCCCAGTGCAGGGGGCGCAGATTCTATCCCTGGTCAGGCAGGGAGCTAGATCCCACACACAGCAACCAAAGATCCCGCAGGCCGCAAGTAAGACCCAGTGCAGCCAAATAAATACATACATATATTTTTAAAGTAGTTTCTGTAGGCCAGCAGTTCCCAAGTAGGCGTGACTTCTACCCCCAGGAGACAGTTGGCAATGTGTGGTGACATTCTGACTGTCACAGCTGGGGCGGGGTGCTACCTGCATCTAGTGGGAGGATGCTAAACACCATACAACGTGGACGCTGGCAAAGGAGCGTTGGTCCCAAGTGTGAGGAGTCTGAAGGTTGAGACCAGGTCCAAACTAGTCAGAGAGGAGTGAATCTACCTCCTGTCAGAGTTGAATCCCTAGGCTCAAAGCAGGGAGGAAGAGAAATAGGGTGGGGTAAGGGTCTTCAGAGCAAAGCCAGCACAGCTTGGCTAAGATGCTGTAACAAATACTGAATCCCAGTCTCATGGAAGGGAGAAGCTGATTCCCTGCACACATAGTCAACCAGAGGTAGGTCCAGGCAGGCCGGCGGCTCTAAGCCCAAGGCCTTGTGGGGCCCAGGTTCCTTTGCCTCATTGCTCAGGGCTTCCCTGGGGTGTTGGTTCCCTGGGTGTGACAGAGGTTGGCTCCCTGCCACAGACCAGGGTACAAAAAGCAGAAGGAGGAAGTGGAAGGTGTAGAAGTTTAGGAGCCCAGAGCTGAAACCGGATTTCCACATGCAAGAACCAATTATTAAATCTTAAGGAATTTGGGGAGCAGGTTGTTAAACACAACCAGTATTAAATTACTTTCTATAAAATAACTAAATCCTGCAACAAGCAAGGCTAATAAGTACTCAAAATGTATCGCTTCCTAATTTATTTTCCTGCATTCTGCTGTTACACGAGGGTTTCGCCGGTTCTATGCGCATGGTGGAAACACTGCGCAACGCTGTTTGTGTTCCGCTGCCCACCCCTTCCCTACTTCACACTCAGTGACATCACACTGACATCAGTCAGCGGGAGTGTTTATATCACAGAAATCAGTAACCTATGCAAGTCAGAGCTTTATGGTTTGCTTTGTTGATTGCCTGAATTTAAGAAAGTGGTCAAGCCAATGTTAATAATGCAGAGTAAACCTCAAAACTGTAGGCATTACATTCTATTTGTTGCATATGAAATTCACAATACAGAGGACCCTATTTTTATTATTTGTGTGCTATGCATTCTTTTAAATTTTTATTATGTTTTTTTTCTTGAGATATAGTTGATTTGCACTGTTTCAGGTGAACAGCAAAGTGATTCAATTATACATATACATTTACAGCTATTCTCTTTTAGGTTCTTTTCCAGTAGAGGTTATTATAAGATACTGAATATAGTTTCCTGTGCTATACAGTAGGTCCTTGTTGTTTATTTTACATACAGTGGTGTGTATCTGTTAATCCCAAGTTCCTGATTTACCCCTGCATCCATTCTTTACATCAGCAAAATTTATGGCAGATGTATGTGTGTGTATGTGTGTGTATACTTTCCCCCCAGAACCACAGAACATCTGTCAGTTCCCCACTGCACAGTTCCCATCCACTCTCCGTCTATCGGCAGGAACATGAGTCACATGGTCCCTTGGCCAAATCTAGCATCCAGGGATGCTGGGAAATATTGTCCCTGGCTGGATGACCATGTGCCCAGGTAAAGCCTTTGAGGGGGGCAGCCTAACCATGGCAGTTCCATATATTTTCTCTGGAGAAGGGCACCAGCTCACTGAGGTTAGCTGTTTAGATTTTCCAAGGCCACATGTCCAGCCTTCTCAGGGCCTCACTTGAAGGCCCTCTTTGAGTTACCATCAGCACCCACTCAGAACTTCAGGAAAGCACAAGGTATGGTGTCCTGAAGGGACAGCTTCCCAAATCTTATTCTGCAGCTCCAAGTGCCTGCTTCCCGCCCTGGCTTTCACCACTTGTATCTGTAATCCCAACAGGTATTCCAGCAGGGCCTGACTGCATGATGGCCTTTGAGCAGTTTTGGGCTCCAGACCAATCTTTGGGGTTGCATTAAACAAAATGTGGGTTCTGGAGTCTCAAGTTACTTCATCGCTTTGAGCCTCAGTTTCCTCCTCTGTAAAGTGAGGATGATAAAATTTACCTTGCAGGGTTATAGTAAAGGTTATATGAGACAATCTTTTGCAAAGTTTTGTGTCTAGAGACTATAATTTAAATGTGAAGTAATTAATCCCAATTCCCTCCAGATTGGTTTGTGATCTGGCTCAGGTGGAATTATGAGCATATAAACCCTTTGTAAAACTGCTTAGTACTATACTGATGTAAGGTGGCATATAACATTTTTAAGTTATAAAAAAATTGTTATTTTATTATAACAAAAGCAGTACTGTTAAAAATTTAGAAAATGCAAAGTGAAAATAAGAAATTAAAAATACCCATAATGCTACCACTCAGAGATAACTATATGTGTATATAAGACCTCAGAGACAACTATATATATTTAGACATGTGGACTTCCAAGGAATTCCCAACTATTTATATTTTGATATAGCTCCAACAGTTATTAACTCATCCTGTTGTTATATTTGGAATCCCCCCCTACCGTGCCCTCCAACTCCCTTATTCATATAATCAGATTATTTTGAAGCATGTCCCAGACATCATATAATTTCATCATAAATATTTCAGTGTTTATCTCTAAATTGGAGGATATTTTAATTAATTATTTTTGGTTTTGCTGGGTCTTTAGATGCTGCATGGGGGCTACTCTTCCTTGTGGTGTGTGGGTTTCCAATTACGGTGGCTTCTCTTGTTGGGAAGCCTGGGCTCTAGGTTTTCTGGCTTCAGTAGTTGTGGCACACGGGCTTAGTTGTCCCACAGCCTGTGGAATCTTCCCAGATCAGGGTTCACCCTGTGTCCCCTGAATTGGCAGGTGGATTCTTATCTACTGGACCACCAGAGAAGTCCTGAAGGATATTTTAAATAAATATAACCTCAACTTAAATATCACACCTAAAAAAATAAATTCTCTAATGGAGGATGTTAATAACAGGGAGAGGCTGTACATATTTAGAAACAGGATGTATATGGACAATCTTTGTACCCTCCATTTAATTTTTGTGTATTGTTATTTGTTGCTGTTTAGTCACCAGTGGACTGCAGCATGCTAGGCTTCCCTGTCCTTTACCATCTCCCAGAGTTTGCTCACACTCATGTCCATTGAGTCCATGATGCCATCCAACCAGCTCACTCTTTGTCACCCCTTTCTCCTTCTGCCATCAATCTTTCCCAGCATCAGGGTCTTTTCCAATGAATCGGCTCTTCGCATTAGGTGGCCAAGGTATTGAAGCTTCAGCTTCAGCATCAGTCCAATGAATATTCTAAAGGGTTGATTTTCTTTAGAATTGACTGGTTTGATCTTCTTGCAGTCCAAGGGACTCTCAGGAGTTTTCTCCAGCACCACGGTTTGAATGGTACACCTAACTGAATGCAGAGTTCCAGAGAATAGCAAGGAAGCATAAGAACTTGCTTATGTGAACTTCTTAAGTGAACTTCTTAAGAAGTGAACTTCTTAAGAAGTTCATAAGAACTTCTTAAGTGAACAACGCAAAGTAGAGAAAAACAGTTTTTCTGTGAGCTGCTCTAAAAACTAAAGTCTATTAAAAAAATAAGTTCTTAATAGTATCAAAAGTTGATCATTACTCAGATTTCCCTATTTTTGTGTTTCTGGTTTTATATATTATTCTGCTTGTACCTTTAAATATTGGGTGTTTGTATTTTTCTTATTTATTTGCCAAGTTCTTTATATATCAAGGATATTAACTAAGGTAATATTAATTACTTCCTCCAGGGAAAGCCATGGAGACTTCAGGATCACTTCAAGACCACAGTCAAGTTCATGGAGAATCAGAAGATCTAGACTGTATGTTTGCTTTCTCTAACCCTCTGGGCAAAGCTGCGTGAGAAATAGGGTCCAGCAGTGGCTGGAACAGAAGACCCTGCTCAGCTCATGTGGCTCAATGAATGGCCCAAGTTACAGTTGAAACCTCTAGAGAAATAGTGATTTTATGCACTTGTGCATGTGTGTGCTTGGTCCAGTCTGTCCCCCAGCACTCTCTAGCAGTGGGAACCCCCAGTTGCTCTGCAAATCTCAGAGGCTCTGGGAGCTTAGACTGGCGTTAGGGAGAGTCCCCAGAAGGAGGGAAGGGTCCCTCATGGCCCCAGAATGGGAAGGTTTGGGGCTTGATTGGATTCCACCTGCTCTGTAATTTACAGAGAATTTTATAGTGGCAGCTGTTCTGCACAGCATGGGCTTCTCTGGTGACTCAGAGGTAAAGAATCCACCTGCAGTACAGGAGATGAGGGTTTGATCCCTGGATTGGGAAGATCCCTTAGAGAAGGAAATGTCAAATCACTCCAGCATTGTTGCCTAAAAAATCCCATGGACAGAGGAGCCTGGTGGGCTATGGTCCATGTGATGGAAAGAGTCGGACACAACTGAGCAACTAAACCTCCACCACCTACACAGTGTAGTGGTCTCTTGGGAAGGATGATGGGCTTAGAAGCCCCTCTCTGGGCTCCATATTCAGAGAAATGTCTTGTCTTTGGCCTTCCTAGAGCCTCTGGAGCCTCTGAGAGCCCTGATCTCCTGCACTTCCCATGGGCCCTAGGGGTTTGGGAAGAGTACCCCAGAGAATCCAGCCACTCCTGGATCCCCAAGTCCAAGTAGACCCCTGGGAAGGCCTGGGTGGTCCCTGGAGTGGGAAGGGCAGGAAATACTCCTCCTTAACTATGTGTACCTCCCAGGTGGAGAGACGGATTTCCACAAGCAAGACCGGGAGGCCAGACTTGTTTCTCAAGGACAAGATGAGAGAGACAAGTCTTCTTCCTCTTCATCCTCCTCCTCCTCCTCCTCGTCGTCGTCCTCCTCATCCTCTTCCTCAGGTAAAGCAATGACTTAATTAAATACATATATACTAAAATATCATTGAAGACAAGCATTTACATGGAAAAGAACAATCTCCTGTCCTCTCCCACCTCGGTATTGCAGTTCCAGTTTTCCACATTCCCTTCTGGAGCCTGCCTCTCCTCACACATAACTTGCACAGTTATAACTCCCACATAGACATTTTTGTCCTCAGTTAACAATTTCTTTGCTATCTTATCCTAAGCATTTTGCCGTGTTATCCCACAATATCTTAGCACCTATTCTTTTGTGTTTCCCATATAGCCCCTCAAGTGACTGCATCTCATGTCAAGGAACATCGTAGTTTCCCAGGAGCACTTGGGAGCAAGAGGCAGTGCATGTGTGTGTTCCAGCAGCGTGCCTGGGTTCACACCCTTTCTTTACCACTAACAGCTTTGTGTCCTTGGGTAAATTGCTTAAACCTGTGTGCCCTGAGGTCCTCATCCATCAGATGGAGACCATAACAAAAGTATTGTATCATAGGATTTATTGTTGCTGTTATTGTTTAGTCACTGAGTCGTATCCGACTCTTTTGCAACTCCATGGCCTGTAGCCCGCCAGGCTCCTCTGTCCATGGGATTCTCCAGGCAAGAATACTGGAGTGGGTTGCCATGCCCTTCTCCAGGGGATCTTTCTGACACAGGAATCAGATCCATGTCTCCTGCATTGCAGGTGGATTCTTTACCACTGAGCCACCAAGGAAGCCCAGCAACTCATTAGGAAAGGTCTATTTTTATTCCCATTTTACAGGTGAGGAAACTAAAGCTAGTGAGGCTGGCTGTTGAAGAATTTCCAGAGACAGGGGGGCTCCAGCAGGGGATTCTGTCCCTGTTTCTCCTCCCTACCTGGGCGGAGACCTTCTGTCTTCTGATTCTGATTGACCCTCCGGGGATGCTGCTTCTCTGCTAACGTTCTCCACCAAGTGCGGCCAGAAGTCCCTTCCTTCCGGTCTCCAGAGTACACATGGGACTGGTCATATCAATCAGTAGTTAGCAAAACTGAGCACTAAGAGAAAGCATCAGGAAAACACACACAGAGTCCTGGAACCATCAAGACAGACTGACATTCAGGATCCTGGTCTCTGATCCTGCCCTGGTGGCCAGCCGCTCTGTCTAGACGGAGACAGACCATTAGTCTTCGGGGCCCAGAGCCTGAGTGTCTCCCAGCTGCCCCCAAGCCCCTTCCACACAAAGGACCCTAACTCAGAGTCTGGCATCCAGCACCACTCTCCCTACATATCTGTTTGTTCTTAATGCAGCCTATTATTTTTTAATTAAGACTTTTTTATTGTAAAAGATTACATGTGGGCACATTATAGAAAATGTGAAATATATAAAGACATAGAAAGAAGAAAGAGAAACATCCTTTGTTCTGTTAGATAACCACTAAACACATATTAGTGTATCTCCTTACATTTATTCAATATATATTAAATTGTATATGTATGTATATTTTTTGTCCATGCTGCACAGCTCGTGGGATCTTAATTTCCTGACTAGGGATCAAACCCAGGCCCTCTGCAGTGAAACCATTGAGTCCTAACCATTGGACTTCCAGGGAATTCCCATCAATAAATATTTATTGAACATCAACCATGTGCCAGGCTCTATGATGGTTACTGGGGGGACCAGCAACTAACTGATACTTTTTCTGCCCAAGTTAATTTTTTAAACAATTGAATCAGCACATAGAAAAATTATCCTCATTTTAGACAACATGCAATTCTATAATACCTTTTATTAAAAATTATGCACAGGGAACTATATTCAATATCCTGTAATAAATGATAATGGAAAAGAAAAAACAATCCTTGAACAAATTTTAAAGATTATATATTGTGAACATATCATGGAGAAAGCTAAAATAATTTTTGTTTGCATATTAATGGAGGTCGTCCCTGTTGGATAGAATTTGGAGTAATATTTGTTTTTTTATTTTCTGTATTCTTTGATATTTTGCAAAATGTGATGAAAAAGCCTTTTGGGTATTAATGTTTATAAAATACAGAAAAGAAGAAAATAGAAGCCTCTCAAAATCTTATCTCCTGAGATAAATACTATTGTTGTTATCTTATTAAAAACATTTATTTATATTTATTTGGCTGCACCAAGTCTTAGTTATGGTGTGGCATGTGGGATCTAGTTCCTTGACCAGGGATCAAACCCAGCCTCCCTGAATGGGCACTGCAGAGTCTTACTCACTGGACCACTAGGGAGGTCCCCCATTGTTATCTTGATGTACTTCTTGTTCCTGGTTGAGATCACATATGCACTGATTTATAAGCACTGTTAACTTGGTTTCCTAGAACTTAAAACTTTATCCATGATAGACCAGGAGTTCCCAAGCACTGTGTGTGTGCTTAGTCGCTCAGTTGTGTCCAACTCTTGTAGCCCCATAGCCTGTAGCCTGCCAGGCTCCTCTACCCAGGGATTCTCCAGGCAAGACTAGTGTGAGTGGGTTACCATTCTCTTCTCCAGGGGATCTTCCCAACCCAGGGACCAAACCCAGGTCTCCTGTATTGCAGGCAGACTCTACCAACTGAGCTACGAGGGAAGCCCCGCCCCAAGCACAATGAGGGACATTAGGACTGCTGGGCTCTGTTAATCATCCTAAGGAAAAGGGAGTCCTCTGGACCCAAAGCCAGAAACTCCTAGGGCTGAATCCCTGGAATGCTGACTGATCCAAGAGTGCGGACGACTCGGTCATTCTCCAAGGCTTGATCAAGTTCCTGCACCAGGCTGGGCAATCTTAGGACAGTGATGCCCGGGCCTCCTCCTTCAAGAGCTCAAGGTGGCTGGAGGGATGACAGGCGCCATGGACCCTCATGCCCTCTGTGTCAAGCCCAGACAGCTGACGCTCTAGAAACCCCAGAGGAGGGGCTTCCCTGGTGCTCCAGTGCTTAAGACTCTGCACTTCCAATGCAGGGATACAGGGAGCACGGGTTCAATCCCTGGGTGAGGAGCTAAGATCTGACCTGCTGGGGAGGGTGGGCAAGATGTGTGTGCTGGGACAGCTAGAAAAGCCCCTCTACAGGAAGTGTTACACCAGCTGAACTTCAGGACAAGGGAGCAAGTGGAAGGGCGTTCCAGGCAGGATACCAAGCACGAGCAAAAGCACCTCATAACAGTACCTCATGGGCCTTGTCTTATCTTCATGAAAGTCGTAATAGAAATAGTACATGACTTGTTCGAGGTCACAGAGAAAGTTTGTGGCAGTTCTTGTCCCCCAGTCCTCAAAGCAGACTTCTTTCCCCCAGACCACATTGCTCACATAAACTAAATTCCAAGAACCAACACCAGAATGGAATATTCCTGGCTTGGTCCAGGCTGAGGTTCTCCTACAGTGTGTGTTTGTTCCCTGCAGAGAACAGTGATGAGGACCAGCACCCCCGAGTAACCAGGAAACGTCGGCACAGCCAGGGGGCTGGACTCCCCCGCAGGGGCGGCTCACCCGGTAGGCAGTAGGCCTCGCCATTTCTCCTTTGTGTGTTCAGTGGAACTGCTTGTGTCTGTGTGAAGATGTTCCTTGCAGCATTGTTTATAGTAGGGCCATCACAGAAACAAGCTAATATCCAGGAGCGGCAGCATAGATCAGCAATGCTCCACCCTGTCCTGGTCAGAGCTCTGGGCTTCATACCTCTCTAAAGCGAAAAAGAGAAATTCAGACCATAGGGTTGGTTTGATCTCATATCAGTTCAGTTCAATTGCTCAGTCATGTCCTACACTTTGCAGCACGCCAGGCCTCCCTGCCCGTCACCAACTCCTGGAGCTTGCCCAAACTCATGCCCATTGAGTCATGATGCCATTCAACCATCTCATCCTCTGTTGTTCCCTTCTCTTCCCACCTTCAATCTTTCCCAGCATCAGGGTCTTTTCCAGTGAGTCAGTTCTCTGCATCAGATGGCCAAAGTGTTGGAGTTTCAGCTTTGGCATCAGTCCCTCCAATGAATATTCAGGAAAGGAATATTTCTTTTAGGATTGACTGGTTCAATCTCCTTGCTGTCCAAGGGACTCTCAAGAGTCTTCTCCAACATCACAGTTCAAAAGCATCAGTTATTTGGCACTCAACCTTCTTTATGGTCCAGCTCTCACATACGTACATGACTACTGGAAAAACCTTAGCTTTGACTAGATGGACTTTTGTCGGCAAAGTAATATCTCTTTTTATGCTTTTTAATATGCTGTCTAGGTTGGTCATAGCTTTTCTTGCAAAGAGCAAGCATCTTTTAATCCATGGCTGCAGTCACCATCCACAGTTATTTTGGAGCCCCCCAAAATAAAGTCTCTCACTGTTTTCATTGTTTCCCCATCTATTTGCCATGAAGTGATGGGACCGGATGCCATGATCCTAGTGTTTTGAAAGTTGAGTTTTAAGTCAGTTTTTTCACTCTCCCCTTTCATTTTCATCAAGAGGCTTTTTAGTTCCTCTTCACTTTCTGCCATAAGGGTGGTGTCATCTGCGTATCTGAGGTTATTGGTATTTCTCCCAGCAATCTTGATTCCAGCCTGTGCTTCATCCAGCCCTGCATTTTGCATGATGTACTCTGCATGTAAGTTAAATAAGCAGGGTGACGATATACAGCCTTGACATACTCCTTTCCCAAATTGAAACCAGTCTTTTTTTCCATGTCTGGTTCTAGCTGTTGCTTCTTGACCTTCATACAGATTTCTCAGGAGGCAGGTAAGGTGGTCTGGTATTCCCATCTCTAAGAATTTTCCACAGTTTGTTGTGATCCAAACAGTCAAAGGCCGTGGCATAGTCAATAAAGCAGTAGGAGATGTTTTTCTGGAACACTCTTGCTTTTCCTATGATCCAATAAATGTTGGCAATTTGATCTCTGGTTCCTCTGTCTTTTCTAAATCCAGCTTGAACATCTGGAAGTTCTCAGTTCATGTACTGTTGAAGCCTCGCTTGGAGAATTTTGAGCATTACTTTGCTAGCGTGTGAGATGAGAGTGTGCAGTAGTTTGGAGATTCTTTGGCATTGCACTTCTTTGGGATTGGAATGAAAATTGACCTTTTTCAGTTCTGTGGCCATGGCTGAGTTTTCCAAATTTGCTGGCATCATCTTTTAGGACTTGAAATAACTCAGCTGGAATTCCATCACCTCCACTAGCTTTGTTTGTAGTGATGCTTCCTAAGGTCCACTTGACTTCAGACTCCAGAATGTCTGGCTCTAAGTTGGTGATCACACCATCGTGGTTATCTGGGTCATTAAGATCTTTTTTGAATAGTTCTTCTGTGTATTCTTGCCAGCTCTTCTTAATATCTTCTGCTTCTGTTAGTTCCATACCATTTGTGTCCTTTATTATGCCCATCTTTGCATGAAATGTTCCCGTGGTATCTCTAGTTTTCTTGAAGAGATTTCTAGTCTTTTCCATTCTATTATTTTCCTCTATTTCTTTGCATTGATCACTGAGGAAAGCTTTCTTATGTCTCTTTGCTATTCTTTGGAACTCTGCATTCAGATGGGTATATCTTTCCTTTTCTCCTTTGCCTTTAGCTTCTCTTCTTTTCTCAGCTATTTATAAGGCCTCCTCAGACAACCATTTTGCCTTTTTGCATTCCTTTTTCTTGGGGATGGTCTTGATCACTGCCTTTTGTACAATGACAAAAACCTCCATCCATACATAGTTCTTTGGGCACTTTGTCTATCAGCTCTGATCCTTTGACTCTGTTTGTAACTTCCACTGTATAATCGTAGGAGATTTGATTTAGGTAGTGCCTGAATGGCCTTAGTGGTTTTCCCTACTTTCTTCTATTTAAGTCTGAATTTGGCAATAAGGAGTTCATGATCTGAGCCACAGTCAGCTCCTGGTATTTGCTGTTTTTGCTAACTGTATAGAGCTTCTCCATCTTCAGCTATAAAGAATGTAATAAATCTGATTTCAGTGTTGACCATCTGGCAATGTCCATGTGTAGAGTCATCTCTTGTGTTGTTGGAAGAGGGTGTTTGCTATGACCAGTGCATTCTCTTGGCAAAACTGTTAGCCTTTGCCCTACTTCATTTTGTACTCCAAGGCCAAACTTACCTGTTACTCCAGGTATCTCTTGACTTCCTGCTTTTGCATTCTAGTCCCCTATGATGAAAAGGACATCTTTCTTGCTGTTATACTAGAATGTCTTTTAGGTCATCATAGACTCGTTCAATTTCAGCTTCTTCAGCATTAGTGGTTGGGGCATAGATTTGGATTACTGTGATGTTCAATGGTTTGCCTTGGAAACGAGCATAGATCATTCTGTCATGTTTGAGATGGCACCGAAGTAGTGTATTTCAGACTTTTTTGTTGACTCTGAGGGCTGCTGCATTTCTTCTAAGGGATTCTTGCCCACAGTAGTAGACACAATGGTCGTCTAAATTAAATTCGACCATTTCAGTCCATTTTAGTTCACTGATTGCTAAAATGTTGATGTTCACTCTTGCCATCTCCTGTCTGACCACTTCTAATTTACCTTGATTCATGGACCCAACATTCCAGGTTCCAGTGCAATATTATTCTTTACAACATCAGACTTGACTTCCATCACTGGTCACATGCACAACTGGGCTTTGTTTTTGCTTTGGCTCCATCTCTTCATTCTCTCTGAAGTTATTTCCCCACTCTTCTCCAGTAGCATATTGGGCACCTCCCAACCTGGGGAGTTCATCTTTCAGTGTCCTATCTTTTTGCCTTTTCATATTGTTCATGGAGTTCTGAAGGCAAGAATACTGAAGTGGTTTGCCATTCTTTTCTCCAGTTGACCACATTTTGTCATATATTTTGTAAAAAAATGACCCATATATGATTATAAACAAGACTGGAAAGCTAAATATCAAAATGTTAATAATGATTATCTCTGGATGGTTATATTATGAATGATTTTTCTTTTCTTTTTTTGAACTGACTTTTACCATACATGTTTTACAACAAGATTATTTAATTTTTATAATAATAAGAATATAATTTTATGGGGTTTTTTTAAAACAACTTTGACAAATGTTGGCCTAAACTGATCGTGGGAAGAAAAGAACTTGGGTGAAAGAGACTGGATTAATGCCCACTACAGATCCTGACACACACAAGGTGTTTAATAAATGTTCCCATGACTCTGCATCTGAGCTCTGGGTCCTATTTCTGGAGATAAAAATGACCAGGAAAGCAGACCTTGGTGACAGACCTGGATTTGAACCTTAGAATTGCCATTTCCCAGTGTGTGACCCTCAGAGAATAACAGCTTTTGTGAGCTTCAGTTTCCTTATCTGTAAATTGGAGAGGGAGAGGTACTAATACCTTCTTCACAGAATTTCCAACAGGGTCAAGTGAAATATCAACTATAAATTACCTAGTTCAGTGTTGGTATATAGCAAGTGCTCAATAAATGGCAGCTGGTATTACTGACTTTGCACAAGGCCCAGGTCCTCTCAGGTCCCCAGCTCTTTCTTTTTTTTTTTTAATTTCTTTTTAATTTATTTATTTATTTATTTTCTTTACATTATCGTGTTGGTTTTGCCATACATTGACATGAATCCTCCATGGGTATACATGTGTTCCCCTTCCAGAGCCCCCCTCCCACCTCCCTCCCTATTCCATCCCTCTGGGTCATCCCAGTGCACCAGCTCTGAGCATCCTGTATCAAGCATCAAACCTGGGCTGGCGATTGATTTCACATATGATAATTTACATGTTTCAATGCCGTTCTCCCATATCATCCCATCCTTGCCCTCTCCCATAGAGTCCAAAAGACTTCTATACATCTACGTCTCTTTTGCTGTCTCGATACAAAGTTATTGTTACCATCTTTCTAAATTCCATATATATGCATTAGTATACTGTATTGTTGTTTTTCCTTCTGGCTTACTTCACTCTGGATAATAGGCTCCAGTTCCATCCACCTGAGTAGAACTGATTCAAATGAATTTTTTTTTAATGCTGAGTAATATTCCATTGTGTATATGTACCACAGCTTTCTTATCCATTCATCTGCCTATGGACATCTAGGTTGCTTCCATGTCCTGACTATTGTAAACAATGCGGCGATGAACATTGGGGTACATGTGTCTCTTTCAATTCTGGTTTCCTTGGTGTGTATCTCCAGCAGTGGGATTGCCCCCCAGCTCTTTCTTAGTTGAACATGGTCCCCTCAGGATGTGTGAGGGGTGTCAGAGTGGCAGGAAATCTCTTGGAAGGCTGTCTTGCTTCTTGAAAGCCTCCCACCTCACCCTCGACACAAGGACTATGTTACCTTTCAAAGCTTTCACCATCAGAAGAGGGAAGCTGCGCTGGGGTGCTGTTACTGTGGGGAGCTAACTAACAGGTAATTGTCTCCACCCAGGTGCTGAGCACGGAGAGCCTGACGTTTTGAAAGATGAGCTTCAACTCTATGAAGGTAATTGTTTGTCCCGTGGCTTTGGGTGAAACGGAATAAAGCAAAGGACACGAAGGCTTAGGGCTTTGTTGGGGGGAAACAAGGTGATGAGGGTGTTTCCTGAGCTGAAAGCCGTGGGCAGATCTATGAGGTGTGGCAGGTGAGTGGTTACCGCGTGAGCAGACGGCGGCGGCGACAGACGTTTTCTATCACAGTCAGATTGTGCCAGAGTATATTCTGATCTATGGCCCCGACTTCCAGCGTGACTGTCCCCAGTTACCTAACCTTTTTGGATCTCAGCTTTCCAACCAGCAAGATGGAGCTTGATCAGTACCCCCTCTCTTGGAATACTGGGTTGTTTAAGCATGCATGGGAAAATTAAGGACCTGATCTCTACAACACTTACATTATAGAGTAATTGTCTCTAAGCATCGTCACTGTTACAGCAAGCAGATGTAAATATTATGCCGCTTTGCTTGGTAGCACTGTGATGGGATGGAAGAATTTGTAGGAATGAACTAGTTTACCAGAAAGCCTCACAAATGCACACTGCCAGATAAGAAAGTCTGTTTTAACTTTGTTTAATCCAGCAGTTCCATAATCTGCTTGGTCTCCTAACTCCTGATAATAACCCAAGGAATACAACAGGAAACATTCAAAGAAATATTAAGATGTCGTAGTGTTCTGCATCCAGCTATTACCAGTGGCTGCCACCGGGTGGCGGCATTGTACTTCATTGTCATACTGCCTTCTTTGAGTTTTCTGATTTTCTTTCATTTTAACAAAAACAGGAATTATCCGATTTAGGAAAAAAAAATGTTTCTAATTGCTCAGGTCGTGCAAGAAAGTTTTCACTGGATGTAAAATGAGAAACTGTTTTATATATACATATATTTTAAATGTTTTTTTTTTTCTCTTCAAAAAGTAAGTCATATTCACTGTCGAAACATAAATATCATCATATGTTTGTGAATTAATTCCTCCAAGTAATGAATTGCCCCCAAGACATTGGAGGTACTTGGTAATTACACTATGGGAGTCTCATTTCATGCTGTTCTTGGTTGCTTTCTGTCCTCTCGGTGCTGGCCTCTCTTTGATCACTTGCAGACAGTGGCTCCTGTTTGCACATCAGCCCTGAAGACAGTTCAGCATCCTGAATGTTTGTTGCCATGAGTTGAGTGCCCCCTCCAGGTGTTTGTGTCCTGAGGCTGACCTGGAGGAGGGAAGTCTACAGGGTGGGCCCTCCTGCCTGCCCTGAGGGGAAGAAGATGACAGACTAGGAGAGAAGTCACTGGGGATAGGAGAGGCCCCAAGAATCAGAGGGTGATGAGGTGGAGGGCCGCCCAGGCCAGATTAAAGAGAAGGCTGCAGCTCAGCACAGGAATAGGGCTCAACTCATCCTGGGCAGCCCCAACAAGGAGCTTGACACTGCGGTCGGGACCCAGGGCCCCCAGCGTACAACCCAGCTTGGCTTGTAAACTCTGGACCTGATGGGGCTGGGGGCGTAGGCCTAAGTGTCCTCACCTGCATCAGGAGAGCAACGAACAGGCGCAAATTGCAAACTGGTGGCCTGTGCATGCAGATGTGTTTTATCTGGTTCCCTGCTGCTGTTGCTAAGTCGCTTCAGTCATGTCCGACTCTGTGCGACCCCATAGATGGCAGCCCACCAGGCTCCCCCATCCCTGGGATTCTCCAAGCAAGAATACTGGAGTGGGTTGTCATTTCCTTCTCCAATACATGAAAGTGACAAGTGAAAGTGAAGTCACTCAGTCATGTCCAACTCTTAGCGACCCCATGGACTGCAGCCCACCAGGCTCCTCCGTCCATGAGATTTTCCAGGCAAGAGTACTGGAGTGGGGTGCCAGTGCCTTCTCCTATCTGGTTCCCAGCATGTCTTTATTATTATTCTTAATGGTGCGTCCACACTCAGTTGTGTCAGACTCTTTGTGGCTCCATGGACTGTAGCCCGCCATGCTCCTCTCTCTATGGGATTTTCCAGGGAGGAATACTGGAGTGGGTTGCCATTCCTTCCTCCAGGGGATCTTCCTGACCCAGGGATGGATCCCATGTCTCCTGTATCTCCTGCATTGTCAAGCGGATTCTTTACCACTGAGCCACCTGGCAACCCCTGTTATTCTTAATATATTTCATCAGTTCAATTCTGCAACTAATAGTTTTTCACATCTGGACATCTGTGAAATTGGGGTGCATCTTAAAGTCACTGGCAACCCACAGTTATAATTGGCTATAGTTTTCCTTCCATAAAATGATGTCATTCTCACAAACCATGACATCTTTGATTGGATGGAATGTGAGTTGCCAACTTTTTTATAGTCAAAAAGTTCTGTAAAAGCCTGAATTTCTAGCCTCTTGTGGGACGTTAGAAGACCTGTAACATGGGGCACGCGTTACTGTGGCAGCTTTCAGGGACTGCTGCGTGGCACCTGTCCCTTTAGATGGGAAAGGAGCCCTCCAGTTTGCTCCAGTGCCCCCTGCAGATCAGTGGAAAGCCTCTGGGTGAGAGTTCCACTTTCCCTGGGGCATAACTTCTTACCACTCAGAGCATACAAGTGTACAATCACTGATTTCTGTTCTGTGCAGGTGCCCCCAGGGAGGTGGTGCCTTTGGGAGAATCAGGTGAGTGTCTGTTAGGGACGGGGCACCATTGGTGCTGGTGTTGATGAGGTCTGGGCATCATCCTTCCCCCGAGACAGCCAGCTGCTGTCAGATGCATGACTGCAAAAGATAGGACCCCATGTCCACTCTGGGCAGGGGCTCCGACCTGGGCTCGACAGGCTGGCAGGGCTGGCTGTGGTATGAGGGGGGCCAGGGGAGGTGAGAAAGGGGGTCCAGGCAAGAGCAAAAGGATTATTGATAACAGTCTATAGATAGAAAGATCCCCTGGGGACTGGAGAATCCAACAGGGCATTTTCAGAGGTCACCTGTAGTGTCTGTTCAGGACCCAAGCTGGCCTGCACACTAATGCTGAGTTTCTAATTTCCAGGACTCCGAAGGAGAGGCTCTACCCCTGCAAGTGGTAAATACCCAGGTAGTGGGAGGTGGCCTGGATTCCAAGGCCTGGGACGGACTATAGCCTGGGAGGTGGGAGTGGGAGTAGGTGCCAGCAGCGATGCCATCACCACCCAGGTTGTCATGTGATTCAGAAAAGGGGCCTCCGGGCTCAGAGGACATGGAGCAGAACAGACTCAGGCCTGTGGAGGAGGAGGGGTCAGTGGGGGTCCAAGGACAGTCACCCCCACCTTCCAGCTTTGCCCTGTCCACCCTGAAGTGAGCGCCCTCTGACCCAGGAACTAGAACCTGGGAGAGCCCTTCTCAGTGGGGCCTCCTCAGAGAGGAGCCCCAGGTTGTTCCCCATTAAACACTCATCTCTCTCTTGTTCCCAAGGAGAAGTGGAGGCCTCTCAGCTACGAAGACTGAATATAAAGAAAGACGGTAAGGAGATTGAGGTTCTAGGGCTGCCGCCGCTGTCTGATTCCAGTTTCTCTGGGGAGGAAGTCAGCTGGTGGCCTGGAACAAAAGTAATCACAGCCCACTTCTGCCACCGGCCTTGCAGTTCATGAACTCCTCAGCTTGGAATCACCTTGAGAGGGTGGTCCAGAGATGCCGATTTTGCAGATATGGAGACTGAGGCTCAGGGTCAGGAAGTGGTCTTACAACTAGTGAGGGGCACGACTTGGGCTTGGACCCTGGTTGTGTGCTCTTTCTATTGTCCACGGAGTCACCAGGAAAAGAACTGCCCTCCAGGCCTTATGGCCATGATGGGGCGCAGTGACTGGGTGGGCTGGACTCTAGGGAAGAAGTTATGAGAACCGGTGGGACCCTCTCAACTATAGGCCTGAAGTCATGGGGGTCTCAAGGAGAAGGGTGAGGGTAGGAAGGGAGACCATGGTTTCATTTTATTTTTGGCCACGCTGGCAGCACAAGGGAGCTTATTTCCCCAACCAGGGATCAAACCCAAGCTCCCTGCAGTGGAAGACCACAGTCTTAACCACTGGGCTGCCAGGGAAGACCCTGGAACAGCGAATAAAGTTCCCTTTGAACAGAGATAAGAATACTTTTAGTTAGTTAAAAAGAGAGAAAGAGGTAAACAGTAACTCCACCTCTGCCTTGACAGATGAGTTTTTCCATTTCATCCTCCTCTGCTTTGCCATTGGGGCCTTGCTGGTGTGTTATCACTATTACACAGGTGAGTGGGGGGTGCAGCGTGGGAATAGGGGGCGGGGGTCTGGGTCTGCAGGCTGATCATTCTCTCCTTTGCTGCCGCTGCAGACTGGTTCATGTCCCTTGGGGTCGGCCTGCTCACCTTTGCCTCCCTGGAGACTGTTGGCATCTACTTCGGCCTGGGTAAGGCCCTACCACAGGCAGAGTCTGGTGTGGGGGCAGTGGCTGGGGCTGGCCTCAGAGGCTCGCCAAGGACCGGAAAGCCACGACCTAAATATTTTGTAAAGATTTCTTTATGCTCGTGTTTGCTTCCTGACCGCTCTCAAGGTCAGTGAGAGGTCATTGGCACAACCCCATGGAAAAAAAATGGGCAGCTCCATAAAAATACAACAGAAACAGTTTAAAATGGCAAACAAACAGAATTAGCCAGATACTGAAAACAGGGCAGTTAATGGAGTGGGGTGCTGAATTCGCCTAGTTTCCTGTCATTGTTACTGCTGTTCATGGTTGTTTTCAATAATAATAACTCAGGCCTATTATCTAAGCTTAACCTGCTGCCTGAAATTCCATCAGAGCTTTGTTTGTATGGGTGAGGCCTTTGTCCAAGAGTGGGCAGGGGGAGGTCTGCCCCTGGGGTCCCTTGAAGGGGACACAGAGCCCCATCACCTTCCTCTCTGTTTCTGGCAGTGTACCGAATACACAGTGTCCTGCACGGCTTCATCCCCTTCTTCCAGAAGTTTCGGCTGATAGGTAACTTTTACAGTCTCCATCTGTTCACTTTGTTTCTCCCTACCAGGGTCTTCTGTTGCACATGAGCCTTAGCATATAGGAAAGAGAGAGAGCCTGGAGGTGAGGGCCTGGGTTCAAGGCCTGCTGTTGTTCAGTCGCTCAGTCGTGTCCGACTCTTCACGACCCCATGGACTGCAGCACGCCAGGCTTCCCTGCCCCGCACCATCTCCTGGAGTTTGCCCAATTTCATGCTCATGTTCAAGACCTACCTCCTCCAATTTCCTATTTCTGGGGAGCCTCTTTTAGCCTTAGTTTCCTCAGCTGGCGAAATGGGTGTCATAATACCTACAGCCCAAAGGTGTTGTGAAAATCAAGTGAGGAATGGATGCAAAAGTCCTTAGGTGTGAACCACTGTAGGGAAGTAGAGGGGACATGGGTATCCTCATTTGCTCAGAGAACTTTGGGCCTCTCCAAACAGTATCTTCTCTGTGATTTTATTTGCTTAATAGCAACTCGGGTTGGGAGTGGGTTTTAGTTCTACACTTGACCAGTGAGGAAACTGAGGCTCAGAGAGGTAGAGTGACTAGGCCAGAATCACACAGCTAGAGTGGCTGAGGAGGGCAAAAGGAGATCCTCTTTCTTGACCAGCAGCTCTATGCCTACCATTACATCGCAAAACTGACAGGCCAGGGGCTGTGTGTCTCTCGGCCGGAGACTTCCATCTCCTTTAATCCATGTGATGCTAAAGGGGAAACGAGCTGTAATGGCTGTGGGTCATGACTGCCTTATGTCAGCTGTTAGGGGCATTTGCGCCTCTGGGGTAACGGTGGGGAGGAGGCCTGGCTGCCTTTGAAATCCCATGCCATCCTGTGGGCTTTGCCTTCCAGGCATCAGGAAGACTGACTGAGGCCAGTGCCCGGTGGGCAGCCAGGCCAGGCCCCGATGTGACCACCACCGCATCCTCTCCACCCATGAGGACAGAGTGGCGTTCTGGGAGACACGCGGGCGGGCCACACTAGAGCAATAAAGAAAGCGCTTTGCCTTCCATGTGGTGTGAACATTGGCACCAACTGGGCTAAGGTGTCCCTTGGGCAGCATTGGCATTAAACTCAGATGCCAGGATGATGGCAGGAGCAGGGAGGGTGTGGGCCTGTGCCCTTAGCAAGGGTCTGGATCAGCAGGTGGGTCCTGGGATATCACTCCTGTCTAGAGACAGTAGGAGCCGCTGGGCCCTGCAAGCTGTCATCTGTCTGGGCTTGTGATTTCTCTCAAGTCCCCAGGCCACCCTGGCCCACTGATCTGAGGCTGGGGAGCACCACGTCGAGCCCCTGGGGTGACCCTGATACAGGTGAGATGTTGGGGGACTAAAGCCACAGCATCAAGCGTCTTCCCTCGGCTCATCCAGGGCCAGCCCTGCTACCCTTGGACTCCATCAGGATTCAAATAAACTCTCTCTTCCTTAGACTACAAAGAGTCAGCTAAGTATTCCTTTAGGTTCCTTGAGTGTGAGAATACATTCAGGGTCTCCTCTGACCCCACTGAGTCAGAGGGTTACCTTTTCCCACTGGACAAACTATAAAAGGGAATAAATGCTAACAGCCTGTCAGTTCAGGTCCAAGGCGTCAGTTGCACAGGTTTGGAATAGGAGACAGGGTTTTGCAAATATTCTTGTGAAAAAAAGATCTAGAGCTGTTAAGTATTCTTAGCTCAGTAAATACCAAAGAAGTGAGATAAGAGCACAAAAATCCCATGGTATACTGAGGTTTCGTTAATCGAGGTGTAGAGTCTAGATTGAAGGAGGTGAGAGTATGTCATTTTGTGCACAGTCAGGCCACACCCATAGGATGCATTCTAGATCCACATGTCAAGAGTGACAGTGACAAGGTAGAGAAGACACAGAAGAAGAAACCAGAGTGTGGATATGAAGAATAATTGGAGGACCGAGGTCTCTGCAGCTTGCAGAAGAGAAAAATGGGGATCTTCTCTGAGCTCATAGACTCTGAAGACACTTTCTCAAGTGCTTCTGCAGGTCCCGGTCCACTGTGTTGGTTGAATTTTCACGACAGCCTTGAGATACGTACATCCCCCTCATTCTGCAGATGGAGAAACAGACTCAAGGACATGGAATAACTTGTCAGGTTCCCACAGCAAGTCAGGAGTGGAGTGTGAGTGGGCCCCAGGCCTGCGTTCTCCGGGGCGCCAGGCTGCCCTACAGAGCTCAGCAGGCCAGTCCCCACTGCAGGCAGAGCATCGTTGATGCAGCTGCAGTTTTTCCCAGTATTTCTCAGCTTTGGGATTTCTCAGAGTTATAGAATATTTTTATCAAGAGAGCAAAGGAGGGCTACCAACTCCTTACTTTGCCCATTAAATAAAAATAACTGAAAACAGGGCTTCTTGGGAGGCTCAGTGGTAAAGAGTCCGCCTGCCAGTCGGTGCAGGAGATGCAGTTAGATCCCTGATCCCAGAAGATCCGGTTTGCTCCTGAGCCGCTCAGCCCATGTGCCACAGCCGTCGAGCCTGCGCCCTAGGGGCTGTTCTCCACAAGAGAAGCCCCCTCAGTAAGAAGCCCACGCACTGCAACTAGAGAGTAGCCCCTGCTCACAGCGACTGGAGAAAAGCCTGAGCAGCAACGAAGACCCAGCACAGTCAAGAAATAGATAAAATTATTTTTTAAAAAAATAACAAAAAAATCAACTGTCAACATTGTTTTATAAAGAAAGGATAGTAGTCCCAAATAAAAAAAGCGGGGACATTATCGTCAGAAACAAAATGGGCCTTAAGAAAAAAAAAAAAGGAAGCTTTATGAACATCTTACTGGGTATCCTTTGCCCTCCAATCGCTGTGGTCTGGTGAAAACTTAATCTTTTGGAAACCGTGAGACTAGAGAAGTCCTCAGGACTTGTACGTTTTCTCATTTCTGGGATTTTCCAACTCAACTCCTACACCTCAAGGGATGAAATCCTTGCTGTCTCCCAGAGCACCTTGTTCTGCAAGAATTCTCCTGCCCTGTTCTAAGAGGCCTCTGTCAGTGCACTTAAGGCCTTATTTCAGGAGAATAAAGTGACCCACTAGTAGGGAACGTTCCTGATAGTCACGGCCATGTTCTTTCAACACTCAGCTCTCAGCTCAGCCCTGACAGCATCACCTGGGGCCCAGCCCTCCAGCCATGTTCCTTCTTTCCAAGTTTGTTCTGGCTGTTGTGGATCTCTTGCATTTCCACACAAGCTTTAGGATCACCTTGTCAATGTCTGCTGAGAAGCCAGTGGGAACTCTGCTGGGACTGCTTTGCACCTACAGATCAGTTTGAAGAGGATTATGCTTCTGTTTTGTGGTGGTTGGGTTGGGCTTCTCAGATAGCGCTCGTGGTAAAGAACCTAGCTGCCAATGCAGGAGACCTGTATTCTTGCCTAGAGAATCTCATGGACAGGGGAACCTGGAGGGTTACAGTGCTTAGTGTCACAGAGTCAGATATGACTGAAGTGTCTTAGCAGCCTTGCTTCCTTTTAGTGAGGTATTACTTTTTAAAAAAACATTTTGTTAGAAAAAAGAATCTCCCTGAATCCCAGAACTAAAATGAACCACAGATGGTATTTTGGTGTGTTTCCTGTGAGTCTTTTTACTGCATGAGTTCATTTGTTTTGATTTCAGGCCTTTTTTTCTCTCATACATAATAAGCATTTTTCCGTTACTACATACTCTCCATAAGCATCATTTCCAGCCACTGGGCATTTCATACTTTACAGAATAATCTCTCTATATTTAAGTGAGTGTATCAGCAGCTAGCATTTGCTCCATGCTTGTTCCGTTTCATTTCATCCTTATCATCCTGACGTCGTTTCATCCTCATCACAGTTCTGAGGTAGCACCTGTCCACAATCCCCATTGTACAGATGGGAAAACTAAGACAGGGAAAGTTGGCTTCTGAGGCTTAAATTTAAATCACTTGTGTATAACTCACCTTCCTCAAAAGGGAGCCTGGAGTGTGCCAAGAAGATATTTATCAAATAGACAAACAGGGCACAAGGTTTCACGACACAAACATGAACCTGCTGACTGGCAGGCAGGGTGGTTTAGCCTTCCTTGTCCTGACCTCAGTTTCCTCATCTGTACAGTGGGGATCACAGTGGCAGCCACATCACAGTGTGCGGCGAGGGTTCCGTGAGATCACCATGTTTCTGACACAGAGGAAAGGTACTTGATCCAAGCAGGAGGGCACATCAGAGCCCTCAGGGGCAGGCAGAGTCAGCCCGGTGGAGAAAAATGGGGCGCATAGGGACGTCCCTGGTGGTCGAGTGGCTTAGACTCCATGCTCCCAGGGCAGGGGCCCCAGGTTCCCACAAGCCGCAACTAAGAGTTCATGTGCTGCAAGTAAAAGATCCTACATGATGCAACTAAGACTCCTCACAGCCACATAAATACTTAAAAAAATAAAAATGAAAGAAAAATGGGGAGCATGGGAGAGAGGGGCCAAGGGAGCTGACCAAAGCAGGCAGCGACTGTCCAGTTTTGCCAGGAACACCAGCTGAGTGGGGCCAGCCAGAGCCGGCCAGGAAAACAGAACCACAGCCGATGTTTAACAGAGAGATTTATTCCAGGGGATTGTTAAACACGTAGAGGAGACTGAAAAGGCTCAGAGGAACCACGGAGGTCTCACAGAGCCTAACCACCCAGGCAGGGCTTGGGGAACACAGGAAAGAGGCTGGAACCATGAGCTTGAGGGAGAGTCCTGTGGAGCCAGGACCTAGAGCTGCCCGCAGTGGGGGGCTGCCCAATGAGACTGATTCTAGGAGTGATGTTAGACCCCTCTTTTCTCAACAGAAGCAGGAAACCCCAATTTTGTTTAATGTTGGCAACAAATTTTTTTTTAATTTCAAATTCTGCTATGGAAAACAGTATAGGGGTTCCTCAAAAAATTAAAAATAGAATCAACTTATGATCAAGCAAGTCTGCTTCTGGATGTATATGCATGAAAGAATCAAAAGCGGGGATTGAAAGAAATTTTTGCGCACCGTTGTTCATAACAGCATGAGCCACAGTAACCAAAAGGTAGAAGCAACCCAAGTGTCCCATCGCCGGATGAATGGTTCAACGAAATGTGGCCTGTGCACAACAAGGATGTATTATTCAGCCTTAAAAAAAGAATAAGCTTCTGGGACTCGCCTGGTGAGTCCAGTGGTAAAGAGTCCACCTGGCAATGCGGGGGACACAGGTTTGATCCCTGGTCGGAGAACAAAGATCCCATATGCAGCTAAGCCTGCAGGCCACAGCTACCCAGCCTGTGAACTCTGCAGCTACGACCCCAGCCAAATAAGTAAATAAAATGATTTAACAAAGAATAAACTTCTGACATATGCGACAACATGGATGACCCTCAAGGATATTGTGCTCGGTGAGATAAACCAGACGCAAAAGGACAAATCTGAATGATTCCACTTATACGAAGTCTCTAGAGTAGTCAAGGGTAGGGGCGGGAGTAGGGAGGTTTAGGGGTTAGGGTTTAACAGGATAGAGTTTTAGTTTGGGAAGATGAGAACGTTCTGGAGCTGGGTGCAGGTGACGGTTGCAGAACAATATGAATGTACTTTATGCCCCTGAATGGTACACTTAAGCATAGTCAAGATGGTGCATTTTATGTTGTATGTGTTTTACCACAATTAAAAATTTTTTTCCAGTTATTTGTGGCCAAACAAATCTGGGTCCTGGGACTTCCCTGGTGGTCCAGGGGTTAAGACTCCTTCTTCCAGTGCAGGGGGCCCAGGTTTGATCTCTGGTCAGGGAACTAAGATCCCACGTCCAGCAACTGGAGAGCATTGCTTCATGCAGCAATGAAGAGCCCGCAGTCAGACAACCAGCAGGGGATCCCATCTGCAGGCCGTGGACAGTGGGGAGCTCTCCAGAGCTTGAGCTGGGAGGCGGGAGCTGGAGGAGGTGCGCACCAAGTGGGAGAGAAAGCCAGGGCAAGGAGAAGGTCACAACCATTTCTCTTCATCTTTCTGAAGTCTGGCAGCCTGACTGCTTTGTGAGGACGTGGGTTTGACCTACTGCTGGTAACCTTGGCCTTTCTGGGCCCCCTGGTCAAAGGAGGGTCTCAGGTGGGTCAAGCTGTAGGAGCACCTTGTGCCCTGGGAGAGAAAGCCCCCCACCTCCAGGTCTCAGCAGAGGGTCTCCCTGCCCTGGTGCACTGCCTCCCTGGGGCACGGCCCTAGGAAACCCTTACCACTTCTCTGCCCAGCTAGGGCTCAAGGCCAGTGCCAGCGGGGTCTGGTTACACCACAGGCCTCAGGCAGATTCCAGGAGCCCCAGTCCAACAAGTGGTCTAAAAATAGAGCCCTGAATCCTGAGTCCAGGAAGGCAGGGTTGCAACGTAGGGTGGGCAAGAAGGGCTTGGGGGTTGTACAAGAGGGAGCTTCTATCTCTGGTCACCTTGGACACCATGTGCTGGGTTTCTGCCGTGACCACAGTGGAGGGAGGACGTGGTTATGAGAGTATTTCGAGGTCATCCAAGCCAGTTTGCCTTGGGAGGAAGGGAGAGAAGGCCAGCCATGCTGGGCTTGATGTCTCCTTCTCCTGACACAACCCCGGGGAACGCTCCTGCCTCTACTCCAGAGGAGCCAGGCCGGACCAGAGATGGAGGCAGGGATTCTGCTGACAGCCTGGGAACCTGGGGGGGAGCGCTTGATGTGGGGACTGGACTGTGCCGGGAAGGTACAAGGAAGGGCTTTGCAGGCAGAGGGCCCAGGGTGGGTGAGGGTGGGGAGGAATGAAAGGATAGCATGTCTGGGGGCAACAGGGGTCAGCCCAGTGTGGCTGAGTAGGCGTGAGGGTCAGTGGGCAAGACAGCATGCAAGGGCAGGTGGCCTCCTTTCCCCCAAAGGACCTGGGACTTTAGCCTGAGGACACTGGGGAGCCTCGGAAGGTGTTTGCAGAGTGCCTTTTAGAAAGATCACTCTGGTGGCCCCTTGGGGGCCATGAGAATGAGCGTGACCTCCAGCTACAGGGAATCTAGTTGACCAAGGGTTCTGGGATTGCTCCGAGGCTGTGCTTCCTGCAGGATGCTCCCAGCCATTGACTCCGAGGCATCCTAAGAAGGGCCTTTCCTGGGAGACACGGGACTCTTCTGACAGCTGACTGGCTTGAGGACCTCCCGACACCTGCCGAAGCTTCCTTAGACTACCCAGCAGACGAAACCCTTCCTCCTGACCCTCTTTCCTTATCTTCTTCCCCCGGAGCTTGATTTGCATCATCCCAGACTGCCACTCTCTCCCCGTTTTCTCTCCCATGGATGTTAGGGAAGGAAGTTCTTTTTTATTTCATCTCATCCTGTGCTAGCTTCTCAGAGGGCCCAGACTAGGGATGAGACTGGAGGTGGGGCCATAGGAGCAGAGCAGAGGGGTGACATTAAGGTCCGGTCCACAGGATGGCTGGAGGTGTGCGCCCACCCACAGCCCCTCCTCCCTCCGCCACCCCAACAGCCTTTCCCTGGGGCTGGAATTCTTTACACAAAGCTGGGCAATCCTCTGCTTCCGTACTGGTCCCCCGAGCTAGGCTCTGAGTCTGTTCAAAATAAATAAATGAGTGAGTCACTGAGTGAATGAATGAAGGGGGAAAGTTAGTCTAGACTGATCCCAGAACTCCACTTGGGGCCACTTGGTTGTAGCCAGTATTTTTGCCATTTGCGTGGCATTTTTTCTGTCACTGAATTTTCCTTTGAGGAATAAACTTGCACTCTTTTGTGCATCAGAGGAAACTCTCAGAAATAAAGACAGAAATTTCCCTGGTGGTCCAGTGGTTAAGAACCTGCCTTTCAATACAGAGGACATGGGTTTGACATCTGGTCGAGGAACAAAGATCCCAAGTGACACGGCAAAAATCACAACTAAGACCTGACACAGCTAAATAAATATTTTTTAAAAACTGAAAAGAAAACCCGTAGAAGGACAGAAATTTTTTGCAAGTCATACATCCAATAATGGTTTAACATCCAGAATATATTAAAAACAAACTCTTACAGCTCAACAACAACAAAACAAACTACCCAATTCAAAAATGAGAGGGAAAAAACCACAAGAGAATCGAAAGGACATTTCTCCAAAGAATATATTTTTAAATGGCCAGCAAGTATAAGAAAGCAGGTTTTTGGTGCATTGGGATGAGGCTCACTCACATTGGGGAGGACAGGTTGCTTTGTTCAATATCGTTAGTCATTAGGGAAACAAAAAAAACCCGCAATGAGATACCACTTGGCATTTATTTGAATGGCTATTAAGTTAAAAAAAAAAGAAAAGAAAGAAAGTAACAAGTATTGGTGAGGCTATGGAGAAACTGAAACCTTTGTGCACTGCTGATGGGAATAAAAAAAAGAATGGAGCAACCACTACAGAAAACAGTTTGCCAGTTTCTCAGAAAGTTAAACATAGAACCCAAGGGGCCCACTTCTAGATATGTATTCAAAATAACTGAAAGCAGGGACTCAAACAGGTTTTTACACACTCAGCATTATTCATAGCAGCTAATATGTGGAAACAACCTAAGTGTCCATCCATCAGCAGGTGAGTGAATGGATAAACAAAGTATACTCTGCACACTTGATGGAATATCCTTCAGCCACAAAAAGGAATGAAATTCTGACACCTGCTACAACATGAATGGACCCTAAGGACTCTATGTCAGGAGAAATAAACCAGTCAGAAAAGGACAAATACTGCCTGAGATATGAGATCCACTTATAGGAGACACTAGAAGGCAAATTCATAGAGACAAAAAGTATAAATAGAAGTGACCAGAGGCTGGGAGACAGTGAGAGAGGGGGGGGATTGTGTAATGGGGACAGAGTTTGTTTAGAGTAATGAGAAAGTTCTGGAAACAGATGGTGGTAATGGCTATAGGACACTGTGAATTTACAAATGTTACTGAATTATACTCTTAAAGTGGTTAAGTGGTGAATTTTATTACATATATATATATATATATATATATATATATATCATTAGTCATTAGGGAAAGGAAAAAAGTCAAAACCACAAGGAGGTGCCACTTTTTCGTGGTATGTTGTTCAGTCACTCGGTCATGTCCAACTCTTTTTGATCCCATGGGCTGCAGCATGCCAGGCTTCCCTGCCCTTCACTATCTCCTAGAGTTAGCTCAAACTCATATGATGATGCTCTCTAACCATCTCATACTCTGTGCACCTCAACGCTTCCCACTAAAATACCTGCACCTGATGGATTCTGGGGGTGGGTCCTGATCCCCCCACCTGCTCTGGTGGGTTCTGGGGGGCTTTAGCCGGTTGGCACATCCTTGCTGCTGACTCAGGGCTGGGCTCGTGGCAGAGACACTAATTGTTCCCTGGGATCTTTTTTCCTTTTCTGGGTCTCTCTGGACACAAAGTAATCCCAGCTTAGCACTCAACAGAACCCACACTCACGGTCACCGGCTGCTGAGTCTCCCCAGAGGGACCCAAACCACCTCTCCCTTCTATGTGCTACTCCCCCACCACGGAGTGGGCGGCGGTGCCTGTTTCCTCAACCCCTGACTCTCAGCTGGAACTGTGACTTATCTTGACCAACGGAATGTAGCACAAGTGATAAGTGGCTATCCCAGGCCAAATCTTTAAGAGGCCTGGCGGCTTCTGCTTTTCTTCCTGGAATTCAGGCTCCGGGAAAGAAATTTGACTGTCTTAAACCCCCATTGCAGTGAGAAAGCCCAAGATGGCTGTGCTGGGAAGTCAGGCAGAGAGGTCTGACCAGTCCCAAGTTTGGCAGCCACCCCAGCTGAGGCACCAGACAGGCAAGTGAGAAAGCGTCTTGGACTTCACAGCCACAGCAGACACCATAGGAAGCAGAAGAATCACCCAGCGCAGCTCAGACCATCTTGAAAAATGATGAACACGATAAATCGTTTGTTTTAAGCTGCCAACTTTGCAATGGTTTGTTACACTGCAACAGATAATTGAAACGGAGATCTGTGCTGGATATATTAGCCAGGGTTCTCCAGAGAAACAGAACCAGTAGGAGATACCCAAATACCTTTATTTATTACAAAAGAATTGGTTCATGTGATTATGGGGGTGGTGAAGTCCCATGATGTGCAGTCTGCAAGCTGGAGCCCCTGGAGAGCCCCAGAGATTGAACCGATGTCTCCTGCATTGACAGGGACACTTTTGTTGTTGTTGTTTTTAACCACTGAGCCACCAAGGAAGCCCCAATCTTGGGATTTAAAATGATGCTTTGGAAGAAGTTTATGAACTAAGTTCCCACTTCTCCATTCTTCAGCCATTAAAGAAAGCTTGTGCTCTTCCAGTCTTCAGAAGAAATAACCCAAAATAAAAAGATGCTTTGGAACCCAGTGTCACTTCTGTGATATTCCTGCGTAAATGCACAAGCTGAATTTGATCATGAAGAAATATCTAATAAGCCCAGATCAAAGGACATTTTACAAAACAACTGATCCAGACACTTCAAAAGCATCAGTGTCATACAATACAGAGACAGAGGAGTTGTTACAGATTAACGGAGGCTAAAGAGATATCATACATGTATGTAAACACAATCTCGAATTTTCTTCAGTTACAGAGGACACGGTTGGGGCCATTGGCAAAATCTGAGTAAGGTCTGTAGATAAAAGATTATTAATGTGTTAATTAATAGTAAGACACTATTAACGTATTGGTATTTGTTTCCTGGTTTTGATCATTGTATTGCAGTTACCTATGTTTTTAGCAGACATGGCCTGAAGGACTGGAGGATTTAGGGTCACAGGGCATCATGTCTGCAGTCTGCTTTCAAAAAGCAGAAGAGTTATTTACAAGAGACTAGTGCTTAGTCGCTCAGTCATGTCCGACTCTTTTCGACCCTTTGGACTGTTGCCTGCCAGGCTCCTTTGTCCTTGGGATTTTTTTATGAGAGAAGGATAAAATAAATGTGGTAATATGTTAACACTTGGAAATCTGGTGAAAAGGATCTAGAAGTTTTTGGTTCTATATTAGCAACTTTTCTCTAAGTCTGAGATAAAGTTTATTTAAAATCTGTTTATCTGAGGTAATAGCTGCAGAGACTGGCCAGTTATAGGAACTGGCAACCCAGAAGAAAACGGATTAAAAAATTTGATGAGACTCCAAATAAGAAGAAATCCAATTGGCCAATAAACATAAGCAAATGTGCTTGAGCTCATTAATTATCAGGAAGTACAAACTAAAATGACAATGAGATACCACTACACATTCATCAGACTGGAAAAATTCCTCTGACAATGTCAACTGTAGCCCTGTGAAACTCTGATGCCAGGTGTGAACGTACACTTAACTTGTTCAACCACTTGAGAAAATTGTTTAGCATTATCTAATAAAGTCAGTTATTGGTTGCCTGGCAGTTTCACTCTGAGATGTATAACCTTTTCACAGCAGCACTGTTCAAAATAGTTCCAGGCTAGAAAACAGCCCATTGTCCATCAGCAGGAGAATAGATAAACTGGAGCACAGTCACAGGATAGACTGTTACCCAGCAAGGAGAATGAAGGCACTTCTGCGGTATGCAACACACAGATGAAAACTTACAAACACAATATTGAGTAAAACCATATGCTTTTATTTAGATAAAGTCCCTAAACAGATAAACCCAGAGCTCTGTTGTTTCGGGTACATGTACAGAGAATAGAACCATGAAAGTGAAAGTCACGCAGTCCTGTCCAGCTCTGCGATCCCATGGACTGTAGCCCGCCAGGTTCCTCTGTCCATGGAATTCTCCAGGCCAGAATAATGGGAGTGGGTATGGGATCTTCGCAAGACAGGGATCGAACCCAGGTCTCCCAAATTGCGGGCAATTTGAGCCACCAGGAAAGCCCAATAGTAAAACCGTGAAGGAAAGTGAAAAAGGGATTACTAAAGCATTGGGAGGGGTTTTTATCGGTAGAGGGAGGAGTGTGATGGGGGAAGGGTTATTTTAATGTGTCCCAGGTGCTGTTAATGCTGTTTATTTACCGAGGTGGAGGTTACACTTTTTCAATCTGTGAATATATATTGGATACTTTTCTGCATATTATATTGCACAATAAAAATTACTGAAATCAAGTATTAAAAACAACAAAAAAGTAGTCTTTGTTCTTGACTCAACTGAAAGTGCTATTGCAGGGCATGAACGCAAGAGGGGCTCTAATCGGTGAGCCTAGGGAAAGCGAGGTTTCCTGGCAACGGAGAAACACAGCGAGCCGGTCATCTCCTGAGAGTGGGTAAGCAGTGCGTTCTGGTTCTTTCCTACACCTGCCAGGTGGGCCCGAGGTCCGCTTCTGGCACCTGGAGCGTCTCTGTTGGTTCTAAGAGCGTCTTTGACCTTTCCTGATGAGAAGGGCTCTTCTCCCAAAGGCACAGTAGGGTCTCCTGAGCTAGGGAGGCTGTGCCCTCGCGTCGCTGAGCTTTTGTCTGCTACAATCAAGGTGGCCGTTTTCCGGAAAACTCCAAGCACGTTGTACTAGTTCCCTCAAAAAAAAGCGGGAAAAAATTAAGAAAAGTCTTTGCCCACAGCCTTCAAAGCACAAAAAAGAAGACTTTAAAGATTTGGGCCGTGGTTGGAGGTTTTCTTAGATTGTTGACAAAACAGAACGTTTTAAAATAAATTAGTAGTAAGTACGTTTGAAGCTGAGTTGTTGTCCAGTCGCTCAGTCATGTCCAACTCTTTGCAACCCCATGGACTGCAGCATACCAGGCTTCCCTGTCCTTCAGTGTCTCCCAGAGCTTGCTCAAACTCGTGTACATTGAGTTGGTGATGCCATCCAACATCTCATCCTTTATTGCTCTCTTCTCCTCCTGCTCTCAATCTTTCCCAACATTAACATCTTTTGCAATACACGTAGGATACATTGTTAAAAAGCACTTTCCGATACTTTGTTTCACTTGATTCCCCAGTTGCTCTGGTATCACTCCATTTTGTAGGTGAAGAAACTCAAGCCCAACGATGTTAAATGGTGAGAAGTCCAGAGCTTTCCTCCCATCTCCATTTACAAAAGAACATTTACTATTTATTTTGAAAGGGGAGAGGCTGTTGTCTCTAATAAAGAAATGAAAATTAAAACAGCAGGAATATAACTTATTTTCTCCATCAGATTAGCAAAACTATTTTAAATCATAATCCCTCACACTAGAGAGGTTGTTTGGAAACTGGCAGTCTTTCCAGTACTTAGTGGCAATGGAAACCAGTAGCCGCTCTTTGGAAGTGCAGCCTGGCAACACCTAGCAGGAGCCATAAAAATGTTTCTATCCTTGGATCCAGCAACCCCACTTCTGAGAACCTCTCCGAATAACATAATTTGAAATTTGGGGGAAAGTGTATGTGCAAATATTCATGGCAGCATTATTTATGACAGCAAAACATTGAAAACACAGTGGAAGAGCTAGGTTGCCAAGGGAACTATCATAATTAAAGTAACATTAATGCCTCTGTTTTTTAAATGATAATCCTGAAGCCTGTGGCATCATGGGGAATGCTGCCGTGTAATATTAAAAAAAAAAAAAACAACGAAACTACAAAATGGCCCGGATACTAGTTATGTTCATAACTACACAATATCATCCCTTTGGTGTGGGGTAGAGGTAAAGTGGGGGAAAGAAAAGAAAATTAGGGAGGTGAGAATGCTTTTTTTTCCTAAAATTTATTTTATTGAAGTATAGTTGGTTTACAAGGTGGTGTTTTCTGCTGTATAACAGAAGGATTCAGTTATTTATATGTATATGTACATATATATACACACACAGTTTTTATATCTTTTCCTTATGGTTTATCACAGGATATTGAATATAATTCCCTGTGCTATATGGTAAGATCTTGTTGTTAATCCATTCTATATATAATAGTTCGCATCTGCTAATCCCAACTCCTAATTCATCCCCCCATGCTTTTTCATAACTTTTTTCTCCCCTTTCACTTCCACTCAGAATCTAATGTTTCTTTTTTTCTTCATTTTTTTAGTGGAGTATTTTTGTCGTATCACTCGGCAATATCATGCTGACATACTCCAGGAAAGTCAGAAAATATAACACTGAAATACCCCACTCACAAAGAAACAATCTCTAGTAACACTTTAGAATGGTGGTTCTTAAATTCATATGTGCATCAGCATCACATGGAGGGCTTGTTAAAACCCAGTTTCCTGAGCCCCATGGGGAATTTCTGATTCAGTAGGTGGGGTTGGAGCTCAAGAATTTACGTTTTTACCAAGTTTGCAGGAGCTGATGCTGCGGCTGGTCCCCAGACCCCACTTTGAGGACCACTGCTTTAGTGTGTAGCCTTACAAAGCCTTTCGATGTGTCACAAGTCTAGATGCCGCACCAAAAAATGGTGAATATATAGGTTGTTTTTTGAGGAGCATTCTTGTGGCTTAATCTCTTAAGTATCCTTAATTATTAATTATCTGATTAAGATTATCATCATTATGAATTCATGTTATTAAAATTATTAGACCTAAGTTTCCACTTCCAGAAGTGGAATCGTTGGGTCAGAAGACCTGTGTGGGGGATTCCCTGGAGGTCCAGTGGTTAGGACTCTGTGCTTTTTTTTTAACTTTGTATTTTGTATTGCGGTATAGCCAAGTAACAATGTTGTGATAATTTCAGGTGAACAGCAAAGGAACTCAGCCATACAAATGCTTGTGTCCATTTCCCCGCAAATTCCTCTCCCATCCAGGCTGTCACATAACATTAAGCAGAGTTCCCTGTGCTATCAGTAGTTCCTTGTTGGTTATCCATTTTAGATATACCAGTGTGTACATGTCCATCCCAAACTCCCTAACTATTTCTTAGGGAAATAAGAAATAGTTAGGAAGCAATCATAAGTTTGTTCTCTAAGTCTGTGAGGACTCCATGCTTTAATTGCCGAGATAGCAGGTTCAATCCCTGGTCAAGGAACTAAGATTCCACAAACCATGCTGTACGGCCAAAAAAAACCTGTGTTTTTTTCATGCTTTTAATATACCTTGTCAAACTGCCACCATAGAATCTAATGTTTGTCTTGTGCTGTGACAATGTGCCATTTCATTTAATCTGTAAACTTCATTAATTCATCCAGCACATATTCACTGAATGATATTTTGTGCCAGGTATTTTAGAGACTCAGGGATGAACAAGAGGCTCCAATCATGTGAGGCAGAGATTATTACTATTCCCATTGACCTGATGAGGAAACTGAGACCTGTGAGCCCAGGAGATGACTTAGCTGTGAAGACATCGAGGGTAGCTGTACCCTCTTAGGGCTGCTTCACCATTTGCACAAAAGAGTCAGTGTTCGCTCTAGGCAGGCTCATGCTGCATTGTTCCACACGGAAGGGAATATTTTAATTTGGGGTGGCAACTCTCTCTCTCTTTTTTTTCCATCACGCTCCTGGAAAAATCAAATGAGGAAACATCCTGGCATCTAGCTTAGGAAATAAAGCTGATCCGAAAGCTGCCAGGAATAAAAGCTACCAAAACTTTCTCAACTGAATTTGAGTTTCTACTCTTAAAAAATTAGCCAGAATTGGCCCCCTCTGATATCAAAGTTAGACTTGTTGGGAAAACTTCTAACAGAAAGCATGATAGACATGCAGGGACATGTAGAAATTCAGTGACATCTTGTTTTTCACTTTCCTAAATGAGCTCTAATTACAGCTGTTGATTGGGCAGCTTAGTGGTGAAATGCAAATACTTTGGTTTGACAAAACAGAAGGTTTTATAATAAGTGAACTTTTTTTCTTTCAACTTTAAGCTTCAGTTTCTTCATCTGCCAAATGGGTCTAAGAATACTTTCCTCAGAAACCTCTATGTAAGAGCTAAAGGATTCAGGGGGTAGTGGTCCCCATCTGTCCCCGCCTTTTAAAAATATGTGTATGTGTTTGGCTGTGCCGGGTCTTAGTTGCAGCTCACCGGCTCTTTGATCTTTGTTGTGGCATGCAGCTCCTTTTAGTTGGGGCATGTGAACCTTTCACTGTGGCAGGTGGGACCTAGCTCGTTGGCCAGGGATTGAACCTAGGCACCTTGCTTTGGGAGCGTGGAGTCCTAACTGCTGGACCACGAGGGAAGTCCCCACTCACCCCCCTTTTAATTCAGGAATCTAACCCAAGCAAAATCCAGGGGTTCCTGGAGCCTGACACAGAATTCCTGCAAACCCAGCTGCATAACAGCCCCAACTGCAGGTGCTACCTTGGATGTGGCAGCTCTCTGCTGCACAGCTGAGCATAGCTTCGAGTTCTTGGTATCCAGTCAGTGATTTAGCTTATACATTCTTTTCCATCCCTAACAGGAAGAAGGACCAGAAACAGTTCACTTTTATGTGAGGCAGACAACAATACACGTGGACCATCCAGCTCAGGCTATGTTAACTCTCCCGCCCTCTGTCATAACACTGTCTGAAGGGACTGTTCCGCTCCATTGGTGACATATTGTGAATAGGACTCAATGAGCAAGATGTGGTTCCAGAGGGTAGGAAATAAACCCTATAAGAATACAAGGATTCTGGAAGATGGTCAAGTGACCCTAGTATGTTTCAGGGGCTCACCACGTCAATGGTTTGGGGGGTGTTCAGGTGGTCCTGGGGCATGCCAGGATCATCCTTCCAAGGTAAAGGACATCTGATTGCATCTTGCACCTTCCGCCATTCAGAAGGAAGTTCAGCACCCGGTGGACCTCTGCAGGCTGGAGCCCAAATATTTGATACGTGGGAATTCTTACCCAACCTAGTTTCTGAGTGATGTGGAAGGCTTCCAGCTTTGAGCAGGTCCTGGGCAGAGAAGAGCTCTGTGGAAGCCTCAGGCTGTCCTGCATAGCAGTTCTGCCTCTTGGCCGTGTGACCTGGGAGAACCTGTGGTATGAGAGGGAAAAGATGCCACATGTTTATGGCAAGTGCCCACGGGATCATCACCCAGCTCCCCAGAGTTCTGGAGCAAGGCCGTTCACTTGGTAGCCGAGAATTAGCACCCTTTGAGAAAGGCCGCCTGAAGTGGCTCCGGGTAGAGACGGAGCATGAAGTGAAGCCCTCCCAGCCCCTCCTGCATGCATGCCCGGCCGTGTCTGACTCTTTGCAACCCCATGGACTGTAGCCCACCAGACTCCTCTGTCTATGGGATTTCCCAGACAAGAATACTGGAGTGGGTTGCCATTTCCCTCCTCCAGGGGATCTTCCTGACCCAGGGATCAAACCCATGTCTCCGGCATCTCCTGCATTGTCAGGCAGCCTCTTTACCACCGCACCACCTGGGAGGCCCACACAGCCTCTGTCAGACCTCCCATGGCATGAGGTCAGGAGGACGTGACAATCTGAAATCAGATGGCATGTCTGAGATGGGGCACAAGTAGGGAAGAGGGCACAAGTAAGCTGCCCAGGCAGGTGGCCAAGCCCACCAGTGCTGCCCCCACATGTCCCCCTCATCTCACACCTGTGGCTGCATGGGGCCCCCTGTGGCCACCTGACAAGGAGAGAAAGGGCCAAGCTTGATGCACAGATGGGTCTGTTTGTTGTGTGGGTAGAAGCTGAAAATAGAGGCTAGCCACAAGGCAACCTCATTCCGCAATGACCCTTACAGACAATAAATGAGGCAGAATCTTCCCAATGGGCAGGGCTTTGAGCAGATCACGTGGGCATTGCATCCACTCTGTGGGCAAGAGAAGCTGCCTGAGGTAAGAATAAATACAGACTTACGGGCAGTGGGAAAAACATGAAGGATAAATGCTAAAGATTAGGAACCAAGAGGTCTGGGAAAGTGGGACATATGTGGACCCACAGGAATGGACACAGGGAATGAAGGTCTTCGTGCCACGTAGCAGTGTCCACGGAAAGCATTCATCATTGAAGAGGTACAAGGCAACCAAGCAGAAAGGGCAACTCAGCTACATCAGCAGTCAGCTTCTGTCGCTGATTTCCTCAGCTTTGGCACAGTAGGCTCAGAGTGGAGCTCACTCATGAGAGTAAGCAGGAGAGAGGCTCTGCATTCACTGAGAATGATTTGGGGACTTCCCCGATGGTCCGATGGTTGACAATCCACGTTGCAATGCAGAGGATTTGGGTTCAATCCCCAGTCGGGGAAATGAGATCCCACGTGCTCAGAGCAAGGAAGCCCACACACACCACTGGAAAGTCCATGCACGGCAACGAGATCCCACATGACGCAACTAAGACCCAACGTAACCAAATATACAGATAAAGAGGGATGCTCTGGTTACTGCCACTGCTGAGTGTCCAATTTTCCAGCAACAAAGATGAACATGGAGCTGCCAACGTGGCACCGTTCTTCAAGGAACTCACCACCAGTCACTGGGTGGCAAGTTGATTTTACACTGGACATCTACTCAGGATCTTTTGGGTTGACTGGGACTGACACATACTTGGACCATGGGGTTAGCTTTCCTGATTACAAGTTCTCAGCCAATCCGAAGATTCACAGTGTTTGACCCACTGACATTAGGTCTCAGAAAACATCACATTGGACCAAGGGATTCATTTTACAGCAAAGAAGGTACAGCCGTAGACATATGACCTTGGGACCCACTGGAATTACCACACACCACATTGCGCAGGAACTGCTGGATTGGGGGAGGCTTTGGGCTTCCCTTGTGGCTCAGCTGGTAAAGAATCCGCCTGCATGGAGAAGGAAATGGCAACCCACTCCAGTATTCTTGCCTGGGAAATCCCAATGACAAAGGAGCCTGGCAGAGTACAGCTACAAAAGAATGTGACATGCGTTATCAACTAAAACAAGAAAGAAAATTCCAAAGGTTTTGCTCTGGCCCAATGGAGACACATGACGAGCTGAGCATAATGTCGTGGGCAGCACAACTGGAAAGACCAGTGGGAGGGAACATCGTCTTTGAACATGGCCCTGTGTTGAGATGCACAAATGAGATTTTTTGATATGACATATGTCAGTAAAGTAAGTAGAAGTGAGTGCCCGTGGATGTGTCACGTGAATGGAAAAGCAGATTTTGATTTTGTTATCCAGCAGGGACCCAACTGCAATTTTCTTGAATCCTTTCTTTTTCTCCAAATCTGATTTGCTGAAAGTTGCAGAAAAGGAAGCAGGTGAAGATGTAGATTGAATGTCGTCGATCAGTGGTGGATTCATACTAGTTCTCAAAGTGGGAGTGATGATTTTTAAAACCCACTGATTAAAAACAAACATTCCGAAGGGTATCTAGGAAATACCTTTTACTTATGAGTTAAAAAGTCTCTTTCTCAGACTCTTAAATTTAATCTTTTATGTAATAAGGATCTATATATTCAGAGAAAGGTTTTCTTTTGAAATCACAGACATTTGAAAAAGATTAAGTACCTCTTCATTTGATACATTTCCTGTTTCTAACCTTAGGAATAGTATTTGATGAAAACGACATTTTAAATTTATGTTTGACATCTGTCCCCCTCCATTTTGCTTTATGACTTCTTCACCTAATAATAAATTATCTTTAAAAAAAAAAAAAAAAGAATCCGCCTGCAATGCGGGAGACCTGGGTTCAATCCCTGGGTTGTCAAGATCCCCTGGAGAAGGGAAAGGCTACCCACTCCAGTGTTCTGGCCAGGAGAATTCCATGGACTGTATAGTCCATGGGGTCGCAAAGAGTCGGACACGACTAAGTGACTTGCACTTTCACTTTCAGACTTAAGAGGAGTTTGGGGCTCAAATGTATGTCCAAGCCATCAAACCAGGCCCCCAAAAGATAACAGATTTTGAGTCTCTCTCCCAAACCCAGAAGTATTATCTCATTTCCACCCCCACAGACCTGTAGGAAGGAGGTACATATGTGCTAAGCTGCTACAGTCCTTTCTGACTCTTTGTGACCCCATGGACTGTAGCCCGCCAGCCTCTGTCCACGGGATTCTCCAGGCAAGAATACTGCAGTGGGTTGCCATGCCCTCCTCTAGGGGATCTTCCTGACCTGACCCTTGGATCAAACCCGTGTCCCTGGCATCACCTGCTTTGGGAGGTGAGATCTTTACCACTAGTGCCGTCTGGGAAGCCCCGGGAAGGAGGTACTTTAGTTCTTGAATACTTTCTGACTTGTACCTTTTCTCTTTCCCACACACGCAATAAATTCTGCCTGAAAGCTAATGTACCACCAGGCTCCCTTGAGGACCATTTTCCCAAAGCTGCTTCCCACAGACCTCCCCGGCCTGCCTGGAGGCTTTCTTGGTCAATACCTGGCAAGGCCCCAGCCCTGCTGGGCCAAAGGCTCTGTCCTCCCTTCCCCTTCCAAACACCCAGCAGACCACGATGCTAGCTTTCCAGAGTCATCAGCAAGACAGCCTGGCAGGAAGTGGGCTCATAGTCAGTTTCTGTTCTTCTCCCAGGTGGATTTTTAGCTCTTTTCAATCCAGCAGTCTCTAGAAAATCCTATCCTATGCCCCCAAAGGCATGGTCAGCAGAATACTGAAGAATGATGAGGTTCTTCTCAGTAACAGCCACTTCCCTCTTGTCTCCTAAGCAGATCTGGCATTCCCGAGAAGTGGCAATGATGTTGTGTTGGAGGGGCCGCCCGCACTCGGGCTGCCTTAGAGTGGGTTGTGTGGCCCCTGGCCTCTGGGTGAACTGCCTTGTCCTCTGCAAAGACCATGTTCTCACAGGCAACAGAGGTGAAGGAAGCAGTCAGGAACCTAAAAACCTGCCCTTTCCCTTCATAACCCCACCCCTACCCCACTCTGTAGATGCTGTTGTGATGGAACTTTGTATATTCAAGAATTGCTATATTAAAAATGTTTGATAGGTCAAAACTAAAACACTTCAGCAGGAAAAAAAAAAAAAAAGAAAGAGAGAGAGAGAGATGCAACTCGGGGACCCACTTGGGGAAAAAAATAGTTTTCCTCTTTCAGGATTCGTCCTAAACCGGACCCATGAATGGGTGCTGCCTACAATACGCAGAAATAGCAGAGCTGGGGTGTCAGTAGGTAAAGTTAGGAGTGACTCCTGTCCCCGTACTCCGAGAGAGCCACGAGGAGAATCTGGACTTCCCATCCTCACCACCCTAGGCTCTGTGGGTCTCGAGGTCTGGGTTCCCAGCAGGAGGAGATACACAAGAATCCCACCAAACTTTCAGCTCTAGCTGCTACCTGATTGCTTCAGGTTCCTTGTGCCAAGAGACCAGCAAGCAGGAAGAGGAGTCAACCTCCAGGCAGATGAATCGACTATGACATCAAGAGGAGACCAGGCTGCCGTTACACCACTGGACAGAGAAGAGTGCGTTCAACCTTCCAGGTGACCCTTGTGTGTGTTCCTTGGTTCTTCTTTAAAAAAAATAAAGTATATATATATAATTTTATTTATTTATTCTTGGCTGTGCTGGGTCTTCGTTGCTGCACTGGTTTTTCTCTAGTGGCAGCGAGTGAGGCTACTCCAGTTGCGGTGCGCGGGCTTCTCGTTGCAGTGGCTTCTTTTGTTGCCGAGCACAAGCTCTAGGGCATGTGGACTTCAGTAGAGAGCTCAATAGTTGTGGTGCGTGGGCTTAGCTGCCCCAGGGCATGTGGGATCTCCCCAGAACAGGGACTGTGCCCACGTCTCCAGCATTGGCAGGCAGATTCTTTACCACTGAGTAGGAAAGCCCCCCTGACAGGTGAATTGATCGTGACATCAGGAAGAGACAGGGCACCTGTTATATGAAGGGACAGAGGAGAATATATTCGACGGTCCAGATGATCCTCCTGACTGTTTCTTGGTTCTTCTTTGACCAATTCTGATGGTAAATAGACAGATGCAGCAACCATGACTAAGATGAGGGTCGTGACCAGGGTCCCAGACCTCTCAGGGATGAAGGTCTGGATTGTCTGGTTAGGCAAGCCACTTTAGACCATCAGAGGAGCCAGCTGGGGGCTAGGGAGGCCGTCTAGAAGGGGTAATAAGGACAGAGATAATGATATACTAGCTGGAATGTGAGAGCTGTAGCTAATTCCACCAACTGCAAGTTTCCCCAGAAAAACAAATGGATCAGAATCCTGGAAGAGATGGTCTGGGATAGTGTTAACTTATTTAATGAAGGAGAAGGTCAGATGGTACAGAACTGTAGTGAATGGTGTGGTGTGCATACAGGTCTCCTGGAGGACCAAGGCACCAGCTGCCAGGAGTCTTGCCCCCTCATGATGAGGCTCTCTTGTCCAAGGTTAGGACCCCTCCTTAGGGACAGCCCCAGCCAGTCAGCCAGTGAGTAGCCAAATCGGGGGGCGGGGTGGTGGTGGCGGTGGTGATAGTTTAGTCTCTCAGTCATGTCCGACTCTTTTGCAACCCCATGGGCTATAGCCCGCCCGGCTCCATCCATAGGACTTCCGAGGCAAGAATACTGGAGTGGGTTACCATTCCCTTCTCCAGGGGATCTTCCTGACCCAGGGATCGAACCTGTGTCTCCTGCATTGCAGGTGGATTCTTTACCACTGAGCCACCAGGGAAGCCCCACATCAAGGGTACCAGGGCTCAAACCCCTACCCTGTCAACTCAGGACAGCTCTGAAGGTCTCTCCTACCCCCTTGCAGGTGGTGTTGCTGGCAGCAGTGCCCAGTAAAGCTCCTGCATGCAACCCCCCTCAGGGTCTGTTTCCTGGGGAACCCGTCCCAACACATGGTGCGCATCCTCAACCACACCAGTTAAATATCAAACCAAGATGCCAAGATGGTCGTACCAACTTACATTCCTACCAGCAACGCCTGAGAGTTCCGTTTGTTCAGCATCCCTGCCAAATCCTGGTATTGTTTGGCTTTTTATTTATAGCCAGTCGGGTGGGTGTGAAATGGAATTTCATTGTGGTTTGAATTTGCATTTCCCTGATGACTAACGAGGTTGAGCACTTCTTCATGGGTTTACCGGCCATTTGGATTTTCACTGTTTGGGAACAGTCCCAGTTCCTTTGCCAGGTCTGGTTTCACAGACTCGTGCATTTAATGCTACCTACAAAGGGAAAAAGTACAGTACTAAGCCCAAGGAGAACTTTTTACAAACAGTTTTTTTTATTTATTTATTTTTGGCTGTGCTGGGTCTTCGTGGCTGCACGGCCTTTTCTCCGATTGCCATGAGCAGGGGCTACTCCGTAGTTGTGGGGCAAGGGCTTCTCACTGTGGGGGCTTCTCTTGTTGCGGAGCACGAGCTCTCGGCCATGCAGGCTTCGGCAGTTGTGGCTCCCCAGCTCTGGAACGCAGACTCAGTCTTTGTGGTGCACGGGCTTTGTTGCTCCATAGCATGTGAGATCTTCCCGGATCAGGGATCGAACCCATGGCTCCTCCATTGGCAGCCAGATTCTTTAGCACGGAGCCACTGGGGAAGCCCCAAGGAGAACTTAAATAGCTTTCCTGAGGGCCAGCAGTCTTGATGAATCCTTCGTCATCCTCTCACTTGACATCCGAGCAGTGTGAGAGCTGGTGGACTGCTCCCTCCTCCCATCACCTTCTGCTCTTGGCTTCCCTGAGAGTGCACAGCCCTAGTGTTCTCTGCCTCTCCGGCTGCCGGCTCCCTGTCCCCTCTGCAGGCTGGACCTCCTGCAGAGGCTCTACTGTGAACTGTTCGGGTTCCTCGGGGAGTAGCCCTTGGCCCTGTTTCCATCTTACTCTGATCTTCTCTGTCTCTTCCACATCCCCTCTCCCCCTTTCACTCGGTTCTCTGCCTCAGGAAGCTGATTATATGGGCACCTTGAGTGCGCTTGCCTGTTCTTCACTTTTGGATTGGATTTTAGTCACTGCTACATAACAAGTTACCTCACAATTTAGAGGCTTAAGAATGCTACCATTTTATTCTGTCTCATGATTCCTTGGGTTGACTGGGCTCCCCTGGGGTCACTTCTGCTCCATCCGATGTCACGCTGCCGTAGTCCACTGGGGACTCAACTGGAGCGTCCAAGAGGGCGCTCTCGTGTCTTGTGGTGCTTGGTGGGGATGGCTAAAGTTTGGCCACAGCAAGACACGGAAGCCTGAAGCTCTCTTTCCAAGCCGTTTCAGGGCCTGTCTGTCTCCCTGGGTGCTTTCTCTCCTGTGGTCCTTGGTTCTTTCCAAGCCGTTTCAGGGCCTGTCTGTCTCCCTGGGTGCTTTCTCTCCTGTGGTCCTTGGTTCTTTCCAAGCCATTTCAGGGCCTGTCTGTCTCCCTGGGTGCTTTCTCTCCTGTGGTCCTTGGTACTTCTGGTACTACAGAAGCTGAGACTGCCTGGGCCCCTTGAATTGTGAGCCCACAGCTGGCACTGCATCACTCTGGTGCCTCTATTGGCACCCGGGCCAGCCCAAACATGACGCGGGAGGGGACTGCACAAAGGCATGCCCGCCGGGCGCCATAACTCCTTGGGGACCATCTGTGGAGGCTAGCTTCTTTGGAGACAATCTCCTACCTCATCTCCAAGCTCCCCCTCTCATGCAGAATGAATGTTTTCCCCCACTTCCCATGACCCCCAGGCCCTCACACCCCATTTCAGCCTCCAGGGCAGGGTGGAAGTCTGGCTTCTCAACCAGTTGTTGATAAGGCGCTTGGGCCAGGCTCCTCTTGATCTGAAGACCTGGGGACTAGAGAGGTCATCCGCCCCCACGTACCTGGCATGTAAATGAGACAGGAGCTGCAGAACACTAGTATACACTCCATTCAGAAGCGGAGACAGCACAGTCCCAGGTCCATCACAATTCTGAGATTCTGCTGGGTACAGTTCTCTGTATTCCAGAGCTGAGGAATGTGTGTTGACTGGGGCCCAGGTCTGCTCCCTGGGAATGGTTCTACTTGGCTCCACCGTCTGAGTCATCCTTCTTTTCTTTAAGAAATGGCTCAGGTTTGCCTGATTCCTGCCCTTAGGCACTCGGGAGTCACAAATGCCACGCTGTTTTATCATGTTTCTTTTTAACATTTCAATTATTTTTTTAACTCTTTGACCCCCTTCACCCATAAAATTACATATAATGCGTGTCTATATACATATATATATATATATACGTATACACACAGTATGTATTTTTATTTTACATATAGTTGGCCCTCCATACGCAGATTCAACCATCCGTGGGTCGAAAATATTTGGAAAGAAAATTCCAGGAAGTTTCGAAAAGCGAAACCTGAATTTGTTGCACTCAGTGACATTTTTTTTTTTTTTCCCTGCAAAAAGCTTTCTTGTTTCCATTTGCCCCGCAGTTGGGGAGAGGGCGCCAGGGCAGTTAAAAAGCTGCCTAGTGGCTGCAGGCAGAATTCCTGACACCAGGAGTTTGCCTGAGAGGCTCCTCGTTGTTCTGGAGGGTGATCCTAAAGAGGTTAGGCAGGTGGTTCCCCTTCTTCTTAATGAGTTTCACCTCCTCATCCAGGAAGGGGCTCTACAGGAAGTTGCGGAGGTGGGGTCTGGGCAGACAGAACTCAGAACTGACAGACCCCAAAGGGCCCAGTTCAGGTTCTTCTCCAGGACTCTAATGGCTTGAGAGTATCCGGGTTTTACTGATACCTCATGCATTGTGGGTTTGGCTCCTGCGTGTCCTGGAAGTGCGGGCGGCAGCCTCGAGCTTCTGCAAGAGACACTCTGCAGCGTCGCGTCTCTCTTCCTCCTACTCTCCCAAGAAGTGGTCCACGCCCTCTGGAGCCATGTGGTCACGGTGGAAATAGACACCCAGAGAGACGTGGGTGTGGGAGGCCCGAAGATGTATGTTGACCGGGCGGTTGATGGTGGCCTCCACCACAGTGGAGTAATTCTGAGGAATGCGGGAGCCCCATTGATCTGCAATAAGGAGCTAAGATCAGAGCTTGGCGTTGGCTGGTCCTGGAGGCCGAGGGTGGCTGGGAGATTGATGCCAAAGGTTGTGGCTGGGAAAGAGGTTGGAGGGAGGTCCGAGGCTAGAAGAACAGGAGTCCCTGGTTCTGTGCAGTCCAAACACTGTAGAAGTCAGGGACAGAAACCCACCCCCTGCTAACAACTATTTACACAGGATTTACTGTTGTATTTACAACTATTTATATAGCGTTTACATTTTATTAGGTATCATGACCAATCCAGAGAGGATTTAAATTGTATGGAAGGATGTGTGTAGGTTATATGCAAATACTAGGCCATTGGGACTTCCCTGAGGTTAAGACTCCACCCTCCAATTCAGGGGGTGCAGGTTCCATCCTTGATTGAGTAGCTAAGATTCCACATGTCTTGGGGCCAAAACCCCAAAACATAAAACTGAGGCAATATTTACCAAATTCAATAAAGACTTCTAAAAAAATGGTCCACATAAAAAAAAAATCTAAAATAAAAGCCCGAACACTACGAATACCTGGCCATCGTATATAAGAGATTTGAGTATCTGTGAGTTTTGGTACCCATGGGGGGTCCTAGAAAGACTCCCCCATGGATCTTTAGAGGGATCCAAATAATATACATATTATTATGTATCCAACAGTATATATATAATATCTCTGTTCCTATCAGTCTGAATTAGTGAAATGAAAGCTTTTGTGCATTTCCTGTGTAGTAAATTATCTACTCCATTAGGCGAAAGCCACACCATTCCCAAACATTTCTTTCCCAAACTCAGACCTTTTGGTCCACATGCAAGTTGCTAAGGAACACACCTTCTGAGATTCTTAGAAGCATGTTGTCTGGCCAAGCGGCCCTTTCTATGTACCCTGAAATGCATCTGAGGTCTTCAGAAAGGGTCTTATGTCTGCATTTCTGATCTGATCTTGACCTGAAGGCCGCCTCTCGCAGGCAGCACCCTGGATTTGATGCTTGCCACCAGGTTCCTTCCTTCCCCGGGTCCTGATTTCCCTTGAGAATTTTTTGGGGGACCGTAGAAGTTGGAAATGAGAAACAGTCTCATTTTCCAACCTAACAAGTTTGAGATAAGAAGCATTTCCTTTAGATTCCAGAGGAATACAGAAAAGCTCTTTCTCTATCTCATCCTTTATCCATCCCTCAGCTGAAATGAACCAGTTGGTTCTTTCAGCATTTTGCCTTGACATCTCCTCAGCCAGAGCAACGAGTCAGTGAACTATATTTTCTGTTTTCCGTGTTATTACAGGAACACTGAATTCTTCTGTCAATACATAAATTGGGTCCCATTTCCTCAGGCTCCCATAACAATTCCCTCACAGTCCTGTAGATTCCGATACTGTCTCTTCACGGCTGCCCATACTCTGCCCCCTGCTCTGTTCCTAAGCCAGTGTCCCATGTTTTCAGTGGTATGTATGGGAACCACACGTAGATAGCAATTCTTGTATTGACTGTCTATGGCTGAATAGCAATCCCTGCAAAGTTGAAAACAGTAGCAGTTTATAATCTTGCCGTTCTGTGGATTGACCAGCTCAGCTCCCCATGGTGTTGACTGGGCCAGTCACCTTTTGCAGCCCCATAGGCTGCAGCCCACCAGGCTCCTCTGTCCATGGAATTTTCCAGGCAAGAATACTGGAGTGGGTTGCCATTTCCTACTCCAGGGGATCTTTCCTTCCCAGGGATTGAACCCTCATCTCTATTGTCTCCTGCATTGCAGATTCTTTACCCCTGAGCCTTTGGGGAAGCCGAACAAAGGTGCTACTTAGAACAATAACAAAAAAATAACTTTAAGCAGGAATAGTGGCTCTCGACCCCGGCTGTGTACTCAAATCACATGGGGAAACGTTTTTTAACATATCAGTGGCCAGACCTACCCCCAAAGGTTCTGATTTAATTCATCTGGGTTAGTGAGTGGGCACTTGTTTTTCTCATAACTGCCCAGGTGATTTGAAGGTGCATCTAGGGCTGAGAACTACTCTTTGAAAGGAAATGCCTCTGAGGGGCTGGGAAGAGGGATACAGTGACTAGCCACCCCAGTTCTCCCAGAACTGCCCCAGTATTTGTCCTGAAAGTCCAACATCCCAAGAAGCTCCCTGGGTAAACTGAGCCACCTGTTTGGGAAATGATATGCAAATATTGATTCGTGGTAGTTACAGTTAGGATTTTCTTCAAAGTGCCAGGTTTGAAGCCAAAAGACTTTTAAAGTTGGGGAATAAAGAGCAGAAAGCTGCCTGCTATGCCAACAGAGTCTTAAATACACAGGAGACCGAGGGCAGGGATGGGGTTCGTTAGGGCAGCATCTCTCAAACCTTGGTGTGCTTGAGACTCACTGCAGGGTCCTGTAAAATGCTACCTCTGACCAGCAGGTCTGAGACTGTGTGTTTCTAACAGGCTCCCAGGTGATTCCAATGTGTGGAGCAGCGAGAGTCTAGAGAGATGTAACTTCTCTCTCTTTCTTTTTAATAGAAAACCACAATCACAGAAAAATAACCAAACTGATCACATGGATCATAGCCTTGTCTAAATCAATGAAACTATGAGCCAGCTGTGTAGGGCCACCCAAGACAGACAGGTCACAGTGGAGAGTTCTGACAGAATGTGGTCCACTGGAGAAGGGAATGGCAAACCACTTCAGTATTCTTGCCTTGAGAACCCCATGAACAGTATGAAAAGGCAAAACCATATGACACTGAAAGATGAACTCCCCAGATCGGTAGGCACTACTACTGGATCAGGGTAGGTATGCTCCTGGAGAAGAGTGGAGACATAACTCCAGAAAGAATGAAGACATGGAGCCAAAGTGAAAACAACGCCCAGCTATGGATGTGACTGCTGACAGAAGTAAAGGAGATCCAACCAGTCCATCCTAAAGGAAATCAGTCCTGAATATTCACTGGAAGAGCTGAAGCTGAGGCTCCAAGATTTTGACCACCTGATACGAAGAGCCAACTCATTGGAAAAGACCCTGATGCTGGGAAAGATTGAAGGCAGGAGAAGGAGACGACAGAGGATGAGAGGGTTGGATGGCATCACCAACTCGATAGACATGAGTTTGAGTAAGCTCCGGGAGTTGGTGATGGAAAGGGAAGCCTGGTGTGCTGCAGTCCACGGGGTTGCAAAGAGTCGAACACGACTGAGCGACTGAACTGAACTGATCTATAATTTTGCTCATTTTTTGGCTGTGCTGGGTCTTTGCTGCTGGGCGGGCTTTTCTCTGGTTGTGGTGAGCCAGGCCTACTCTCGGGTTGAAGCGTGAGGCTTCTCTGGTTGTGGCAGCTTCTCTTGTTGCGGAGCACAGACTCGAGGTGTGCGGGCTTCAGTAGTTTTGCAGCAGGTGGGCTTCAGAGCACAGGCTCAGTAGCTGTGGTACATGGGCTCAGTTTGCTGCATGTGGGATCTTCTCGGATCAGGGATCGAACCCGTGTCTCCTGCATTGGCAGGCAGAATCTTTACCACTGAGGCACCGGAGAAGCCCCGTAACTTCTCTCTTACAACACACATAACCTTGAGGGAATTCCTTCTTCTTTCAGACCTTTTGATTTATCAGGTGTACATTGGGGATATTGATCCCACCATCACAGGGTAACACGCTGGAATTTTCAAGCTAGAAGTGGACTGTTGTGAAGATTCAGTGTGCCTGGTGTGTTGTGGGGGCTGCCTGGATGTAAGCCATCTTTCCAACCTCATCGTCACCCAGCTTTAGCCTCTCATACTTGCAGGGCTCTGATTGGTTTCTTAACAGTTAGCAGAATCCTTCATGGGGAGCAGGCACTTCAAGGGCAGTTGCTGATGTGTTCAGAGGGATGCTGAGTAGAGGCAGATGACTGCAAGCCAGTGCCAGGGCATGGGGCCAGCTGCACCTGTGATCTAACCATCCGTGTACCCTGTGGAGAAAAACCTCATTTCATTTAGAGATGTGTTGGGAGTCAACATTGTTTATTTCAAGGCAAAAAAAAAAGAGAGAGACAGAGAGAGAAATGCTACAGGGAGAAAGTTTTTCTCTTAATCACCATTGTCAGAGAGTTCAGATTGGAGGAAATGTTAAAGAAGGAAAGTATGAAACATAAATAGCCTCAGAAGCACAGTCTTTGGAATCAGAAATTCTGGTTCCATCACACACTGTGCTGTATGACCTTGAGTAAATTGCTCTCACTCTCTGAGCCTCGGTGACTCCTCTGTAAAATGAAGACGGGAATCCCTATCTAGTTAGCTGGTGCCGCCTCCCTTCCAACATGGGTATCTGTGACTCATCCTGCCTCTCACTGCCAGCTCCTGGGTGTCAGGGCTCCTCTGGGGAGCCAGGACCATTTAGGCTGCAGGCTGGCAGCCTAGGACCCAAGGGCTCTGCAGACCCTTCTTGTCATTGTTCAATGTGTTGTTCAGTCACTAAGTCATGTTTGCAGCCCCGTGAACTGCAGTACAGCAGGCTGCCTTGTCCTTCACCATCTCCCAGAGTTTGCTCAAACTCATGTCCATCGAGTCGGTGATGCCATCCAACCATCTCATCCTCTGTCACCCCCTTCTCTTCCTGCCTTCAGTCTTCCGCAGCATTAGGGTCTCTTCAGTGAGTTGGCTCCTTGCATTAAGTGGCCAAAGTACTGGAGCTTCAGTTTCAGCATCGGTTTCATGAGCCAACATTAAACTTTAAGAGACCTGCAATAAAATCCTGGAGTTACAACTCTTTCAGAAAATGCTTTGGATCTTAAAACACTGCAGTCTGGACTCCCCTGACGGTCCAGTGGTTAGGAATCCGCCTGCCCATGCAGGGGGCAAGGGTTCAGTCCCTGGTCTGGGAAGATCCCAAATGCCAAGGAGCAACTAAGCTCACGTATTGGAACTACTGAAGCCCTCGCGCCCTAGAGCCTGTCCTCTGCAACAAGAAAAGCCACCGCAATGAGAAGCCCATGTACAGCAATTAGAGAAAATGCGCAGCAACCAAGGCCCAGCACAGCCAAAAGAAACCAACCCTCTGCAGCCCCTCCCTGCCACAGTTTTGTACTCTCCTGATTGTCACAAGCCTTACCCCTTGGAGTACTGACAGCTGCTGACCCCTCACGCTTTGCTTTTGCATCTCTTTTCCTTTCCTCTGTGCACCCAGGTGTCGGATACTGGCAGGCTCCTCTGGAGACCTTGCAGTGTGCCAGACGCTGCCTCAAGCACTTTTAACACGTTCATCCTCCTGCCCGGCCTGTGAGATAGATGCTATTATTAGCCTCCAATTCCATAAGTGAGGAAAACACACAGAGATGCTAGGGGAACTACCCAAGGTCACACAGCCGGGAAGGGGCAGTGCTGGGGGCCCTGGATCCTGAGTGTGCGTGCTGTCAGTCTGGATACATGCTACCTCTGCCGGAGACACTGAGCCCTTGCGCCTCTATATTTCTTTCAAACTATTGTTTGTTTTTCTGATGATTATAAAATACATGCTCATAAGAAAACATGTAAAGAAACAAGTGAAAAAAATGTCTCAAACTTTCACTCCCTGCCCCTCCCTAGAAGTAGCATTTGGGGGTCATGTTAGCAGATGGTTACAAGTATATGTTATACAAGATGGGATGTTATCATCTGTATGTACTGAAAAGCTACAATGATGAGAGAATGATCCAGAACTCACACTGGGAGCCATTCAGCTGGGTTCATATCTCCCAGCCTGTGTCCTCTGCCTGGGTGACCCTGGGCAGTTCGGTGACATTTCAGTTTTCTGCAAAATGGGAACCTCATAGAACAGGCTTAAAAACTTGAGTGAGATAACAGAGGAGAAATGCTTAGCATGGTTCCTGGCAGCCAGTGAGCACTCTGTAAAAATCTACTGTGATTATGATTCATGGCTGATGGGTGCTCTTCAGGTTGGGAGCCACAGGGCCCCAGAAAATTCATTCTCTGGCCATGGAGAGAAGCAAAGAGTGAAGGTTGCAGATGGTCTGACGGCTGAAGGGAGACACCCAGCAAGAAAGCCAGGCCCTCCGTCATGACCTGGAGGCCCAGAAGCAGCTTAGAAAGTGAGGTGTGTGTTGTGGGGGCGGGGCGAAGGATATGGATTAGGTGCTGGGGTGGGGCAGGGGCTGGAGGAGTCCCTGGGGTAAAGACCTAGAGCCCCGCCCTTGATGGGGAGCCCTCTCCTCTCCGGCCGAATGCACTGGGTCCCCCTGGTCTGTATAATCACCCGGGCACTGCAACTTGCCCAGCAGTCTCCTCCCTCCGAGTAAATAGGTGTTGCTATTCTAAGCCGGCCTGAGAGAAAAATACTTGCTTTGCTTTGGAAGGATTTTTTTTTTTAAGCCGTGAAAATAACAGGGCAGTAGGCTGACTATTTTAGGTTGGGGACTTTGGCTGGCTTTCAAAGGCCCGGCCCAAATGAGATCTATTTAGAAACAGGTCGCGCTGCACACTCCGCACGCGTTGATCGTCCGGTAGAACAAGCCTGGATGGAGGCGTCTGAGAGACTCTGGGGCGCGGACCCGAGCAGCAGCGTTGGAGGGAATTGCGGGCCACTGTTTACCCGGGGACTGGAAACGCCGGCCCGGCCCTCTCGCTCGGGGCCTCTGAGCTCTCCCACACCTGCTCCGCCCCGCCCGCCTCGCCGCCGCCCCCCTGCGAGTTCTCGGGGGGCGGAGCCCGCAGTCGCCTGTCTCCCCACTATAGGAATCCCGGGTCGGGTGGGATCGGAATATGGGGAATGCTCCCCACCTTCTCTATAAATCAGCGGGGTAGGCGGCAGCGTCGGGGCCGGGGAGGAGCCTGCCATCCGGTCGGGGCCTGCCCTCTAGAACAGGGCTGAAATTTTCCACTGTCAGTGGGTCACAGGGTGCCTCTGGGGACTGAGAAAGACACTCCGGAGGTGACGGCCTGAGATGGAGTAGAAATAACCTGAGCCGATGAGACTGGAATCTTGACCCTGGTCCTTACAAGCTGTGTGACCTTGGAGAGGTAACTTAACCTCTCTGATTCTTTGTTTTCTTTCTAGTGAAATGGAGATTCTAAAGCAAACCTAGGGCTCCCCTCATAGTTCAGTTGGTAAAGAATCTGCCTGCAATGTAGAAGATCCTGGTTCGATTCTTGGGTTGGGAAGATCCCCTGGCGAAGAGATAGGCTACCCACCCTAGTATTCTTGGGCTTCCCTTATGAGTCAGCTGGTAAGGAATCTGCCTGCCATGCGGGAGATCTGGGTTTGATCCCTAGGTTGGGAAGGTCCCTTGGAGAAGGGAAAGGCTACCCCCTCCAGTATTCTGGCCTGGAGAATTCCATGGACTAAGTCCATGGGGTCACAAAGAGTCGGACAGGACTGAGTGACTTTCACTTTCAAAGCAAACCTTATAGGACTGAAGGAAAGATTTAGCACATATAGAGTGGCCACCAAATCTGGAAACACAGAGGAGTTTTTAAGAATAAGTGTTTTATTTGTTGATTATATGTAAAAAAAAATTTCTTCCAAATGTTAGGGTCACTCTGTGGTGGTAATAATTGCTAGCATTTATATGGTTCTTACCATGTGCCAGGCACTGTTCTAAATGCTTTACATATATAAACTCATTAAGTAAGTGTTAGTCACTGAGTCCTGCGTGACTCTTTGCGACCCCACGGACTGCAGCCCGCCAGGCTCCTCTGTCCATGAGATTTTCCAGGCTAGAATACTGGAGTCGGTTGCCATTTCCTTCTCCAGGGGATCTTCCCAACCCAGAGATAGAACCCAGGTCTCCTGCACTGCAGGCAGATTCTTTACTGACTGAGCTACAAGGGAAGCCCCATAAACACATTAAGTCTTCATAACAACCCTATGAAGTAGATGCTGCATTACCCCCATTTTATAGATGAGAAAACTGAGGCTCAACATTAAACAACTTACCCAGGATCATACAGCTAGCAAATGGCAGAACCAAGAATCAAACTCAGATTGTTAACCATTACACTTTAGTTAACCATTTGCTAGAATCCCTTTTTCAAACACAATTGATGGCTTGACCCTCAGATGATGCTAATAGGTAAAAAACATGACCAGAACAATTATGATGGTCACAGACCCCTAACACTGCAAAGAATCTTAAGAGGTAATTCAGTGACTATGGTCTTAACCTTCTGCCTTTGTCAGTCAAGAATAGACTGAAAACATTTGGAAGGTAATTGGCAATTTTTTTTTTTTTTTACTTTGGTCCAAGCTGTTAAGTGAGAGGTGGTCTCTGAGTGTAGTTTCTCTTATTAGGGTGGTGGCTATATTTTTATATGTTTCATTTATTTGCATGTTCCCTCCTGTGAATTGTCTGTTTACATCTCTTGACTGTTTTTCTACCTGGTCTTTTCTTGCTGATTTTTAGAGCTCTCTTTATTAAAAGAAACGAATCCTTTGTCTGTGAATTGAGTTGCAAATATTGTTTCACAGTGTGCTATTTGACCTTTGATTTTGCTGAAAGTATGTATTATGGTGCTGAAAGTTGACTTTTATGTGGTTCAGTGTACCAATTTTGTATAGCTTCTGGCATTTGTATATAATGCTTAGAAATGCCTTCCCTGCACTGAGAAAAATTTGTTTCCATGTTTACCTTTAGTATTCTTAGGGTTTCTCTTGTTAATGTTTAAATCTTTCAGTCATTTGGGTTTTATTTCAGTGTAATTTGCAAGCTAGAGATCAAATTCCACTCCCCCCCCCCCATTTTTTCTAGATAGTAGGAAAACAGCGCTTTTCTTCTACATGCCTGGCCCGTCCACATGTATCATTGGGATCATTTCTGCCCCGATCTCCTTGGGTCCAATTTTAATAGGAAAATTTGGCCTTAGTTTGGCATATACATTTCCTGGGCTGACATAGCAAAGTACCACAAACTGTGGGGGTGGGGTGGGGTAGGGTGGCATAAAGCAACAGAAATGTACTCTCTCACAGTGCTGGAGGCCAGAAGTGTGAAATCAGAGTATCAGTGGGGCTATGCTCCCTCTGAGACTCTGGGTCACATCCTTCCTTGCCCTTCTCTTAGCTTTTGGTGGTGGTCTCAGTCCTTGATTAGTAGCTGCATCACCCCAGTCTCTGCTCCCCTTGTCACATGACCCTTCTAGAAATAAATACTTGCAGTAAATGTATAAGAAGTTAATTTATTTATTGTAAAAGATAATTCACACATATTAATTTAAAAATGCCAATTCTCCAATAGTCAAAGGTCACGAACAAGCAAGCCGGAAAACAGGGAATATAGATAATAGGGAAATACTCATCTGCTGACTAATAAAAAATATTCAACTTAACACAGTGATATGATACTTTTTCTAATACCCAAAAGGAAAAAAAAAAAAAACAACTTAGACTGACAAAGAGATGGTGAAACTGGCCGTTTCAGCTGGAACCTCCTGGAAAACTAGTTGGCAATACAGATCAAGGGTCATGTAAGTTTTTCTTCCAGTTGATCCAGTAATTCTATTTCTGGGGCTGTATTCTAGAGGAATCATCCTAAGTAGGGAAAAAGCTATTTGAAAAGGTAGAGGGACTTCCCTGGCAGGCCAGTAGTTAGGACTCCACACTCCCATTGCATGGAGCACGGATTCAGCCCCTGAAAAGGGAACTAAGATCCAGAAAACCAGACCCCACAAGCCATTTAGTGGGGCCAAAAGAGTAAAGTAGAAAAAAGGGACATTTATTGAGTCCATGCTAAATGCCAAGCTCTTCTCAAGCTTCTCTCATTTAATTGTCTCCATAGGTGGCCCTAGTGATAACGAACCCACCTGCCAGTGCAGGTAAGTAAGAGACTAGGGTTCGAGCCCTGGGTGGGAAGATCCCCCGGAGGAGGGTACAGCAGCCCACTCCAGTGTCCTTGCCTGGGGAATCCCATGGACAGAGGAGCTTGGAGGGCTACGGTCCAGAGGGTTCCAAAGAGTCAGACACTACTGACGTGACTTAGCCCACGGCACACATAACCTCCTGAGGTCAGCAATCTTAGCTCCATTTACTGGCGAGAAAACCGAGGTTCTGTGAGGTTAGGCCTTGTCCAGGGTCACACAGCCTCTAAGTGACAGGGCTGGGCTTCCAATTCTAAGGCCCCTGGGTTCCCAGCTCCGCATGGCTGCTTGGGAGGTAGCACCCCGGCCGCCCACCCATCAGCTACACGTGGGAGGTGGGGCCAGGGCTTGCACTGAAGGGTCTCTTAAGATTTCTCTGAGCTTTTATGAATCTATTTATTGCTGTAAGTAAACCTCAGGGAGGATAAACACAGAAGTGAGTAAGAATTGTGCAAAAAATATTAGACACCCTTCATTTCCTTCTTCGGCTTTGGAACTTCCAGCCAAGATTAATCTTTGTTTTGGATTTTCGTTTTGGGTACATTGGTGCTTTCTGAATTAAGATGAGCTATTTGCTGTGTTTGAGTACCTATTTATTCCCTGGACAAATATATTGTGATGATTAAAAATTCAGGTTCTATATATGGGAGTTCCTTCTCTCTTTGTTTGAAATTATATTAAAATAGTTTTTTTTTTCCCCTTAAAAATAGAGGTGGGTGGAGTTGGACTGCTTTGATTTCTCCCTGAGCTCACCTGCTATGAGCAGTGTGTCCTTGTCTAAGTTCCCTTGTGTGAAACAAGGGCTGGTGCCCGTCTCATGGAATTGTTAAGAGATTCAGCAGGATTTGCTACCCTGTGCCTCATGGCATCATCATAGTTAGCTGTCCATCACTGTTACTATCAATTCCCTTCTATGTCAACCAACTTGCTTTGGAGTTGTCTTCCTTCCAAAATTGTTTCTAAAGAAAAGCACTGACTTTCCTGATAGAGCAAATGTGGACAGGACACAAACATTACTAGAAAGAGTCCCAAGAGGAAGATAAAATCAAAGCGGCCCAGAACCGCCATGAGGAAATGAACCAAGAGAAAACAATCTCTAGAATTTTAAGTGTGCAAACCATATTTGAGGTTGAGAGAAGAGACTGTCTTCTCAGGCCTGATTTCTACATACCTGGGGTCAGCAGCTGCTAGCTAAGGCTGTCCTCTTGTACCACCTCTAGGTCTTGCCCTTCTGGAGAGGTAGGTGAAGAGGTACAGATGATCACCTATTGAATAAATAGATCCCCCCAGTTCTCACTTACTCAAAGTTATGAGGCCAATGTCTACTTGGAAAAGAATGCAGATATTGCGACTAGTGATTGGGTGTAGCTTCTGTATCGTTTGCTGGCAGCCTGAGCCGCGCCATGCGGCGGTTCCAACTACCCTCAGGCCGCCATGCTGGAAAGGCCAGGAAGTGCTCAGGCAGACAGTGCCCTCTCCGACCCCCTGCCCGCCCTTCCAGCCTTCCCCTTGGATGTACCAGAGGTAGGAGCAAGGAAACCGTCTTGGAAGTGGACCCTCCAGTCCCAGACATCGTGGGACAAGCCATCCCTGCTCGGCTCCGTCTGCATTCCTCACCCACGGAGTCTGTAGACATAACAAAGTAGTTCGTGTTTACACCGCTAAGCTCACAATGGCTCCTTACACCACGGTGGGCGACTGGAATGATCGTCTGCCCCAGAGGTGCCATCTGGTGACAGGGCTTCAGGTTAAATGCGCAATGAGTGGTTCCTCATTTCACTCCCATCAGTGTGCCTCCTCAACCTTGTTTGGCGGAGAACTGGCAGTTTTTAAGACCCCTCCAGGGCCATATAACCCTGCTGGCCCCTCTCCAGGGTCATCTACTTAATTTCTGGGGCCCAGTGCAAGGTGAAACTGTGGGGCCTCTTGTTCGTGAAGCTGGGAAAGTTGTCATTAGAGGTACAAAGATGTAGAACTTGTTCTTTTCTCTGGACCCGTCCTGGCATTCTGTACCTGCTGTTTAATGTCAGGCTCCTTGAGGTGCGAGGATGCTGGCAGCCTGAGCACAGACCTTAGCAGGGACTCACGGGTGCCTCCTGGCTTCTGGAGTACCCTCCCCTCTCCTGGGGGGCTCTGGAGGACAAGGATGGCAAATAATCACTTGATTATTGGGGTGGAGACCGGAGGCCGAGGAGGCTCCAAGCCCCTGGGGGCAGGCTCCATCGTTCCATTACATTCACAGACCAAAACACATTCAAAGATGAAGTTATCAATAACTTTGAGATTTAAAAAAAAGAAGAATTTCAAGATAGAGACCACAGAGCATCAAACCCCAAGTGCTGGGCCTCCTGAGTGTCTGCCCCTTGTGACTGCTCTGATCTCACATCCACACCATCCACCCTGCCCCTCATGAACACAAGATAAGATGCTTTAGTCAGGATGTCAGCTTTGCCTCAGTCCTGTGAAAGCGAAGTCGCTCAGTTGTGCCTGACTCTTTGTGACCCCTTGGACTGTAGCCCACCGAGCTCCTCTGGCCATGGAATTCTGCAGGCAAGAATACTGGAGTAGATTGCCATTCCCTTCTCCAAGGGATCTTCCCAACCCAGGGATCGAACCCAGGTCTCCTGCATTGTGGGGCGGATTCTTTACCATTTGAGCCACCAAGGAAGCCCAGTCCTATGAGGTGGACATTATTACCCGCATGCACAAGATAAGAAGACCTCTCAGACAGGTGTGTTGGCTTGTCTTCCTGGCCTGGAGTCACACAACTTACAGGAAGAGGGGATGGAAATTCAGTGTCTGGTTCCAGACTGTTGAGGCTGTGTGAACTCGGATTGGAGAAGAATTTCCAGACACAGAGGACTGCAGAAAGGAGTGTGTTTATTAGGATCGAAGAGCAGAGATAACGTGGGCCCTGCCAGGACAGCGAGCCGACACCTCCTGACAGGCCAGGGAGAGTCGACAGTTTTTGTGTGTTAGTAGCCAGTTTGTTAGAGCCTCAAGGCAAAGAAAATTCCTGCTGCAAGGTGGCACTGGGTGATAGGTTAGGGGGCTATAGGATAACTACCAGGGTGAGCATTTTTGCCTAATTTAGGGTCAGGAAGCCAGCTGGTGACGACTGGGGGCGGGGGGGTTGGCAATGGTGACAGAGGGACTCAGCCAGCTTCAGAAGTGACCTCGGTTCTGGACTCTGCTTCTGCAGCCTTGGGGGCAGGACTCAACACAGACCTTGTGTGTTTTCTGCCAGGTGAAGCTGTGAGAGCTGGAGAGAAGGCAGCCCTGAGAGGTGTGAGCTGAAGCGGGAAATGCAGGAAAATGCCAAGGAAGGCTACCACACTGAAGGCATGAGGTGCAGATGGAGCCCTGGAGCTGGGGAGGAGAGGAGAGAGGAGCATTTCCGTCCGGCAGGGAAAATAGCAGGAGCCGCTTGGGTTCCCCAGGCCTGAGAGGAGAACGGACACTGCTACCAAGATAGGAGGTGTTGGGCAGAGGCAGAATTTCAACAGGAAGAGAGTGCCCTTTACCAAACATCAGAAAAAGCCACTGAGGCCTGGGCTTGGCAAATTCCCCTGATGGGAAATCTCAGTGAGCAGGAGACTGGCTGGGCGTAGTGGAGGGTGGATGAGAAAAGGGCTTCCCAGGTGGCTCAGCGGTAGGGCATCCACCTGCCAGTACAGAAGATGCACGTTTGATCCCTGGGTCGGGAAGATCCCTTGGAGAAGGGAATGGCCACCCACTCTAGTACGCTTGCCTGGGAAATCCCATGGACAGAGGACCCTGGTGGGCTACAGTCCATAGAGTTGCAAAGAGTTGGACTCGACAGAGTGACTGAGTATGTACACGCACAGGTGACAAATCTTGAGTCTAGACCAATGTTGGATAAATTTGACCAAAAAAGGGAAGAAAGAATTAGGGTGGTAACTGAAAGTGCAAAAGGGACATTTGAAAATGTGTGTTTTTTTTGTTTTGCTTTTTCAAGACCTGGCAGACTTGTCCTTTTAGGGCAGAGAGTGGGAAGTCAGGAAGAAGTGGGGAAGGAGGGGCCGAGGAGCAGTGCTCCCTGAGCACCCATCGTGTGCCCGGGCACCTCTTAAGTACCAGGGCCTGCACCTCCCCATTTCCTTTCTTCCCAATCAACCTTGAAGGCAAGTGTTTCTGCTCCTCATCACCCGAGGGAGAGGCCAAGAATCCCGGCGGGGAGGGCAGGGCTGAGATTTGATCTCCTATTTGCCTGATTGCACAGACCATGCCTACTGTTCTGAGCACAGAGAGCGGCACGGGGATGACCCTGAGGGATGGGATGGGGAGGGAGGTGGGAGGGAGGGTCAGGATGGGGAACACAGGTATACCCATGGCTGATTCATGTGAATGTGCGGCAAAAACAGGCACAATATTGTAATTAGCCTCCAATTAAAATAAACTAAAAAACAGAGGGGGGGGGGTTGTGTTTACCAGAGAGAAACTATGCGTTTTTCTCATCGGCTGCTGAAATAGAAATATAGTAGAAAGGGGGTGCTGACCAGGGGCTCCTTGTGGAGCCCAGTCTTCAGCCCCAGGTGTGGTCCAGGGCTTGGGGGAAGCAGGCAGAGGTGAGCCTCAGAGGTGGTGGGAGAGGCCCTGGGAAGCTGTGTGTTGGCCACGCCCATAAGGCAGGTGGACACCGCATCCCTCCACCCCACCCCCGCAAGAGGCTGTAGGTGAGGTTGTGTAGTCAGAGCGTCTTTCATCTCCAGACCCTGTCGCTGAGGAGCTAGAGTAGAAACGGATGTGGTCCTGGGAAGTGTGGAGAAGCTCGTCAGGCACCCAGGGGCCCAGGCATCCCAGAGGACACGGCCTCACGGCCTGGGGCCTAGCCCTGGAGTCCCAGGTGGTCAGTGTCCTGGTGAGGTCACACTGAGTTTGTGGGTGGAGGGGGTGTGGACTGCAGAGGGGGTGGTGGGGCTGGCAGACACTGTTGACCCCGCTTCATAGCTTATTCCCTCATTTCCAATCTCCCTTTCCAGTGTGGACCATTCTATTTAACCTCCAGGCCTTCTCCCTTTCCAGTGTGGACCATCCTATTTAACCTCCAGGCCTTCTTTTTTTTTAAATTAAATTTTGGAGGGGGTAACAGGCTCACATGGTTCAACAACTTAAAGTTATAAAAAGTATAAGAAAAAAAGTAAGAAAAATAAATAAAAATAAGACATACAAAAGAAGCCAAAATATAATTAAAATGAAAAAAGCTTACAATTTTAAAATAAAAATTATAAAAATTTAGGCAGTGAAAACTATGTTTTCCACTCTGGTACTTCACCTACCGAGATCCTACCCTCCCCCTAGTCTGCGATCGCCATTGGTAGCATTCTGTGTGTTTTTCAGAGTTTATTTTAAGCCTTTACCAGCAAATGTTCTCCTTCCTTTTCACAAAAAGTGGCATATACAGTTTGAACTGTTTTGTCCTTTTGTTCCTTCTTTTTCCTTTCATTCAACAGTATTTCTTGGATATCTTTCCGTATACACATCATTTCCCGTGTTTACAAGGCCATCTGTAGGATAGATTCCCAAAAGGAGATTTTCTGGGGCCAAAAAGCTTATGCATTCATAATTTTGATATTGCCAAACTGACTTCTCTTTTTAAAAAAAGTATTTATTTATGTACTTGGCTGTGTTGGGTCTTAGTTGTGACACGTGAGATCTTCAGCTGCAGCATGAGAAGTCTTAGGTGTGGCATATGGGATCTAGTCCTGACTGGGGATCAAACCTGGGCCCCCTGCATTGGCAGCAGGGAGTCTTAGACCACCAGGGAAGTCTCTCAGACTGACTTCCATGGAGACGGTTCCCGGTTCCCGGTTATAAGCCCCAAGTAATTTCTGAGAGTGCACAGAACTCTCAAGATCACTGAGCTAGGCCTTCCTGCCTGTGACTCCACAGCGTGCACTGCGGACCCCCCCAGGAGGCAGCTCCGCACCCCTCATCACAGGCTGCCCCAATTTGGCTTGAGGGGGGTTGGGCCCTCCAGGCCTCCGCTTCACCATTCTCTGCAGCACTCTGGTGAATGCTTGCTGGTCCCTCAACACAAGTCACATCCCTACACTTATGCCCATACTGTTTCCACCTCCTGCCCTGCCCGCCCACCCTTCTCAGCCTGGAAAATTCTGACTCCTCCTTTAAGCCTCTGCTGAAAGGTTGCCTCTGCAGAGGCCTACCTGACCCTCCCAGGCAGAACCGGTCATTCCCCCGCCTCCCCAGTGTGCCTCCCCACAGAAGGAGGCCAGCTCCTGCCATTAGAGAACGCTGGACCAGGCGGTGGGGTAACTGTTTACATGGCCCTGTCTCTCCAGCACCCAGCCCAGGCTGGGCCCACACTTCAAACGCATCTGGGACTAAAATTAAACTCACTGGAGAGGCAGGATGGCATGGAGAGGGCACGGGCGTGGGAGTCGGGCTGGCATGACTCCATCCTCAGTCCTCTCCCCACCTCGCCAGCCCAGCTCCCCGCTTCCCACCTTCTCTGAGCTCTGACCGCACTGGTCTACACGCTGTTCCCACTCATGGCCCTTCAAGGGCAGTTCCAAGTGCCTGGGGCTCTTTCTTCTCTGCCCAGCTTAACGAGCACCTCCTGAGAGAGGCCTCCCTTGGCTCCTGGGTCTAAAGAGACTTAGCCCCCCATTCCTTTGTTCTCTGATCATTGCTTTCATGTGTTTACCGAAATCCTGAGTCTCATGCTGATATGTTGGTTTGCCTGTTCGCTGCCTGTCTCCCCAGCTGTGACCCCAAAGTCCTTGAGGGTAGAGACCATGGCTTTGTTGGCTCCTGTGGACCCAGGGCTAACACGGGGCATGGCATACAGTAGGCACAGCACAAGTCTTTGGCAACTGGGTGAGGAATGAACAGAGGAAGTGGTCCAGACCCACCTTCACCATGCCTCTCTTTGTCCCTGTATTAATTACCCCCTCTGAGGGGCTCCTCATTTGAAGAGCAGGTCTCTCAAGTAGTGATGTGTACTTTTTTTTAATTTTTTTGATGTGGAACACTTCTGAAGTCTTTATTGAATTTGTTACAATATTGTTTCTGCTTTATACTTTGGTTTTTTGGCTGTGAGACATGTGGGATCTTAGCTTCGGGACCACGGATAGATCCCAACCTCTCTGCATTGGAAGGTGAAATCTTAACCACTGCACTGCCAGGGAAGTCCTGGTGATGCGTATTGAAGACTGTGAAAAATGCCTAGTTATGAGAGGTGCCATAACTGGTAGCTGTTATTTGTGAAATGTTACTTTCTTTCATCTGAAAAATGCACCCTTTTCGGCCAGGTTTAAAGACCTTGGGTGGCTCAGATGGTAAAGAATCTGCCTGTGGTGCGGGAGATCCAGGTTCAATCCCTGGGCAAGAAAGGACAAGATGGTTGGATGGCATCACCGACTCATTGGACATGAGTTTGAGCAAGCTCTGGGAGACAGTGAAGGACAGGGAGGCCTGGCGTGCTGCAGTCCATGGGGTCACAAAGAGTCGGTCATAAACAGAGAATAAACAGGGCATGTCTGGCTTCCCAGGTGGCACTAGTGGTAAAGAACCTGCTTGCCAATGCAGAAGACATAAGACTCGGGTTGGATCTCTAGTATTGCAAAGATCTCCTGGAGAAAGGCATGGCAACTCACCCCAGTATTCCTGCCTGGAGAAGCCCATGGACAGAGGGGCCTGGAGGGCTACCGTCCATATGGTCGCAAAGAGTCGGAAGTGACTGAGCGCAGCGTATGGCATGTCCATTTTTCCTTCAAGCCATTTGTGACCTATTCCTTTCCCCACTTCCGTTCCTCTTCTGAGACCATTCCTAATTCTAGCTCTCCTGCCTTCTCCTACCCCCAAACTAGAGGTCTCCAAAGTAGGTGTGTGCAACCCAGTGGAGTGCAAGATGATTCAGCAATTCCACTCCTCGGGATATGCCTGAAAACAAACCAACTAACTTGAAAACAGGCACTCACACAAGTACATGTACACACATGCTCATAGAAGCACTATGCACAACAGCCAAAATAGAAACAGACCAAATGTCCATTGATGGGCAATGGATAAACAAATTATGGTATATACCTAATATTTGTTGTTGTTCAGCTGCTAAGTTGTGTCCAACTCTTTTCGACTCCATGGACTGCAGCCTGCCAGGTTCCTGTGTCCTCCACTATTTCCTGGAGTTTGCTCAAATTCAGAAAAAGACCCTGATACTGGGAAAGGTTGAAGGCAGGAGGAGAAGGGGACGACAGAGGATGAGATGATTGGACGGCATCACCAACTCCATGGACATGAGTTTGAGTAATCTCTGGGAGTTGGTGATGGACAGGGAGGCCTGGCGGGCTGCAGTCCATGGGGTCGCAAAGAGTTGGACACGACTGAGCGACTGAATTGAACTGAGTCAGTGATACTTATATACTTAGCCATAAAAAGAATGGAGTACTGCTGCATGCAACCAGGAGGGTGAACTTTGAAAATATTATGCTAAGTGAAAGAAGTCAGAACAAAAGGTCACATATTATATGATTTCATTTATATGAAATGTCCAGAATAGATAAATTCATAGTGATAAATCCATATATTGGTGATCGTCAGGGGTTGAGTGAGGATAGGAGGGGGAGAAACTGCTTAAAGGGTGAGGTCTTTACTTTGCAGTGATGGAAATGTTTTGGAAGTAGAAGTGGTGGTTGTATAACAGAATGCACCAAGTGGCACTTTAAAATGAACTTTAAGTTGCTCACTTTAAAATGGCTAATTTCATGTTATGTGTACTTCACCTCAATAAATTGTATTTTGAAATAATTTCTTAAGTTGATGCATTGTATTTTCATTTTTATTTAATCCGAGAAATTTTTCTTTTTCTTCTCTTTTTGTTTTTTGACTTGGGCTCTTAGTTCCCTGACCAGGAATCAAACCTGTGCCCCCTGCAGTGGAAGCATGGATTCAAGCCCCTCAATAAATTGTTTTTGGAACAATGAAGTAGGCACTTTGGCTGGTCAGCTGAGAGCTCTGAATGAGGTACCGGTTCCTTCTTTCATGCCGGGTAAATGCCAGCTAGGGGTGGTTGAAGAAAGAAATGGCCTAGGGGTCAGCAACTGCAGCTTTGCTACTGTGCCCTGCTCAGTAATGATGGGATGGTAAGAGATAACTATCATGAATACAGTTAACACTTCTACAACGTTTAATGTGAGCCTGGCACTGTTCCAAGTGCTTTACAAGCTAGACTCACTAAATCCTTACAACTCTGAGGTGGGTACTATCACTTTTTCATTACAGATGAGAAACTGAGGTTTAAATGACTTGTCCAAGTCACAGATGAGGAAGTGGCAGAGTTCAAATTTGGAGCTCCACGGTCAGCCTCAACCCTCAGGCTCTGTGCTAAGTGTTTTCCATGTTTTACCTCATTTAATCCTGTGAATCAGGTTATTATTGACTCAGGCTGGGACCGGGGACCCTTCACTGCAATCATTATAGCTTATCTGCCCTTTGATCAATTTCTATTGAATAAGGAGGCCAAGAACCCTCACAGGAAATGACATTGTGAAATTTGCTCAGTAGTGTCCGACTCTTTGTAACCCCATGGACTATACAGTCCATGGAATTCTCCAGGCCAGAATACTGGAGTGGGTAGCCTATCCCTTCTCCAGAGGATCTTCCCAACCCAGGTCTCCTGCATTGTGGGCGGATTCTTTACCAGCTGAGCCGCAAGGGAAGCCCAAGAATATTGGAGTGGGTAGCCAATCCCTTCTCCAGGGGATCTTCCCAACCCAGGAATCCAACCAGGGTCTCCTGCATTACAGGTGGATTCTTTAACAACTGAGCTATCAGGGAAGCCCAAACATCATTAGTATAGGCAATGTCATTATTCCTAATTAAAAAAAATCCCCTCATGGTCCTCCATATTCAATGCCTTCCAGTCTTTCCCCTGCATGGATTGCTTTTCCATACTTATGTGTATTTATATACTTTATGTATTTTTACATATTGCTTTATATATATATATACATATATATATATATATATATATAGACCCACATACTCTTAAAAAAATAATCTTATTTATTTAGGCGCTTCTCTAGTTGCAGCAAGTGGAGGGGCTACTCTCTAGTTGAGGTGTGCGGGCTTCTCATTGCAGTGGCTCTTGCTGCTGTCGAGCACAGCCCTGGGGCTTGCAGGCTTCACTAGTTGCAGCACATGGGCCCGCCAGTTGTGGATCCTGGGTTCTAGAACACAGGATCAATAGTTAAGGCACACGAGCTTAGCTGCTCCTCGGCATGTGCGATCTTCCCAGATCAGGAATGGAACCCCAGTCTCTTGCATTGGCAGGTGGATTCTTTTCCACTGAGCCACCGAGGAAGCTGGGTCCACATAGTCTTGTCATTATCTCTTCTTGCTTCATCTTCATTTCCCTTTATACTGTACATAGGACTAACTATATTTTCTTTGGCTTCCTCTTCACAAGACAGAGCTTTTGATCATTGCTGACTTCCCCATACCCAGATCAATGTGTGGTACTGACAGGCCTTCAATAAAAATTTAAATAAAAAAATGTACATGGTATTGGGTAGTATTGTGTGCCTGTGTTAGAATAGTCATTCTGTACATGTTCTACTTTTTAAAATGTAATGTCTTTGATGAAAAAAAAATCAGCATATAGAACTAGTTCATTCTTTTTGACAGATGGATATCCTGTACTGTGGAGACAGGACCTTTTATTTGAACAGTTTCCTTTTAATTAAGTCACATTTTTTCCCCAGTGTCATCTCGAATGCAAACATCATGGCAACGAATATTCTAGCCAGTGCCTTTTTGTGCTTACGTGTACCTCTTCCTCTAGAATTAGTGTCCAGAAGTGGACTTGCTGGGGCGATGGGTATATGCATTAAAATATCCAATTGTTGTTGTTGTTTCGTAGCTACAGTGTGTCTCTTTTGCAACCCTATGGACTGTAGCCGCCAGGCTCCTGTGTCCAAGGGATTTCCCAAGCAAGAATACTGGAGTGGGTAGCCACTCCCTTCTTCAGCGGTCTTTCGGACCCAGCGATCCAACCTGGGTCTCCTGCTCTGCAGGCAGATTCTTTCCCGTCTGAGCCACCAAGGAACTGAGACTCAAGAGTTTACGGACTTTCCCGCAAGATGGGTAAACGAGAGTCGCGATGTGTCACCTGATGCGTCGGACTCCAGGGAGGACACGCCAAAGCTGGACACTGTTCTCTACCCTGAGTCCTCGGGCTTACTTGGTTATCTCTGGGCCTTGAGATATCACCATGCTGGCCTTCTTCTCCCTTTGAAGTCTCAGACCCCTTCGGGGTAGCGAAACTCTGACCCTCCTCGACTGCCACTCGGTTGGCCAGCCCGCACCCGCCCTAGAGCCTTCACGGCTCCGAAATGGCGACAGGCGCGATCTCCAGGGCACGCCCACTGGGAGGCGGGGCCAGGGTTCAGGCCAGAGCGATGGATGCCCGAGCGAAGCTTGAAGGCGGCTCCTAGGCGGGCTCGCGCGGAAGCAGCGAGCTGGTGGCGGCGCAGGTCGGGAGGAGGAGCACCGAGCGCAGGGCTCGCCTGCCGGGGCCGCCCGAGAGTCTCTCGAGTGCGGGCGCTGGGGCCGCCATCTTAGATGGCGGGATTAAGACAAGAACGAGAGTGAGACGGGCAGGCTTTCCTGCCGCTTTTGGGCCCCGCAGAGGGCCAGGTGGCCGGGCTTTGGGGTCTGCGCCCTGAGGCCGCGGAGCGCGAGTGGGACAATGCGAGAGCTGCCCGGGGCCCCGTCCCCTGGGCTGGGGACGCGCCGAATGTGATCGCCTCCCGCTCCCTCACCCGCCGCGGGGAGGAGGAGCGGACCAGACGCCGCCGCCGGACCACTGGGCGCGGAGGCGGCCGGGCTCCCTCAGGTGGGCTGCAGGGCCGGGCGCTGGGAGCGGGGCGGCGGGCTGAGGGCGTCGCTGACGGAGCGGCCCCGCGGCGGCCGGGCGTCGGGCCGGGCCAGGCCGCTGTCACCCCGGGTGGCGCTGGGCGGGCGGGGGCCCCGGCCCGGGGTCATGGCCGGCGAAGCGAGTCCCCACCTTCCCCACGCAAGATTTCCTTGTGTTTCGGGGAGACGTGCGGACGCCGCCCCAGTTCCCGGTCCTTGTGTTGGGCCACGGGAAAAGCCGCCCAGAGACGCCTCGAACCCGTGTTGTCACTGAGGTGGACCGCCGTCGTCTGTGGCCGCGCGGTGGGGGGCCCGGGCTTGCAGCTTCTCTCAGGTGGTACCCTTTTCGGGAAGGTGAGAGCAGTCGGGGACAAGAGGAGGCAGTGTGGTGTCCCACCACAAAGGAAGGCACGGGGCCTCCCCTTGGGTCTCAGGACTCTGCGGGTTGCTGATGTTACGACTGGGATGCTTTTCCGGACGGTCGGCCCCAGGATGCCTGGGAATCAAGATCCAGGGCTCCTTTGTGTGAAGTGAGAGCCGCCTGGACGCCTCAGCGCTGCAGCTGCAGAGGCTCTGCAGAGCTAGTCGATGCCCCGGGAGAGGCGTTTGGACGTGAGGAGAGGCGAGGCGGCGGTGTTCATTCATTGTTCCCTCTCAGGGGCCCAGGGTGTGCCCCTTTCTTTGGTGGGAGGAAGGTTAGGGTCTGCTGTGCCTCCTCTAGGTGTGACGGGGTTCGGAAAGGTCTTAGGGAGGGAATGGATTCAGCCCCCGTTCATCATTTGTGCCTGCTTCGTCCTCTCGGGTCTCAGTGGAGGTAGGCGGCCGCTCGGTTCGCTCGCAAGTGTGGAAACAATACGCTGCGATTAGGATGGGTTTACCCATGGTAATTTGGAACAACTCTTTCTGCCTGGGGGAGTTGAGGGAGCTCGTAGACTGGAGGGGACTTTCGTGCTGAGGTTTGGACACCTGAGTAAATGCTCCTCAGGTGGGGAGGGCGGAGCAGGCTAATTTGAGGAAACAGCTGGTACAGAGGCCCCGAGATGTGCAGGAGTTGGGATGAATTTGGGGAGCAGCAAGCCGTCTGGGGTGTGCAGGAAGGAAGTGGTGAGAGATGAGGGTCTGAAACAAAGGTTGCCTAGCTTGCGAAGGATCTTTCTTTGTTGAAGATAGTGAGCTAGTTATGGTTTAATTGGAGTTATTTTAGACAAGTGTTGCTAATTTTCCTGCTGATAATCTGTTCCCCCTTCTCTTGATGATGTTAAAGCTGTTATTAATTGCACAGATTTACTTTGTTAAGCTCTGTCAACATTTTGATAAATGCTTTTTTATGTCAAATATTTTGCTCTTGCTCTGTGGTGAATGAACAGAATTCATATTTCTTGGGATTCTTGCGAAAGGTTGTTCTGAAGTACTTGCTCACAAAAATGTTACTTTATAAATGTAGGACAGTCTTCTAATACCGCATTTTAAATGGTTGTTGGCAACATAAATTGTGCTCCCCAATCGCTTAGAAATTGGCAGATTATATGAAACATTTGATTGTAGAATGTGAGTATTTTTAGTTTAGTAAATGTTTTGTATAGCAGATCGTTTGCATTGATTCTGTGGATTCCAATTCTGTTTTAAAGTCTTTAGCTCTATGAACATAATTTTCCCGAAAGAGCTGTATTGTTGTGGTTAATGTTTATGCTAAAGTGACTATTATGATATTAACAGACTTCATCTAGAAGTTCCTGAATCTTTCTTGGGTTGTGATGATTATATACCACTGAAGAACATGAAGATTAAAATTCTTTTGGCTTGTTTTTACCCTTATCACTTTAAGGGCTGTGCTGTTTAAAATGCAACAGTAACATTTGACCCAATTGAACACAGGATACTTGGGAAAATTAACCTGTTACTCTCTTTGTAAAAGCTTATGATCTTTTAGGTATGCAGTGTTTGTGATTATAAGTTGTAGTCAAATTGCTTAGTTTTTTAAAACTCTTTAAGATGTGTATGCCTTCAAAGAAGAAGGCTTGAGTGAAATACAGGAGAACATATTGTACAGGTTTTGGTTTTGCAGGAGAAAGCAGTGAGATGCAGATTAAGCTGGTCATTTATGATGAAAAGTATCTAAAAGATGAAATGGAGAATGGTTAAACATTAAGTATTATATTACAACTGCTCTGAGACTAGTTGCTTTTAGTTTAAAACATTTGTGAAATCCAAAGTAGAAGTTTGCTCTGAGGATTAAACAACAACTTCTTGGAAGTTAAATTTGACTTCTCCAGAAGCACTAAGGTTACTTATTAAATGGAAAATATAATTAATAACTTCAAATTACTATTTCAAGTAACCTGTTAGTAGTAGGTGCATGATTCTATCGCATTTTAATTCCAGATAAAGCTTTGTTAATAACCTGTTGCCTAAAAATATAAAAATGTTACATGGGGAGTACTTTTGTTTGCATGTTAACATAATAGCCCATACATAATAATCTTGGTCTTGGGAGGAGCTTGTTAGATGAACAGCATGCCTTAATGTTGACTTGCAGAAGAGAATTTTAACTATTGCCTTTGAAAGGCAATAGACTATGTGACAGTACGGGGTTTATGAAACCATAAAGTCAGGCTTTGACTCAAAAAGATCTTTTGTTTTTTAAATTATGTGTGTCATAAAAGTCAGTTCTCCGAAAGAAATGACTGTAGTTGGAAAATTGTTCGCCTTGACTAAATTAATTGGGAAATCAAGGAACACTTGGGTCCATTTAGGATGAGGTTGTTTAGGGTTTTGGTTGTTGTATGTGTGTGTGTTTATCTTTGTGTATGGATGTCTAAGAATTCTTATTTGCTCACTGCCCAGGTTGCAAATGTGATACTAGTTATTTGTATTGTAATTCAGTTAGTATTTTTGGTACAGGGCTCAACTACCTTGCCTATAATCCTTAGGATAGTAATGGCTGTTTTTTTTTTTTTTCTTTGCCTTAAAGTTGTGAGTAAAAATTCCTTAATTACATATCATAGTTTTCATCTTTAATTTTATAGTGGTTGAGTCATTCTGTTCCTCCTTTTCTCCCAGGATACTTGTGACACTCACAATGATTTTAGTAGTTAACTTCAGATCTGTTAGCCTTTTCTTCTAAAATTACTCCTAGAATGTCAGTTTAACCAAGGAAAATGTCAAGTGGGTGTTGTTCCTTTGTTACTGGTTTTGGCCCAGGCTACCTCAAGTCTCTTTGGCAACTCACTCAAGAAGTGTGTTAATTGCTTCACATTCCAATCAGTGTAGATAGTTTTTCTTGAGGAACGCTTGACACATAGCTTTATTTTTAGATCAGATTCTAAAGGATTTTACTGGGTGAGGATTAACAATCCTAAAACTGATTTGGAAGTAAAACCTTTGTGATTTAGAAATTGTTTACATTTTTGGTAAATGAATGGGAAGTCACAGGCAGTGAAAATGTTTTAGGGGAACCAGACATGTCTAACTGCTTCTGAGGATCCTGGTGGACTATACGGGTGACATCTTCTTTCTGCCTGTTGGGTTTCATGTGCTGTCACCCAGTAGCAAGAGTAAATAATACGTCTTTACTGTTTTAGTCAAGACTTATCTCCTGTTTATTTTCTTCCAACCTGCTGAGGAAGGGAAAAGTGGTCTGATTTCTTTGAAGCTACTTAATACTAGGCATCACATTTGGACAGAGTATTTCATTCATCCGTAAACATTTCTGATGGAAGAATCCGGCTAGTAATGGTTAACTGTGTTACCATGTCTTTAAAATTATGAGTTTTCATTCTTAATCTGGGTTTTATGGAGACATACTTTTTTCTTTTCAAAATTAAAAAAAAATTATAGTGTAATTGCTTTACAATGTTGTGTTACTGTCTGCTGTGCAACAGTGGGCGTCATCTATATGTATGCATCTCTCCCTTCCTTCTTAAGCCTCCCCAGCCCCCGTGCTATCTCTCTAGGTCATCACAGAGCGTCCAGCTGAGCTCCTGGTGTTATACAGCAGCTTCCTTACAGCTGTCTGTTCTACACATGGTGGTGTATGTATGTCAGTGCTTACTCTCCGAATTCACCCCATCCCATACTTTTCCATGTTAGATGGCTTTTACATCTGCCCTTTACCTAGGTTTAGGGTAGATGAAATCCTGAGTTTTCCTTAGAAGAACATGACTTTTGTTATCTGTGGCAAATCTCATTAGGAAGCTCAGTTTCTGGGAGAGGCATTTTCCCTGGATCTAGATAGATTATTTTGAAAGTTCCCATTTGCATTTTGAAAAGCTTGTTTAGAGTAGAAAAAACTGAAAAACTTCAGATGTCCAACAATAAGTAAACTGTGGTACAGCCACTTATGGGGCACAATACGTTTTTTGAACTATGGCATGTATGAAGCATTTATGACACAAGAAATGCTATATCTAAATGATTGTAGTTCTGTTAAAAAACACAACTTTTAATACAGTGGAATACTATTCAGTAGTGAAAAGGAATTAATCTGAGCAGCAAACTCCAGGCGATAGTAAAGAGTAGGGAAGCCTGGCATGCTACAGTCTGTGGGGGTCTCAGAGTTGGATATGACTTAGCGACACAGTAAAACAACAAAACTGATACATTGTCACTTAGCGACATAATAGAACAACAAAACTGATGCATTCTCTAGTATGTATAGATACATTCTCTAGTATGTATAAACCTTGCAAACATCATGTTAAATAGAAGAGGTCAGTCAGAAAACCCCACATAGTCTGTGATTCTTTTTACACGAAGTGCATTCTCTGGTATGTATAAACCTTGCAAACGTCATGTTAAATAAAAGAGGTCAGTCAGAAAACCCCACATAGTCTGTGATTCTTTTTACACGAAGTGCCCAGAACAGGCAAATCTGCAGAGACTGATAGTAGATTTGTGGTTGCCGGTGGCTGGAGGGAGAGGGGAATGGCAGTGAACAGTGATAGGGGTTTCTTTTTGAAGTATTGAAAATGTTCTGAAATTGATTTCGGAGGTAAATGCACAACTCTTTGAGTCTAGTAAAAGCCATTGAGTTGAGTTTAAATGGGTGACTTGTACGGGATGTAAGTTATATCTCAAGCTTTAAAAACAAAAACTCAGAAGCTACACATAGGAAGAAAGCACATGTGGATGTTACCAGTGGTGGTTAAACAGAAGTCATTTATTACAACTTTATATTACTTTTCATCGTCTGTGGATATATTGTTTTATAAATATATACAGTTAAATTCTATTCCTGTTGTGGGCCCTTATGTCCCTGCAGACATTCAGTCACTCTCAGTTGTCTCTGACGACTTTATTTTTGAGCTTCTTTCAACTGTTTTCTACTTCCTCCAAGTTATTTCAAGATTTTATTACTGAATTTATCTTAATTATTGTTACAACCTCTAAACTGAACTCCTTTTTCTTGTTTCTTCCAGTTGCATTTTTCACATTACTGCCAGATTCACTTTTTAAATGTATGTTGTTCAGTCGTGAAGTCATGTCCGACTCTTTGTGACCCCATAGACTGCAGCATGCCAGGCTTCCCTGTCCCTCACCAGAATCTTAAAAATTAGGTTTTATTAATCTTTTGTATAGATTGTACAGTCACATGCTCCAGAATTCAAAGGATACAGAAAGTTAGAGTAACTCTGGTTTCTCCTTTGTTTCCCATACCCAGCTTTCTTTCATGGAGGGAAGTATGTTACGAGGTTCTTAGGTATCATCTGCCTGTTTTGTGATGCTACAAGAGTATTCACTTACTTCCTTTGGCAGATCGTCCAAGAGTCTCCTTTGCATTTTAGACTAAGCATACAGTTCTTGTTTTTATATTTTGGTAGTGTAGATTTCTCTTACTACCTTCAGTGGAATTCAGAAGCCATTTTTGTCTTTTTTTTTTTAAGCACCTTAGTAAGTGCAGCAGACTAGTGTGGTGGAGGGTTAATTAGGCAAGTTCCTGCCTCAGTGACTTTATTTACTGAGGAGAGATTCACACGATTTCCTCACTTTTATCTGTTCCTCTTTTAAGAGCCATTTTGAACACCATCTTCTAAGTACATTTCCTGATGTTTTTCTCAGTATGTTTTCTTCCTTGAACCCTACCTTAAAACCCTTGCATTTATTTTTCTTATAGTCTTTTATCATATAGTCATTTGTGAGTTTATCATCTCACTAGATTATAAGCTCAAGTTAATGCTTTCTACTCAGTGTCCAAGTCCTTCTTTGTTGACATTTGTGAAAAAATTTGAGAAATTAAGGGACCAGGTCTGTGCACTTTGGTGAAACTGTTAAATCTAAATCACTACATTTAATGCTAGGTTTTATAATAAGACCTTTCATTTACACTTACATGGTTTGTGTATGTACTTTTTTGGTACAGTACACTGTAGACTTGATACGTATTTATTGTGACATGTATTTTATTAACATATTTGTTGACCTCTCATCTTTTCTCTCTGGATTGTATCTTAATCGGCTTTGAATACCCAGAGTTTAGCGCAGTGTTTGGTGCCCCTCATTTCTGTTCAGTTTGTTGACTGTAAGGTGCTAAATGATGTTTATTGAATTTAATTTTTTATATAGATGTCTTGCATCTCTGGCTAGATTTAAGCTCCTTAGAGCTGAGGCATGTCTAATTTGTAAATCTCTAGTTCTTAAAACTTTGTCTTGATTATGTAGTAAACATTATTTGCATAAGTAGAGATTCACAGGTTAATCACTGGATTTAGTTCCTTCCTACTGCCCATCACACATTAATTCTTACAATTAAAATGATATACTACTTACTAAACTCATGCTCAATCACACACTAATTCTTACAATTAAATAATATACTACTTAACTAAACTCACGCTCAGAACTTTGTGACTTAGGATTTCTGTGGAAGGAATCAACCTTGCTAGCCCCCTTGCATTTTGCACTAGCAGCAGAGTGCTCTGGGGTCTGAGTGCCAGCTCCCCGAGGACGTTTGCCTGCTTCAGCCGCTCGCTGACCTGCTGGTTCAAGCTGCTCTTGTCACACTGGTGGTTTTCTTCTGCAGTCATAGGCTGTCTACATGGGGGTGTAAATGAGACTCTTCTGCCTTCTTTGGTCTTAGTCTGGACTGGAATTAGAGAAATGTGAATGTGAGAATAACCATCATAAATACTCCATGCCTAGTATTTATCTAGCTGTCTGACAATTCACAATGGGCCCCTTAGGCCTTTTTGGGGGCATGGTGGTGGTAAACTATGCATAACATAATATTTGCTACTTTAACCACACTTGAGTGTATTATTCGGTGGCATTAAGTGCGTTCATAGTGTTGTGCAAACGTGACTGCTAATCTGTTTCTAGAAATTTTTCATCATTACCAGATAGAACGCTGTAACAGTTATATTGATAGAATGACTCCCACAATTCCTTGCTACCTCCAGCCCCTGGTAAACTCTGCTCTCTCTGTGAGTTTGCTAGTCCAGGTATCTCATATAAAAGGGAATCACTGTTACTCAGTCAGTTGTGTCCCACCCTTTGCAACTCCATGGGCTTCAGCGTGCCAGGCTCCGCTATCCTTCACCATCTCCCAGAGCTTGCTCAAAACTCATTTCCATTGAATCAGTGATGCCATCCAACCCTCTCATCCTCTGTCATCCCCTTCTCCTGCCTTCAGTCTTTCCCAGCATCAGGGTCTTTTCCAGTGAGTCAGCTCTTCGCATCAGGTGGCCAGAATATTGGAGCTTTAGCTTCAGCATCAGTCCTTCCAATGAATATTCAGTATTGATCTCCTTTAGGATTGACTCCTTTGATCTCCTTGAAGTCCAAAGGAGTCTCAAGAGTCTTCTCCAACACCACAGTTCAAAAGCATCAATTCTTTGGCTCTCAGCCTTCTTTATGGTCTGACTCTCATATCCATGCATGACTACTGGAAAAACCATAGCTTTGACTTTTGGACCTTTGGGGAATCATACAATATTTATAATTTTGTATCTGGCTTATTTCACTTACTGTGGTTCCAGGATTCATCCATATTATACTGTGTGTCAGAATTTTACTCCTTTTCATGGTTGAATAATATTTGTGTGTGAGTGTGTGTGTGCACACAGAGACACATTTTATTTATCCTTTCTACAGTTGATGGGCTCTTAGGTTCTGCATTTTGGCTTTTGTGAATAATGCTATGAGCATTGATTTGTAAATGTCTATTTGAGTCTCTGCTTTCATTTGTTCTTAGTATGTATACCCAGGAGTGGAATTGCTGGAACTGATGGTAATTCTGTTTAACTTTTGAGGAATTGCCAAGTTATTTTCCACAGCAACTGCATCATTTTATATTTCTACCAGCAATTCATGAGAGTTGCAGTTTATCTGCATCCTTGCTAGTACTTGTTATATTGTTTTTTTGATAGTAACTGTCCTAATGGATGTGAAGTGGCTCTAGGCTTTTTTCTTAACTGCTCATTACATCGACTGAGCAAACCAGAAGTTTAGGAAGTTGGCTGTATTTGTACCTATGGGTGTTTCCTCCTTTATAAATGTATTTGTATATAATGTTCTTCAAAGAGATAAATTAATTACACAATTAATGACTTTTTTTGAAAAAAAGTTTTTTATTAAGTTGGTACATGTAGTTGTTGCTGTTACCTTCCTTATACCCTTCATCCCCTTTTAATCTAAAATATATTCAGTTAACTTGTAAATAATTATTTCAATTAATCTTGAGTGGTAAGATATACTAAGTGAAAAAAGTAGAATACTAAAATATGCATATTAAAATTCCATTTTTTATAAAGAAAAACATTTACATGCACTTATTAAAATGCATCCCCTTCAGTTTCAAATACTACAGTGAAATCATCCTTCATTGTCTACCTCTTCCTCCGCTCAGGCTAGAAGTAACCATTCCACGCTCCACATTCTTACAGCTTTCTTAAGAAGTTACTCCTTTTTCCTCCATCACCACACATACACACAGAGCTGTCAGTTCTTGTTGTAGGCCTCTTTGTCATCCTGAAAGCTCTTAGCACATAGTCAGTCTTCGGTAAGTCATGATTTTTTGTTTTTTCTACTTTAAAAAGGCAAGGACTATTTTTCTGAACTTTGTATTCTTCAAAGCCACTGGCAGTTGAAATAGATGATTAGAAATTGTCAAATGATGTGCTCCTTACACTTTTCCACTCAGTTCTGTGCCAAGTTGCAGTATATAGAGAGGCATTCTGGTTTTTTGGATTCTATATATCAGTATTTCCATGTGGTAGGTAGTGATTCAATATCCATGAGAAAGGTTTAGGATAAATAGTGTAATTACATCATTTCTCCATTAATAATTTATTCAGATATTTAAACATTAATTTGTGCAAGGTGCTGTACTGACGTGTGTGCTAAGTCACTTCAGTAGTGTCTGACTCTTTACAACCCTATGGACTGTAGCCCACCAGGCTCCTCTATCCATAGGGATTCTCCAGGAAAAAATACTGGAGTGGGTTGCCATGCCCTCCTCCAGAGGATCTTCCCAACCCAGGGGTCGAACTTGCATCTTCCTTTGACTCCTGCATTGCAGGTGGATTCTTTACCGCTGAGCCACCAGGGAAGCCTACTATACGGGATGATAGAGTATATAACGAGATGTAGGAAACAGATACAGTTCTTTTCCGTAAGACATTCAGACTTTGATGTGTAATTACATAGGTTACATTTTCATATTTAGTTTTTTTTTTTTACTCCTGTGGTAAAGTAGCTGGGTATAATTTAGAATTTTAATGAATTAATGGTCTAATTTACAGAGGAAACCTTTGAACATGGCCTTGATTTAAGAAAAATATTCTTGAAAAGTTGATTTAAAGTATTTTCTGGGAAACAAATGATGCTCAGTTTTACAGGTATACCTCATTGTAATTCTTACAAGTTTTTGAATCAAGCAAAATGCTTACCTTAGGTGGTATCATGAAGACCAGGGAATTTTTCTGTATGAAAGCCATTGACTCCGCAGGGAATCATTGGAGAAATGACTGAATCAGATGGTCACTTCTTGAAATAGCTTTGGCAAGGTTGTAACCCTGGAGGAGTACTTAATCTTGAGGATAAATCTCAGTGTCTGCCCAAGTGAGGGATGCCAGTGTGCAAAATCGTGGATTCACCTATTTTATATTTCATGTCTGTATTTTATCAATTTTTTTCATGTCTTTATTTTTGAAGAAAGCTCATGCTATTTTTTAAAGTCACTTGTTGATTATGCAGGACTTGCCACTAAAGTTTTAGCCTTTTATGTGGAACAGAAATTATTGGTATGGTTAAGTCAGTGTTTCCAGGCATTAGCTTTACAAGATGAGATGTCTGGGTGGTTTTTATTTCCTCTCCTACCCCTTACACTGTGTAGCTGTTTTTTACTTCATTATTACCTGACCATCAGAGTGATCATACTTAAACCATATTTTATTTGTGCGTTACATATTTTTCTACTTGTGTTTAAGGATATGCTTTGTAAATAGCTCCGTTCATTTAAAAATGAACAGTTGCTACTTAAATGAAGAAGCAATGACTGATTTGGAGATGAAAAGTAAAACGAGTTAAAACCTTCATAGACAAAGTGACTTAAAATGAAAATAATGAAAAACTAAGTAAGAGTTAAAAATAAAATCGGCCCCATATGTCTTTCGCTGTGGACCTGATGTTTTAATGTAATTGTGTGAACTAGCTGATACACTTTTTAAAAATTAATTATCGTTTAAAAAAGTTAGGTTCTTTTCTAAACTTGGGCAGCCCGGCTTGCTAACTACGAGTATCACATTTCTTCATGTGCGTTTATGCTGGCCAGTCATCTGATGAAGTTACCAGTTTGTGGTCAGAAATTGAGAAAGAGGGATGAGGAAACTCAAAATATTGACACACACTACCTTGCAGTGCATCTGAGTTGCCCTTTTGGACTGGTTGGGAAACTGTAGCTAAGCCATTTCCAAACCAGACTTATTATTGTTTCCTAGCTTGGATGAGAAGACATTTTATTTTTAAGTGTTTGAGTGTGTCTGCTTCAGCAGAAACTTTTTATGTGTGAGGGTCGGTTTTTTCCAGTGTTGTGTGACCAATTGAATGAAAAAAAGGAAAAAAAAAGAAGAAAAAAACACTCCTTTAAAGGAAGCTTGTAGTAATCTTGAAAAATTGATCACCCAGTCCCTCAGATGGAACCGGGCTAGACTGAGCAAGGAAATGAGCTTAAAGGTGAAATGAAGAGTGAAACTGCATTGTAAGTATATTAAAATGAGTAGGGAATTCCCTGGCAGTCCAGTGGTTAGCGTTCTGTGCTCTCACTGCGGGGAACCTGGGTTCAAGCCGTGTGGTGTGGCAAAAAAACAAACCCAAAAAACAAAAAAAAAAGAAGAAGTGAGTATTCAACTGTTTTTGTCCTGTCAGAAAAGTATTTTAATAGTGCAGGCAGTTTCAGCCATCACTCACTCCTCATGGTACTGAGCGTATGTTCTTGGGAGATTTTGATTGCAGTTGAAGAAAGTGAATCTGTTCTTTGTCATTCTCAATTCTCCCAAGCCTTGTCATTTGACCATCTCATAATTGAGTGTGATTTTTTTTTTTGTCTAAAGATACATTTTTTAAAAAGATGTCCTAAAGATATCAGCTTATACCTTTATCTTAACTACTGCATACCAGATTCTTTTAAGAGTTTACGTTAATTCGTTTAATCTTCCCATAAGCCTGATGATGTAGGTGCATTGTGATCCTTACTTTAAAGAGGAAGAAGCACCGAGAAAGATGGAGTAAATACCCTAAATATAGGCCATCGACTTAAGGAGAGATTTAAAGGGGTTTTGTAGGTTAGTTTTTGACTGCATCCTACACCCTCTCTGCACCTCAGAATGTAATCCGAGGATGTGATGCAAACTTAAGGTTTTTGTTAGGCTTCTGGGAATGCTGTTTTATAATTTTCTTTATGACTTAGAGTAGATCCATTTCCTTCTCGTAGGTCTTGTATGATTAACCCCACCTTGTCTTTGTGTTACTTCTTCATCTAAATTATAAGTTTATTGAGGGTCGGGATCAAGGCTACTCTAATTTGCCTCTCCAGGTACTTATTTTTCATAGGGCCCTCAGAGATATCCCTTCCCCCCTTTTCTTTGACTGCACCATGCAGGATCTTAGTTCCACACCAAGGATGAAACCCCCCGCCCTCTGCAGTGGAAGCGAGGAGTCTTAACCATTGGACCACCAGGGGAGTCCCAAGATACCCCTGTTGATGAGTTGTCTTTTCTAAACCTTTTTGACTTGAGTAGAAATAATTAGTTTCACTACCTTTTTTCTATAAGATGATAATCATTGTGCTATGACTTTGTATGTGAAAACTTTTCCTTTTATGTATTTAATTTAGGGAATTAGCTTAAAATAGCACTTTAAGAAGTATTCTTTCCAAAATGTATTTCTCTTCACCACTAATCAATATTTCGTAAACTTCTAGGAACATTTAATCACTTGCATATGTATAAAGCGATTGTGGGCTCATCCTGAAGCCTTAAAATTTAGAGTGGTTGGGGGTACCTACCTAATTTTGCCAGTTCTTACAAGAATATGTAAGCTGCTTAGACTTTTATGTGATAGTAGTACTCTGAAAAGTGAGCTTAGTGCAGAGATTTCTAAAATGATATATTGTTTTTTGTAATTTTAAAAGTTCATTATACAATTAAGTAATGAAAACTGAGTTGACACAGGCTTTGGAGTAGTGTTAGTGTTGTGATCAGGATGGCTGTTGGCGTTACTCAAAGTTAATGGACTCAGTTTATTTCATTGCTACCTTTTCCCCTACTTTGTGCTCTCAACCTGTTTTCTAATTTTCTGATTTACCAGGAGGATACGGAGTTAGAATATTTTAATTAGTTAACATAGTAACTAATTAATTAGTTAAGTATATGATTAAAATTGACATATACTTCACATATACCCTCTATAGTTAATAGAGCTACTTTTAACTGTATTTTACTTTTTAGAATAGTGAAATAGGATATTTTACATTTTTGTAAGTTGTACATAGTATTAGGTTTACTTCTCTTTGATGGTAAATCTTGTCTAATTTCTCCTATCATGGAGAAATATAAAAATAAGAAGCTTCTTGGGGAAATGATAAATCTAAGCAGAGAAGGAGGTATTTTCCAGAAAGTTACCTTGGTGGTTAATTGCAGGTAATTTAGGCATGTGTTGATGTGTAGATAATTTAGCAATGTGTTTACAGGTTCCAAGATAGAGACTGATGGTAAAGCATCTAGAATTATTACTCCATGCAGGCTCTGCAGAAGATCTCTGGGAATATAGAGACCATTTGCAGAGATCAAGTGAACAAGATAACATGTTAGCTGTGTTATTCCCCCAACTGGGCTTCCCAGATGGCTCAGTGATAAAGAATCTGCCTGCCAGTGCGGGAGACGTAAGAGATGCGGGTTTGATCCCTGGGTCGGGAAGATTCCCTGGAGGGGAAAATGTCAACCTGCTCCAGTATTCTTGCCTAGAAAATTCCATGGACAGAGGAACCTGGTGGGCTATAGTCCAAAGTGGGGTCAAAAAGAGTCAGACACAACGGAGCAACTGAGCTCACAACACACATTAACCCGAGTGACGTGAGAGCTAAACAGTTGATCTGTATTTTGGAAGCTAGGACTTAATTTTGGAACACAGTAACCGTAGTAGTGAAGAGTGTTTAGGCTTTGGACTCAGAAAAACCGAGGCTGGAGGTTTATGGCTGTCTAGAAGAATTCCTGACTGTTTCATCATGATAATAGGGAACATTTACTGGGTCAGGCCAACACTCTGTGCTTCACATACGTTGTTTAATTTTCACATTTTGTAAAACATGCCGAATAGAGGGGAGTGAGCGCCAAGTCCATCTTAAGTCTAGATGTTGTGAGTAGAAGGCTGTTTAAAGTTGTGGGCGTCTTAGTGTGTTCAGGTCATTTATTCCAGCAATAGTCTTTTCAAGCCCTTGCCACCCATTTCTTCTCATTTCTCTCCTTTTGAATCGGAGAAACTCACAGCAGCTGCAAAATATTACAACAGAATTTTAACTCTAGGGCAGTGCCCAGGTTATTTTGATGTATAGGAGTTCTTTTGTATTGACTAATATTCAGAATTAGTGAGTCATGGTTTGTAGTTTAGCAGTCTTCTAATTACATGGAGATTTTATTTTATCTAACTTCTGTTTGTTACCAACTCTGGGGAGAAAAATTTTGGAGTGAAGATAAAAAAGAATAACTTAAAAACAGTTTATGAGACCAGCGCTCTAATCCCTGCGCTACAAGAGCCATTAAACACAATTTAGACTTCATTATGTTTGTCTTAAATCGTTATTCATCTGCTGCAGATTATAAGAGTCAGCTTTCTAAATAAAAGATTATATATATGTATTTTGAAATACTTATTTGGCCGTGCTGGGTCTCAGTTGAGGCAGGCAGGTCTTTAGTTGTGCCGTTTGCACCCTTATTTGTGGCGTGTGAGCTCTAGTTCCCTGACCAGGAATTGAGCCCAGGCCTCCCTGAATTGCGAGTGTGGAGTATTAGCCTGTGGACCACCCACAAAGTGCCAGGGTTATATTTGTGATACTCCTCTATTCTGTATTATTTCATGGATAAGGAGAAAGAAAGACTATGTGAGAAAAAACATTGGGAAAACAACTGCTCTAAGATAATGAATTTGAACTAAATCAGTGTTTAGAAAGGAAGTAAAAATCTCTTAAATATGAAGGAAATTTTAAATTGCTTATGTTATATAAAACATTTTCCTTTTTTCCATATACTGCATTAGCTATAAACATGTTTATTTCAAAGTAGTAATAGTACCAATGTTAAACAATTATTTTTATTTCTTAATGTATTAAAATAGACCTGTAATTTAGAGTCTGAGAACCTGAATTTTTTGTTTTGCTTCCGTTATTGTCACTAAACCTTTTGAACGTCATGTTTTCTTTGTCTATAGAAAAACTAGGAATAATACCTGGTTTTAGCCTAATTTTAATAACACTGTGAGATAACGGAGAGGAATAAACTGTAAAGTTATGCAAATTTTTAAGGTCTCTTGATTGAAGTATAATTTCTGCACTCAATCTCAACCACGGAATACATTGCTGCCTTCTTAGAAACTCGATATTAGGTAGCTTAAGAATGTCTTTAAAATCTAGTTAAACACCAAAGTGCTGGTTGCCTTAGGCATTTGTGCTCTACCACTTTAATATTTTTAAGTGAAATAAAAGAGTAGTATTTGAATAAAAGCTCAAAACCGAGGTTTTAAGACAGATTTTATATACTGATTCGCTGAGGAATTTTTGAAGAAAACTGCTGTCCATTTGTCTCTGTGAGATATTTATGTGTGTGTGTTTCCCTACTCAGGAAGCAATAGTAAAATTTATTTGGCTGCTTGGCTTGGCTGAGGTAGGGAGAGGGTAAAACAAAGTCAACCTTAACCCCAAGTTGGCACAGTTGCTTCTTGACGCTTTTAGGCCGAAGTCTTAGGACATTTTGGTTCTTGTACACTGAACTCCTGAAGAGCTTCTGGATTAATCGGGGTTGTTATAATTTGTTTTACTTACCATGGTGCAAAGGTGTCTAACCCTTCAGGAGAGTAACTGACAAGACAATCGATGAGGAATGTTTGAGTGAGTGCTCTGCTGAGGTCCGTATCTCCAGACGTCATAGGATAGTGTTTCAGTCAAACATTTATCGTCAAATTAGGCCCTGAGTCAGATGATGGACCTTAAACATAGGACGCAAATCACTGAAAAGTAGACTCTACGTCCTGGCAGTTACATTTCCATAGCTGTACTCTTATCACATCTGACTTGTCCTGGGGCTGTTTATTAGTACTTTGTGTGTGTGCTGCTCCCTATTAATCTTGCACCTGAAACAGTCTTGCTTTCTAAACACTTTTTTTTTGATAGCACATGGTAAACTAAAAAACAAAAAAGCAACAAGACTTTCCCAGAGTAATTAAATTATTACTATTTTATTAATCTGCTGCTGCTGCTAAGTCGCTTCAGTCGTGTCTGACTCCGTGCGACCCCAGAGACAGCAGCCCACCAGGCTCCCCTGTCTCTGGGATTGTCCAGGCAAGAACATTGGAGTGGGGTGCCTTTTCCTTCTCCAATGCATGAAAGTGAAAAGTGAAAGTGAAGTCCCTCAGTCGTATCTGACTCTTAGTGACCCCATGGACTGCAGCCCACCAGGCTCCTCCGTCCATGGGGTTTTCCAGGCAAGAGTACTGGAGTGGGGTACCATTGCCTTCTCCGAATCTGGTGCTATTTATTGATTTTTAGAAATGCGTCTGAATGAAGCAGTTCTTTGAAATTACTGCTAGAGCTGAGCCACAGGGTGAGAAGGCTGAAATGAATGTGTTCAGTTTAAAATGCCTGTATCAGAACCTGTGTATTCTGGATTCTGAGTTTCAGAATAAAGTATCACATTGTCCTTTGTAATATCACTTTCTCAACAGCTTGTTAGAAATTGACTAGGAAATAACTTGATTTCTCTCAAAAATGTTAAGCAAGTCAGTTTTCACAGACACAGTATGGCCCCTGTATTTACTACCCTTTTACTTTGTTTGCATATCCAAGTGTTCCTTCCTGCTCCAGCTGGCTTCTTAGTCACGTGGTGGTTTGTGTAGTTTGGTGTGTGAGGATTGTGGAAAGAGTGCTCAAAACTCTGCAGACTGTGGAAATACAACCTGCAGAGTTTTGTAAAGCCTTTTGCCTTAACCGAGAGAACATGTGTGACTTCTCTGCTAATGCCTGGGAGTTGAGTGGTAGGTACTGTGCTCTTATGGGCTATTTGATTTGTTGCCTGAGGACAGAAGTGCAGCATTTTGGTGAGGATTTGTACCTTGCTTTACCAGTGTTTAGACTTTTATAAAGATAATCTTATTTCTTGAAAGTGCTTCTGTTCCTTTTCTTCATTTTTCTGCTTGAGTGTCCTGGTGCATGTTGTTCATGGAAACTCCCAAGAATGGGTTCTTAATTGTAAAAAAAAAAAAAAAAAAAAAAGAATTTGCTGTAAAAGTTGAGTTCTGAAAAAAAAAGTTGAGCTTTTCTTAACATTCTTATATTTGAATTTTTTAAAAAAGAGCTTGAGAAATTTATCATTTTAATCATCTAATTAGCTGTGACCTGTAAAACGTGCTGACATTCAGCAGTTCCTTGTTTTTATTCACTGAGATACTGGTTTCATCATTTTACTAAAATGGAGACTTATTTTTAGAGGTTACAACATAGGGTATTAGGCCCATAGCAAATATAGAGAAGGTGATGACTTGTAACTGATTCTAGAATCATTTGCAAACCTGATGTGAAAATGTATCAGTCTTCTCAAATTTTAGCTTTTGTATGTTCTGAAGTTGCCTAAAACTGTAACAAAACTTTGATTTTCTCTTTAATTTTGCTAAAGAGAAAGGACTTTAGTTTCATGGTTCACAACTTAACGTATATGAAGAATATTTTAGATTAACATCCAAAAATTTAAACTGGGACTGCCATTCTTTGGTTATGCTTAAGAAAGCATTCTTGTTTTGAGACATGTACCTCAAAATTTGTTAATTATTGTATTTCTGTTAGGCTGAACTACCCCTCCTCCTATCTGATATCCTACTCTTCCTACTCATTCTTTTGCATTCTACATGATCTTAGGCATGTTTATTTATTTTTTTTAATTAAATTTATTTATTTTTCCCTTTACATTATTGTGTTGGTTTTGCCCTACATTGACATGAATCCACCATGGCTTAGGCATGTTTCAAAACACATTTCTACATTTCTTTAGTAGGGACATTGTGGCTTAAAACCACTTTTTATTTTCAGCAGTGTATATTTAGGACAAATGGATGTGTGTGTAGGTGGAACATGTTTACAGTTTAGTGTGACAGAGCAGGTGAACAAGAATGGCGCTTGGTTTTATTTTTAAAATAAAACAACTGTGAAGAAAAATGCCAAACAACACTAGTAAATCAAACTTTTGGAAATAGCTCAAGCATGGTAGAATTCCATAATGGCTTCAACTGGCTGTTACCAGCTAGCGTTTGTCTGTTTGGGGTCTGTCTGATAGAGCTGTTGTAACGATCAGCTGACTGCCAGCCAACGGTTGTACTGTGCCCATTCCTCAATTGCAGAATTCCACAGTTGTCAGTGTTATAGTCCTGGAGTGTAGCTCCTCAGCATCGTGTGGTGCGTAAATGACTGGACTGAGGATTTCCAGTAGAACTCAGCACTCACTGGACCTAGATGCCAGCCTTTATTATTTGTTCAGAAAGTGTCTTAATGGACAGTTGCGTGCCAGACACTGTGAACGGTGATGAGGTTTTTAGGGTAAACTGAACGTAGCTTCTTGGAACATATTATCTAGGTGAGACAATCACTGGGTAGGCAGATATCTAATATAATTTCTAAGTATTATAAAAATGGTGTAAAGAATGGTGAAAACAGTAAAGCTCAGTAAAGAGAGAAAAGTGGTGGGGAGAGACAGGATACACTGAAGCAGGATGGTCAGGGAGGTCCCCTTTGAGGAGTAGCATTTGAGTGGAAACATGACTGACAAGCTAGCAACAAAGGTCAGTATGACGGAAATAAATGAACTAAGAGAGGATAGGAGATAAGGTGTAGCACAGAGATAGAGGCCAGGTCATCATGTAAGGCCTTGTTAGGTCATAGTTTTAAAGAATTGGGGTTCTATTTGGAGTGTAATAGGGCACCAGTCACACTCAAAATAAGGACTTTAGCAGAGCGGTCATGTGACCAGATTTGTGCCTTAAGGGAGTAGGTAGAGAATAGGTTGACAGGTTTGAGAGTGGGCATAGTGACCCTGGTGTCATCTAGGCAAGATGTGACGGTGTTTTAGGTTGGAATGGTTGGGTTTGGCTAAGGTGGTGGAGCGTGGAGGGCCTGACATTGTGTGTTGGGTGATTAAATGTGGTGGGTGAGGAGAATACTAAGGGAATCAAGGATCATATCTGATTTACTCTTGTGTGGGTAAGCACTATTGTTACCAATAATGTCATGTAGTAATAGCTGTTTTGCATTAAGTGCCTACAGTGTACCAGTGCATTTTGCATTTTTTATAGTTTTTCATTCGTTTCTCGTAACCACTTCACCTCTTAAAATATATTCTCATTTACAGATGAAGAAATTAAGGCGTAGATGTTTTTTGCCCGGGTCCACACAGCAAAGAAGGTTATTCATCAGCAAGTCTCTTTGACTTCAGAGTGCAAGCTCAGTTTATTTGGTCATTCAGCAAGTACTCTTCTAGAATCTATATAGTTTTGTGGACCAAGTGTGTAGGAGAACCTTGCTTAGGTGAATGTTGGATTTTTGGTACACTTAATCTTCTGGAATGTAGGTTTGACCTTGCAAATAAGCCTATACTGAAGCCTTTTTATTACTCAGTAGGTTTGGCCGCCTCTGGGCTTCCCTGGTGGCTCAGACGGTAAAGAATCTGCCTGCAATGCAGGAGACCCAGGTTCAGTCCCTGGGTTGGAAAGATCCCTGGAGAAGGGAATGGCTACCCACTTCAGCATTCTTGCCTGGAGAATTCCACGGACAGAGGAGCCTGATGAGCTACAGTTCATGGGGTCACAGTCAGACACAACTGAGCGACTTTTCCTCTCTAGCCTGGTAGACTGGGTTCTTTCTTTTCTTGTTGTTCTCCTTAATATATAGGCTTGATTCTCTTTCTGAAATCAGGTTGTCAAGAGCAAATGCTGAGGAGAAGGGAAGTCAGCAGAAGTAAATATTGTCAAGTCAGAAGTGGTTCTGGCAACCAGAGTGCAGGAAGAATCTGAGAAGTAGAAAGAAGACACAGAACTCTTTTGTCTTATATTGATTATCATTATTGTTTTGAAGCTTTTCCATCAAACTACCACTAATATTAGATTAAATGACTACTCTTTAAACCTGAAAGGTCTTTAGAGTCACATTTCATCTTAAATCTTTGGTTTTTTACTTTTGCTTCATAATAGATACGCTTTCAAAACATGTAAAACTGTGTGTGTGTTAGTTGCTCGGTCGTGTCAATACTTTGCCACCCCATGAACTGTAGCTCATCAGACTCCTCTGTCCGTGGAATTCTCCAGGCAAGAAATGTGGAGTGGGTAGCCTTACCCTTCTCCAGGGGATCTTCCCAACCCAGGGATCAAACCCTGGTCTTCCACATTGCAGGCAGATTCTTTAGCGCCTGAACCACCAGGGAAGCCCATATTTAAAACTGTAATTAGCCTACTAACCTCCCCAACTCAAATCTGAGTAAAATTATTGTTTTAGGAAAATCTGCTGTATTTACATTCTATAGATAATCAGAGGTTACTCATTAGTAACTTATAAACCATTTAGAGAAGGTTGCCAGATAGTCTATTTGAAAAGCTAGGGAAGGATATTCTGTATCAGAAAATTGTAATAGTTGTTAGGTTTTCATGGCAGTAGAATCATTACAAGGTGTTGGAGCTAGAATGGTCAGTATAGGTCATCTCCTCCAACTCCTATTTTTGGAGAGGAGCAGAAGAGGCAGGTAACTTGAGGTTATGTGGATTAAATGAAATAGCATTTGAACACCTATTATGCTTAGGACCTAGCTCGTAGTAGATGCTTATAAGATACAGTTTTTTTTTTTTAATCTCTCAAGTCTGTTCCTTTTATATTTTCTCATATTTCACTTTCTGGAAATTTCATTTTCCTGATCCTAGTGATAGATATTCCAGAGAACCAATTGAACAGGAAAACATGTGGTATTTTGTCCCCTGCCTGCTCAAGGATCTTCTCCTAAGATTTGCTGAAGAACAGAGCGACAAGGGCTTAAGAAGACCCATGCTGCTGGCCTGATTTGTCATATGTGTGTGTGTGTGTGTTTACAAATAGTGGCAATATTTAAGAAGCTTGAAGTTAAAGGTATTACCTGAGTGTTGATTCAGTTTAAGGATCTGTCTCTAAACTCCGTCCTTTAACCAGCCCTGGGTTTTGGTGATTGTCACCTGAAGACTGGCGAAGTGGACACCTGTTGTTTGTTTCTATTACCCCCTTTCATTGTGACTGTACTCATAGTTCTTCTCTGAAGAACTGTCAGCCCTGATTCCCTGTTATGTAGCCATTCAGTTTTAATGAGGCTGACCTCATCTTTAGCTCTAGTGAAGAGCCTGTTTCGCTTCAGTCAGTCTGTAAAGGCCAGCCATTTGGACATAATGATTTGTTCACAGTGACTCACTGGAGGCCAGTGAAATCTGAACTCCTGTGGGGCTCCTTACTCTGAAGAGTTTCCCTGGGAAATGCTGTTTACCTCAAGGCATTACCAGAAAGTTCCAGAAAGCAGAACTTGAATTTGTTCCCTTATCAAGGCAACTATGTATGTATCATTTACATTGCATTAGGTATTGTAGGTAATCTTGTTGTTCAGTTGCTTGTAAGTAATCTAGAGAAGATTTAAAGTTTGGGAGGATCTGTGTAGTTTTTATGCAAATATTACATCATTTAATATAAGGTATTTGAGTGTCCTTGGACTTTGTTACCTGCAGGGGATCCTGAAACAAATCCTTTGCAGATACCTAAGGGCAACAATAAATAAATGTACCACATTTTATTTATTCATTCATCACTGGATGGGTATTTGTGCTGTTTCTACCTTTTGGCTGTTAGGCATAATGCTCCTGTGAACTTTCTGATGTCCTAAGGTTCTAATGGACTTCCTAAGTGGCTGAGTGGTAAAGAATCATCCTGCCAAGCAGAAGACTCAGGGTTGATCTCTGGGTTGGGAGGATACCCTGGAGTAGGAAATGGCAACCCACTCCAGTATTCTGGCCTGGAGAATCCCATGGAAAGAGGAGCCTGGCGGGCTACAACTCACAGGGTCACAGAGAGTCATACGTAACCGAGTGACTTCGTAACAGCAGCAACATCGAAGGTTCTAATAACTTGTGAGTCTGCACTGAAGTCCTGCAGCTCCAGTCTGCAGTAGATAGAGAAGCCTGATGATTTTTGTTGCTCCGAGTGCACTTTTGGAAGGTAAAAGAATAGATCATTAGTTTTAGTTCGGAAATATTGCAAGTAAGCAGAATGTTTTACTTTTATGGCCACACAGTTTTTTCAGTCCTTGACCAGGGATTGAAAATAGTGAGAGTATGAACTCCTAACCACTGGACCACCAGGGAATTCCCAGAGGAGTTTTTCTTTTTTTAATTGGTTTGGCCAAAAAGTTCATTTGGGTTTTCCTGTAACATATTATGGAAAAACCCCAGTGAACTTTTTGGCCCCCCAATTTTGTGACATTTGGGGTTCACAGGGGTTCTGAGACTCCAAGTTAGAGGTAGGTCTGATTTAGTCCTTTGCACCTGATTTTTAAGATGAAGCCACAAGGTTCAGGGAGGTGCATGGGCTTTCCCAGAGCCTCCAGATTCACTATCAGTGACTTTAATGGTGTTTTGACATGCTATCTTAAAAAAAAAAGGTAGCTTTAGGCAACTATAAACAGTTTTTGTAAAAACATTTATTGTGGTAAAATATAACAAATTTCCCACCATGTACCATATGCCTAATATAAATTTCTGCGCAGTTCAGTGGCATTAAGTACCTTTACAGTATGTTGCAACCATCACCACCATCCATCTCCAGAACTGTTCCATCATCCCATACTGAAACTTTGTACCCTTAATCTGCCCTCCTGACTCCCCACTCCTGTCCTGTGAACTACAGTCCTACTTTCTTTATGAATTTGGCTACTCTAGGTATGCCGTGTGAATGGAATCATACAATATTTGTCCCTTTATGACTGGCTTAGTTCACTTAGCATAATGTCCTCAAAATTCATCCATGCTGTAGCATGTATCAAAATCCTCTTGCGTTTTAAGGCCGAATGGATACGTCCTTGTATGTGTATAGCATATTTTGTTATCATGTCACTGGTCAGTGGACACTTGGCTTGTGTCCACCTTTTGGCTATTGGGAATAAAACTGTGAACATGGATGTGCAAATATTTTGAGTTCCTGCTTTCAATTCTGTTGGGTCTGTATCTAGATGTGGACTTGCCGGATCATATAGTAGCTCTGATCTTTTGAGGAAGTACCATACTGTTTTCTGTAGAGGCCATACACCATTTTACGTTTCCCACCAGCAGTGCACAAAAGATTCACTTTCCCTGTATCCTTGCCAGCACTTTCCTCTCTCCCTTCCTTTCTCCCTTTCTCTCTCTTATTGATAATAGTCATGTAAAGTGCTGTCCCATTATGTTTTTGACTTTTCATTTCCTTAAAGATTAGCAGTGTTGAGCACCTTTTCATGTTCTTGACTGTTTCTGTATCTTTTTTGGAAAAATGTCTATGCAGATTCTTGGCCCATCTTGAAATTGGGTTGTCTTTTTATTATCGGATTCTAAGAATTCTCTCTCTCTCTCTCTCTCTCTCTCTCAAGAGTCTGTAGTCTATAGAATATTTATATTCTAGATGCAAATCCCTATGAGATACATGATTTGTAGATTCCCCCCTTTTTTCAATTAATTGATTAATTTTCTGCCAAACTTAGGTTATCTTTTTATTTTCTTGATTGTGTTCTTTGAAGCAAGAAGTTTTTAATTTTGATTAAGTCCAGTTTATCTGTTTTTCTTTGGTTGCTTGTGTCTTTAGTGTTATATCTTAAAAACCACTGCCAAATTCATGGTCACCCAGATTTACTCTTTTGTTTTCTTTTAAGTGTTTTATAGTTTGAGCTCTTACATTATTCAGGTCTTCATCCATTGGTTTGATTTTTGCATAGTAGGGGTCCAACTCCATTCTTTTGCATGTGGATATCTGAATCGTTTGGTGCCCTTCTTAGTTCTGTTCTGTTGCTCTATATGACGATCGTTATGCCAATACCACATTGATTACTGTGTAGTAAGTTTTGAAATTGGTAAGTGTGATTCCTCGACCTTTGTTCTATTTCAAGATTATTTTGGCTATTCTGGGTCCCTTGAATTTTCATATGCATTTTGGAGTCAGCTTGGCAATATCTACTAAGAAGCTGGCCAGGAAGCCTATTCTGTTAGAGATTGTGTTGAATCTGTAGGTCAGTTTGCAGAATATTGTTCTCTTAATAGCAAACTTGCTTTGACTGCTTTGAACATACATGGACCAGCATTCTTATAGCTCTCTAGTTTCTATGTTCTCAGTTCAAAGGAGCATTCTTTATAGTTTCAAATCAAGTTTCCGCTTGCTTCCTTGTTCCATTCAGTTGTAGTGGGGCCTCAAGGGGCGAGGTCATGAAGATAAACAGGTAAATGTCCCTGCTTGGGGCTTATTCCTGTGAGTGAGGTCCGAAGTTCTCAAAAGAAGAATGTGGAATTGAGAGACAACACAGGGTTGTTCTCCACGCCTTTCATTGAAGGAGGCGGTGCATGTAGGCCAGGTTGGGAAGGCCGTGGGACACTTCGAAAGTTTAGAAGTCCTGAGGTGCAGCCATGGTTTTGAGGCAAGAGGAAGAATAGAAGCCAGCAAAGCAGGTGGAGGAGATACAGAAGAAACCCCTGCAAGTACAGTATAATGAGAGTCTCTTAGGAGGAAGGGAGGGTCATTAAGCTGAGAAACCCTCTAGATTTGATTACTAGGATTTTATTGATCAGACTTGCTTAAAAGCCTGATGGATAAGTAATGGCAGAGTACAGGGTCATTTATTTAAAGAATGTATTGCCTCTGCTAGACTAGCGTTTCACCAGAACAGAGAGCCATCTATAGTAGTGCTTATTTAATATAGTCTCTTAAAATAGCTCACCATTTTTTTTTTTTTGGCAGTGCCCTGAGGTTGGTGGGATCTTAAGTTCCCTGACCAGGGATTGAAGTTGTGCCTCCTGTGGAGTCCTAACCACTGGACTGACCCGCCCGGGTATTCCTAGAACTTTAACTTTAACAATAGTACAGTAGTGTGAGGCTGTGGAGTTACAGAGATAAGGGCTGGGTGCTAGCATCACCTGAAATTGCAGGAGCAAAGCATCAAGGATGGATGGTGATTACTTACTCTCTTGCGTTGACTTCTTTTGCACAAAAATGGAGGGAACTGTGTTGTGTGCACTTTCAAAATACATAGTCAAAATGAATCCAAAAGAAGCTGCCAGGAGAATAGGGATCACCAGGTAGTACTATATTCCTTTGCTGCTATTTTAATATAATAAAAACAGTATTAATTTTTAGTTAGAGTTTGTCAGTGACTTTTTGTTTTAATGGAGATTAAAAAGTGTTAAAGAGGTATTAAAGATACCAAACTGGTAATTCTTCTTTATCATAATCTTTATCTGATTGATTCAGTGTTATTTTATGTCATGTCCACAAATCCTCTAAAATCATCTTTGTAAACCATGAATAATGTATGGCCCATGCTTTGGGAAACCCTGTATTGCTAGACCGACTATTCTGTTGATGTTGATCAACCACCCAGAATATCCCACTATGCAGCCCAGCTCTCACTAGCTCCTGTATAAGGAAGAGTGTATTGAAAGGAGTATAGGATTAAGTCATACATTGTACTGATGTTTTCTTAGGTCAGTCTCCCAAGGCAGTAGAAATAAAAGCAAAGATAAACAAATAAAACTTACAAGCTTTTGTACAGCAAAGAAAGAAGAAAAAGTCACTCAGTCATGTCCAGCTCTTTGTGACCCCATAGACTATATAGTTCATGGAATTCTCCAGCCCAGAATACTGGAGTGGGTAGCCTTTCCCTTTTCCAGGGGATCTTCCCAACCCAGCGATCGAACTCAGGTCTCCCACTTTGCACGCAGATTCTTTACCAGCTGAGCCACAAGGGAACCCTAAGAATACTGGAGTGGGTAGCCTTTCCTTCCTCCAGGGGATCTTCCCAACTCAGGGATCGAGCCCAGGTCCTCCTGCATTGCAGGCGAACTCTTTACTAGCTGAGCCACAAGAGAAGCCCTTTGCACTAGCAAAGAAAACCACAAATAAAATGAAAATACAGCCTGCAGAATGAGAGAAGTATTTGCAAATAATGAGACCAACAAGGGCTTAATTTCTAAACTATACAAACGTCTCATACGACTCAAGAATAAAAAACAACCCAATCAAAAAATGGGCATAAGAAACCTAAATAGACATTTCTCCAAAGAAGACAGACAGATGGCCTTCAGGCACATGAAAAGGTGATCAACGTTGCTAATTTTTAGAAAAAGGCAGATCAGAACTACTATAAGATATCACTCCACATCGGTCAGAATGCTCATCATTAAAAAGTCTACAAGTAACAAATGTTGGAGAGGGTATGGAGAAAAGGGAACCCACCTACAGTGTTTGTGGGAATGTGAGTTGATGCAGCCAAAACAGTATAGAGGTTCCTCAAAAAACTAAAAATAGAGTCGCCATATGACTCAGCAGGGCTTCCAGGTAGCTCAGTGGGTAAAAGAATATGCCTGCTTTGCAGGAGACATAGGAGATACTGGTTCAATCCCTGGAGCCTGTTGGGGGAGGGCATGGCAACCCTCTCCAGTATTCTTGCCTGGAGAATCCCATGCCAGAGGAGCCTGGCAACCTCTGGTCCGTGGTGTCACAGAGTCAGACACGACTGAAGCGAATGCACGCATGCATGCACGTGGCCCAGCAGTCCCATTCCTGGGCAGGTACGTGCACCCCTTTCTTCATAGCAGCTCTGTTCACAAAAGCCAAGGCATGGAAACAGCCTAAACGTCCACTGACAGATGAATGGATAATGAAGATGTGTACACAGACACACACACACTGGGATGTTATGCAGCAGTGAAAAAGAATAACGCCATTTGCAGCAACATGGATGGTGTTAGATACCATACTGAGTGAAATAAGTCAGAAAAAGACTGCTACTGTGTGATGTCACCTATTTGTGGACTCTAAAATACGGCACAAATGAACTTAACTACAAAACAGAAACAGACTCACAGACATAGAGAACAGTCGTGTGGTTGCTAAGGGAGGAGAGGGTTGGCGGAGGGATGGAGTGGAGGTTTGGGCTTAGCAGATGCAAACTAATTATATATAGAATGGGTAAACAAGGTCCTATTATATAGCGTAGGGAACTATAGTATCTTGTGATAAACTAAAGAAAATGAGTATAAAAAAGAATATACGTATGTATAACTTAATCACTTTGTTGTACAGCAGCTATTAACTCAACATTGTAAATCAGCTGTTCTTCAGTTAAAAAAAATTTGGAGATTATGCAATTCAGTTCAGTCGCTCAGACGTGTCCATCTCTTTGTGACCCCATGAATTGCAGCACGCCAGGCTTCCCTGTCCATCGCCAACTCCCGGAGTCCACCCAAACTCATGTCCATCAAGTTGCTGATGCCTTCCAGCCATCTCATCCTCTGTCGTCCCCTTCTCCTCCTGCCCCCAGTCATTCCCAGTATTAGTGTCTTTTCCAATGAGTCAGCTCTTCACTCATGTTGGAGTTTCAACTTCAACATCAGTCCTTCCAATGAACACCCAGGACTGATCTCCTTTAGGATGGACTTGTTGGATTTCCTTGCAGTCCAAGGGACTCTCAAGAGTCTTCTCCAACACCACAGTTCAAAAGCCTCAATTCTTCAGCGCTCAGCCCTTTTCACTGCCCAACTCTCACATCCATACATGACCACTGGAAAAACCATAGCCTTGACTAGGTGGACCTTTGTTGGCAAAGTAATCTCTCTGCTTTTCAATATGCTATCCAGGTTGGCCATAACCTTCCTTCCAAGGAGTAAATGTCTTTTAATTTCATAGCTGCAGTCACCATCTGCAGTGATTTTGGAGCCCCCCAAAATAAAGTCTGGCACTGTTTCCCCATCTATTTCCCATGAAGTGATGGGACCGGATGCCATGATCTTAGTTTTATGAATGTTGAGCCTTAAGCCAACTTTTTCACTCTCCTCTTTCACTTTCATCAAGAGGTTTTTTAGTTCCTCTTCTCTTTCTGCCATAAGGGTGGTGTCGTCTGCATATCTGAGGTTATTGATATTTCTCCCGGCAATCTTGATTCCAGCTTGCACTTCCTCCAGCCCAGCGTTTCTCATGATGTACTCTGCATATAAGTTAAATAAGCAGGGTGACAATATACAGCCTTGACGTGCTCCTTTTCCTATTTGGAACCAGTCTGTTGTTCCATGTCCAGTTGCTTCCTGTTGCTTCCTGACCTGCATACAGATTTCTCAAGAGACAGGTCAGATGGTCTGGTACACCCATCTCTTTCATAATTTTTCAGTTTATTGTGATGCATGCAGTCAAAGGCTTTGGCATAGTCAATAAAGCAGAAGTAGATGTTTTTCTGGAACTCTCTTGCTTTTTGATAATCCAGCAGATGTTGGCAATTTGATCTCTGGTTCCTCTGTCTTTTCTAAAGCCAGCTTGAACATCTGGAAGTTCACAGTTCATGTATTGCTGAAGCCTGGCTTGGAGAATTTTGAGCATTACTTTACTAGCATGTGAGATGAGTGCAATTGTGTGGTAGTTTGAGCATTCTTTGGCATTGCCTTTCTTTGGGATTGGAATGAAAACCGACCTTTTCCAGTCCTGTGGCCACTGCTGAGTTTTCCAAGTTTGCTGGCATATTGAGTGCAGCACTTTCACAGCATCTTTTAGGATTTGAAATAGCTCAACTGGAATTCCATCACCTCCTCTAGCTTTGTTTGTAGTGATGCTTTCTAAGGTCCACTTGACTTCACCTTCCAGGATGTCCGGCTCTAGCTGAGTGTGAGTGATCACACCATTGTGATTATCTGAGTCATGAATATCTTTTTTGTCCAGTTCTTCTGTGTATTCTTGCCACCTCTTCTTAATATCTTCTGCTTCTGTTAGGTCCCTTCCATTTCTGTCCTTTATCGAGCCCATCTTGGCATGAAATGTTCCCTTGGCATCTCTTAATTTTCTTGAAGAGATCTCTAGTTTTTCCCATCTGTTGTTTTCCTCTAATTCTTTGCATTGATTGCTAAGGAAGGCTTTCTTATCTCTCCTTGCCGTTCTTTGGAATTCTGCATTCAGATGGGAATATCTTTCCTTTTCTCCTTTGCTTTTCGCTTCTCTTCTTTTCACAGCTATTTGTAATGCCTCCTCAGACAGCCATTTTGCTTTTTTGCATTTCTTTTTCTTGGGGATGGTCTTGATCCCTGTCTCCTGTACGATGATGATGTGAACCTCCGTCCATAGTTCATCAGGCACTCTGTCTATCAGATCTAGTCCCTTAAATCTATTCCTCATTTCCACTGTATAATGACAAGGGATTTGATTTAGTTCATACCTGAATGGTCTAGTGGTTTTCCCTACTTTCTTCAATTTAAGTCTGAATTTGGCAATAAGGAGCTCATGATCTGAGCCACAGTCAGCTCCCGGTCTTGTTTTTGCTGACTGTATAGAGCTTCTCCCATCTTTGGCTGCAAAGAATATAATCAATCTGATTTCGTTGTTGACCATCTGGTGATGTCCATGTGTAGAGCCTTCTCTTGTGTTGTTGGAAGAGGGTGTTTGCTATGACCAGTGCATTCTCTTGGCAAAACTCTATTACCCTTTGCCCTGCTTCATTCTGTACTTCAAGGCCAAATTTGCCTGTTACTCCAGGTGTTTCTTGACTTCCTACTTTTGCATTCCAGTCCCCTGTAATGAAAAGGACATCTTTTTTTGGATGTTAGTTCTAAAAGATCTTGTAGGTCTTCATAGAACCGTTCAACTTCAGCTTCTTCAGCATTACTGGTTGGGGCATAAGCTTGGATTACCGTGATATTGAATAGTTTGCCTTGGAAATGAACAGAGATCATTCTGTCATTTTTGAGATTGCATCCAAGTACTGCATTTCGGACTCTTTGGTTGACCATGATGGCTACTCCATTTCTTCTAAGGGATTCCTGCCCACAGTAGTAGATATAATGGTCATCTGAGTATAGGAGAGTATAGGGTCATGTAAAACTAAAAATGTGAGCTGTTTCCTTCCATCTCTTCTCTCGCCACCTTTCCTCCCTTACCTCTGCCCCTCCCTTCTCTGTTCTCTGTCTCTGAAGCAAAGGAAAGGCTGGCAGTTCAAGGTGCTACAGAGGGTCACACAGTTATGGACTCTTGTCCCTGATGCACAGGTGTGATTCAGAGATTTCCCTCCACTGGCCTCCTGGGGATTTTGTTTTGCTTCTTTCTTGTTTTAGATGCCCTTTTTCCTATATCTCATCTCTTTTATTCTTAAGCATGTAACAAATCCCTTGAGACATGGATCATGAAGGGTAAAATATTTTTAGTAATAAATATCAGAAGATACCTGTTTTCTACAATAGTTTTGGTGATTATTCTAAATTGGAGGTAATTTCCCTTTAGAATTTAGAAGTCTTTTCTTCATTATTTTTCTGTCTTCCAGTGTTGATAAGTTTGAAACCATTCCGATTCCTGATCCCTTGTATTTTTTTCCCTCTAGAAGTTTGTGGATTTTCTGTTACCCCATTACTGTAAAATTTAATGTAATGAGCATTTGATGGGCTCTGTTCTGATAATTTCAGTTAATCTGAAAGCTCAAGACATGCAGGGATGTATGTGTTCCCTGGTGTGTGTGGTCTTTATCATCCATGCTCAAGTGTCTGGCAATCCTGATAGTCTTATTCCTAAAAGGATTGAATTAAATAGTTGACTGGAATCTTTGAATGCTTGGGTTAGGCTTGTTGTCTTCGCGCTTCATTGTAAGGTAGGGGAGCTAATGTCGGGGTTTTTTTGAGCCTGGTTTCCCAGCCGTGGAAGAAGCTCTTTGGTCTCTGCTTTCAGGCATTCAGTTAGCATGGTTTACAGAAGAGCACCCATGCTCTCAACTATGCCTGAAACCTCCCAGTGTAGAGACCCTCCGTTTTACCTTTTCTGGGAACAAAGACCTGAGCCACATGATTAGAGTTTAAGAGGCCTCTTTGGGAATTAGGCTGTTGAGTGCTCCTTTTCCTCCACGGAGTATAAAAAACACAAAATAATCTTACTCAATACCCAGCCTGCTGATGGAAAGCTGACCTAATGTGAAATTCTTAAGAGAGCTACACCCACTGGTGTTGCCTTTATCGGTCTGTATCTTTACCCTCTCTACACTTTCAGAAGTCTTTGTCACTTCTAGGAAGATGAAATAGCACACCCCTCCTTTCCGGGTTAAACCTATCCTGCCCCTCCAACCCCCGCCCCGCTGCGGTCTGAAAGATCAGAGAAAATAGCCACGAGTTGCTTCAGAAAATAAGCTTATCTTAAAGACAAAAATTCACCCCAGACCAATGTTAAAATATTAACATTGTGACAGTAGCAGCATTCATCCGTAATTCTTAGGATTGGACCTAGTATCTCATACCTAGGTTATTAAGCAAAATACTTACATGCCTGATGGCATTCTTTTCAGGTTCTCTTTTGGGACAAGTAAGGTACAGCATTGTTTTTATCATGTCCTGATTTCAGAGACTTTTAGCTCTGAAAAAAATATATGACTTAAGAATAGGTTACGGATGAATTACATGCAACACAATGGAGTATGATTAGACAAAGAGTTATCAACTATTTAACTCAGGAAGGAGAATAATGTGACAGTGTTTGGATTGAGACTGCAGTTGTGCGTATGTACACGTATGGATAAGGATTGAGGCCACAGTTAGCCCCAAAGACAGCATTGCTAAGTAGTGAAAGTCTGTAGCTCAGCTCCCAGGACTACCCAGTTCATGGGATTTAGGAGGATGCCTTCCTTCAGCCTGATCTGTCTGTGTACATGGCCCGCTGAGGCACAGGCTCGTTTTCTGCCACTCTCTGTGCTTAGTGGCCTTGGTAAGGCAGAAGCTACAGCGATATCAGTGTCAGGCACAGCCATTTACAAACACTGAGCCGTTTTCATGACAACTCAGTGAGTATTATTACCTCTTTTTACTGTCAGTTCTTCAGCACAGACATCTTCTGAACTTCATAGTTGGATGGCTACTGCATACATAGTTTATGTACAGTGTAGCAGCTGGACTAGTCCTTTCAAGAGCTTAGGTTGTGTGTCTTCTCTGCTCGAAACTTTTCAGTGGCTTCCCATTTCCCTTCCAGTGGTGACCTAGGTTGACCGCATCACCCCCTCCCCCCAGCTGTGCTCTCACTTCACTGAGCTCGTGATCTTTGCTAGTCCTTGTACATGGGACACAGCTCCTCTAGGGTTTTCACTGGCTGCTCCTTCTGCCTCGACTGTGCCCCCAGCTGCTTGCAAGTCAAACTCCTGACTTCCTCACTTAACTCCTCACCTCCTCAGTGAGACCAACTCTGACCTCATTATATAAATTGCCACCTGTCTCCCTTATCACCGCTATCATGTTTCAATTTACTTTGTTTTTGTGTGTGTCCTTTAGAATATCCCCTTCTCTGGAGATCAGGGGTCTTTAATTCACTGAGTTAACTCAGGCATCTAGTAAAACAGTGTCTGGTACATAATAGTTGCTCCATAACATGACTGAGTGAGAAAATTGGTATGGGGGGAAATTAATTTGGCAGAAGGCCACACAGCTAATAAAAGGTAGAAGTAGATTCTGAGCAGATATCCATGTACCATGCTTCTAATATTAAGAGATGGCATCCAAAATGTTTTGTTAGTATGAATAGGGTTATGGGTAACTTTCCTTTTTTATGCCCCTCCCCAAATTTAATTATATCATATTTTAAATAAAAGTGTAATAAAAACATATGATCAGAGTAGAAAGAAGGAGCCAGTAGCAGGAAGCTAGAGCAGGCAGCCAGCCACAGGGTTGAAATCTGGCACCTCATCTGAGCAACAGCCTGCTACACAAATGCACTGATCTTATCTGCCTGAAGAATAAAGAGTGATGGCATGATAAAGCTCTGGCAAAACTTGTGAGTGCTTTTGACCTTAGATATTCTGTCAGTAATCTTGGCTCTCTATCTTACTGTGTAACCTTGGACAGTTTTATTTAACTTTCTTGGTCTTCAGTTTCCTTATTTCCAAAATCAGGATAATAGTATCTCTCATAGAGTTCTTGGGAGGCTTAAATGAGAAATTGTATTTAAAGAACTGATACTTGAGGGGACTTCCCTGGTGGTCCAGTGGCTAAGACTGCACTCCCAGTGTAGGGGGCCTAGGTTCAATCCTTGATCAGGGAACTAGACTCCACATGCCACAATGAAGATTGACGATCTCGCATACTGCAGCTAAGACCCGGTTGCAACAATACAATGCCAACTAAGGCCAAATAAATAAATAATTAAAAAAAAATAAATGATACTTGAAATGTGAAAAATTCAATATTACTCTGCGTGTTGTAGTCTGTACTCAGTAGTATTGTACATACTGAAATGTCAAGAACTCAGTAGTGATTAGCTAATGTTATCATTCTTGCTGTATAGTTGGTACAGAATTTTAAGAAATTCATTTTTGGTGAATATATCTTGTTTCCTAGTCAGTTTTGGCAGGTGTCAAAATAGAGAACAAATCAATATTGTTACTGTTCAGATAACTAGTCTTTGTTACGTATTTGTATTTTTCATGGATGCTTGCTTGTGGTTATAATCTTATATTGCATATGAAAAATATCTCTTTCCCTTAATAATTCACATAAATCTAAAGGTTTAATATGTTGTGGATTCTGCAACAGCCATCACATTGATTGAAGTCTTGGTTGAATAACTCCTTTGAGTCGCATGTTGTGCTCATAGTAAGTTCTGGGGAAACAAAGGAAGACAAAGAGACATGTGTACTCTGTCCTCAAGGAGCTTATAGTCAGATAGGGACGCATGTAGGTAATTAGGGAAGGGTTACTAATAGGAATAATATCAATATAAAAAACAGGAGAGAGTGGTAAATTCCTTATGAATAGGAAGCAAAGAAAGGAGGTTTTATGGGAAGAGTTTTACCTGAAGGACATCACAAAGAATCCAAAGCTCAGTAGAAGCATGTAGAATTTTTCTGCATAGGGGCTGCCTTCAAAGACTTCCGGAAGCCTACTTTGTATGTTTTGAGGATCTCATGTTTGCTATCCAGAGACTTGATCTCTGGAACTCTCCAGAAGAGAAGGTTAAAAAAAAAATTATGAGACTCTGAGTAAGGATAATCTTTGTCATGTCCACTTTGGAGAAGGATTTAAATTGGGAGTGGAATCTGCATTAAGTTCAGTGAAATAGATTTAACCCCACACTCTTCCTTGGTATTTCCTTTAAAAGCAGAAAAGAATAGCAAACAGAAGACCTTACAGCAACAACGATCATTATAAGAAGTGATAAATGAGACAGTGAAGAGGAAGGGCAATTTTGAGAGAGAATGAAATATTACAACTTCAACATGGAGTAAACTAATTTAGTAAATGAGACTTCATAGGGACTTCCCTGGTGGTCCAATGGTTAAGACATGACACTCACAATGGAAGGGACCAGAGTTTGATTCCTGGTCAGGGAACCAAGATCCCACATGCTGAAACTGGGGGAAAAAAAAGATTTAGCATGCTGGAAACCAAGAGTTGGTACAACTGAATAGATAAATATATATGTATATATTTAAATGAGACTTCATCATGTGAGACCCATGGGTGTATAAGTTCCATGCCTTAAAAATGTCATAGTATTTAAAAGTTACTGAGCCATGTCGCCTAATCAGTGTTAGAGAATGGTCTCAAGTTACTGTCAGTGAATCCACTACAGTAGATACTGTCACAGTAAATTTGAATGATAAATGTTCATTGTTCAGTCTCTTAGTTGTGTCTGGCTCAAACTCTTGTCCATTGGCTCAGTGATGCCGCCCAACCAACCATCTCATCCTCTCTCATCCCCTTCTCCTGTCCTCAATCTTTCCCAGCATCAATGTCTTTTCCAGTGAGTCAGCTTTTCGCATCAAGTATTGAAGCTTTAGCATCAGTCCTTCCAGTGAATATTCAGGGTTGATTTCCTTAAGGATGGACTGGTTTGATCTTGCTGTCCAGGGGACTCTCAAGAGTCTTCTCCAGCACCATAGTTCGAAAGCATCAGGTTCTATGGCACTTGGTCTTCTTTATGGTCCAACTTTCACATTTGTACATGACCACTGGAAAAACCGTAGCTTTGACTCTGTGGGACTTTGTCGGGCAAAGTAATGTCTCTGCTTTTTAATACACTGTCTAGGTTGGTCATAGCTTTTCTTCCAAGGAGCAAGTGTCTTTTAATTTCATGGCTGCAGTCACTGTCCTCAGTGGTTTTGGAGCCCAATAAAATAGTCTGTCACTGTTCCCATTTTTTTCCCCCATCTATTTGCCATGAAGTGATGGGACTGGATGCCATGATCTTGGTGTTTTTGAATGTTGAATTTTAAGCCAGGTTTTTCACTCTCCTCTTTCACCTTCATCAGGAGGCTCTTAGGTTCCTCCTTGCTGTCTGCCATAAGGGAGGTACCATCTGCGTATCTGAGATTATTGATATTTCTCCTAGCAGTGTTGATTCCAGCTTGTGCTTCAGGCCAGCCTGGCATTTAAGTTAAATAAGCAAAGTGACAATGTACAGCCTCGACGTTCTCCTTTCCAATTTGGAACCAGTCCATTGTTCCATATCTAGTTCTAACTGTTTGTTCCTTCTTGACCTACATACAGATTTCTAAGGAGGCAGGTCTGGTATTCCCATCTCTTGAAGAGTTTCCCACAGTTTGTTGTGATCCACACAATCGGAGGCTTTAGCAAAGTCAATGAAGCTGAAGTAGATGTTTTCTTGGAATTTCCTTGCTTTTTCTATGATCCAGCAGATGTTGGCAATTTGATTTCTGATTTCTCTACCTTTTCTAAGTACAGTTTGTACATCTGGAAATTTTTGGTTCGTGTACCGTTGGAGCCTAACTTGGAGGATTTTGAGCATTACCTTGCATGTGAAATGAGTGCAGTTGTGCTGTAGTTTGAGCATTCCTTGGCATTGCCTTTCTTTGGGATTGGGATGAAACTGACCTTTTCCAGTCCTGTGGCCACTGCTGAGTTTTCCAAATTTGCTGGCATATTGAGAGCAGCACTTTCACAGCATCATGTTTCAGGATTTGAAATAGCTCAGCTGGAATCCCATCACCTCCACTAGCTTTGTTCGTCATGATGCTTCCTCAGGCCCCCTTGACTTCGCGCTCCAGGATGTCTGGCTCTAGTGATCACACCATCGTGGTTATCCAGGTAATGAAAACGTTTTTTGTACAGTTTTTCTGTGTATTCTTGCTACCTCTTCTTAATATCTTCTACTTTCGTTAGGTCCATACTGTTTCTGTCCTTTATTGTGCTCATCTTTGTATGAAATATTCCCTTGATATCTCTAATTTTCTTGAAGAGATCTCTAGTCTTTCCCTTTCTATTGTTTTTCTCTATTCCTTTGCATTGTTCACTTTAGAAGGCTTTCTTATCTCTCTTTGCTATTCTGTGGAACTCTGCATTCAGATGGGTATAGCTTTCCTTTTCTCCTTTGCCTTTCACTTCTCTTCTTTTCTCAGCTATTTATAAGGCCTCCTTAGACAACCATTTTGCCTTCTTGCATTTCTTTTTCTTGGAGATGGTCTTGATCACTGCCTCCTTACAAGCCTCCATCCATAGTTCTTCAGCACCTCTGTCAGATCTAATCCCTTGAGTCTGTTTGTCACCTCCACTGTATAATCATAAGGGATTTGATTTAGGTCATACCTGAATGACCTTGTGGATTTTCCCTACTTTTCTTTAGGTCTGAATTTTGCTATGACGAGTTCATTATCTGAGCCACAGTTGGCTCCTGGTCTTCTTTTTGCTGACTTTGCTCCATTTTAGATTGCAAAGAATATAATCAATCTGGTTTTGGTGTTGACCATCTGGTGATGTCCATGTGTAGAGTCATCTCTTGTGTTGTTGGAAGAAGGTGTTTGCTATAATCATTGTGCTCTCTTGGCAAAACTCTGTTAGCCTTTGCCCTGCTTCATTTTGTACTCCGAGGCCAAACTTGCTGTTACTCCAGGTATCTCTTGACTTTCTGCTTTTGCATTCCAGTCCCCTGTATTGAAAAAGACATCTTTATTTGATGTTAGTTCTAAAAGATCTTGTAGGTCTTCATAGAACCTTTCAACTTCAGCTCCTTCAGGATTAGTGGTTGGGGCATAGACTTGGATTACTGTGATATTGAATGGTTTGCCTTGGAAACAGAGTTCGTTCTGTCATTTATGAGAATGATAAATAAGGTCACAAAATAACTAATGGAACCTGAGAAAAGAATGAAAGCTTGGTATTCTGAGTTTCTTTGAGTCTGCTTGGCAGTGAAATACGTGAAAACTGGAAGAATCACATGAATTAGTAGGAATGATTATTTAGTATATAACATACGGTGGAATTAGCAGACACATAGAGAAAGTTCATTGGTAAAACCAAGAAAGACAATCTAAGACAACATGGATCCTTAAAAAAATTGATCATTCAAGCGCAAGAAGATATATTCTGTGTGGATAAATGCACTTGAGAACTCAGTGAATGCTCTGGTAGGGATTCTGAGCTTTATAATTACACCAGTAGTTTTCAAACTTAGTAGTGATGTATGCTAAGGAACACATTTTATGATGTGTGTGTACCTGAGTCAGAGATTTCTCAAAATGGTACTTAATTCTGCTACGTGGATACACTCTGCTCTACCTTACTTGAGAAAGCTGGTTATAACTCATGAAAATGATGTTCTGAACACTTATGGGTCACATACACTCCACAGTGTGAAAAAGGGCAGTCTATGAGAGAAGGAGACTTGAGTTTTGGAAGTCTTCCTTGAAGAAGCTGGCTGTTAAGAAGGTACTTATTTTGTCCTTGTTTGAAGCATACTGGATACTATTTTAATTATATAATAGTCCCCCCTTACCTGTGAAGGATACTTTCTTAAGTGTCTGCCCCCCACTCCCCCATGGGTTTCTGAAACTACAGTTTAGAACTCTTATACTGTTTTATCCTATACATACATACGTATGTTTAATTTATAAATTAGGCACAGTAAGAGAATATTCAAATTGCCAGCATCACAGCTCTTGCACTTTTGGCCATCGTTAAGTAAAATAACATGCACTGCCATACCACGACAGCCCACCTGGTAACCCAGAAGATTCCTAAAGGACTATGGAGCAGGTAGAATATGTAGTGTGGGTGTGCTGGACAGAGGGATGTTCACATCCCGGCAGGAGGGAGCGAATTGGTGTGAGATTTCATTACACTATTCAGAAATCGAAAAGCTTTGAGAGGCGTGCAGTTTAGAGCTTAATAATTATTCATTCTGGACTTTTCTGTTTAATATATTCAGACGGGTAACAAACTGCAGAAAGCGAAGCTTTCTAAGACGGAGCACACTGTATGAACCAGAACGGCCTAGAGAAGACAGCTGAAATGGGTCTCAAGATAGAATTTAGCAGATTATTCAGGGGTTTGTTCTTCGACTCTTCCTTGAGTCCCCTTGCTGCATCATTCAGGGCTGTGTGCTTTCTAGTGTGGTTCTTTTGTTTGCTCCTGAACTCCCTGCTGGCTCAGATGGTAAAGAATCTGCCTGAAGTGCAGGAGACCTGAGTTCAGTCCCTGGCTCGGGAAAATCCCCTGGAGAAGGAAGTGTCTTGGCTGGAGAATTCCATGGACAGAGGAGCCTGGGACCAAGGGCTGCAGTCCATGGGGTCAAAAGAGTTGGACATGATTTAGCGACTAAACCACTACCCACAAAACTCAGTACTATTAGAATTTATAAACCACTTTTTAACTTAGATGTAGGATAGATACCATTCTCTAACTTTCTAAAAGAATATTCATGCAGAGAATAAATGAGGTTGAATGATTATGACAAGTGAACTGTGATAGTAAAAGCAAACATTTTGAAATAAGATTCAGCTTTAAAAAGAGTTTAGACTACAAAATCTTCAAATTCCAGTGTGACAGATGAAGCACGAAGTAAATAAAAGGCAAACTTTTTGGTGAACCTATGAAGGCTGTCAGCCTCAGAAGTTACGCTAGAAGTAATAAATTTAGGGAAATTTTGATCAACTAATGATTGGCAGATATAGAGTGAGTGACTCAGGAAATCTATGATACCTATTAATTAATGAATTGTCCCTCCTCCTTTTTTTTTTTCCCCCATAAAATGTCCACCCCTGTGGTGTCTTTCAGAGACTGAATTTGGGGGTACGCCTATTTTGGCAAATCTTTATTGGAAGAGTCACAGAGGAAGCAGAGTAGAATCTCGGTTTTTTTATTTCTGTGGTTCTCTGTAATGGGGACGACCGGAGGAGAAGGGGCATGGACGCAGAAGGAAGCAGCTTGAAACCAGTTGAGCCTAGCCTGCTCTAGAGTAGGCTGAAAGAGTTCATGTTAAGTGAATTGTAGGCTTCCCAAATTTATACTATTTTGCTATCATAGTAAGTGAGATTGTGAGTCTCACTATATATATATATATATATATATATGTATGTATATGTATAAAACATGTAAGTGTTTGCAATCAGGGGTCTTTTGTCATAATAAAGCTACTACATTGTATTTGTGAAGAGAGTTATCTAAAAAGTCATTTTTTAATCATGGGACAAAAAGGCTCTTTTAAAATTAGGTTCCATATAAACTTTTTGTTTCCTAAGTTATCTTCGAATGGCTTACTGAACAATGCTCTTTTACACAATACACTTTTATGTAAGGATTGAAAAGGTTGGATAAATACCAAGAAATACTTGATGAACATTTTAAACTTCTTTTTTTAAATGTTCAATTTACTTTTGATATTACACAGCACATATAGTTCTTTGAAGTATTTTTTAAAAGATGATGTCATTGGCCTCATCTTGAGAAGTGTGAAAGTGTTAGCCACTTAGTCGTATCTGACTTTTTGTGACCCCATGAACTGTAGCCCACCAGGCTCCTCTGTCTATGGGATTTCCCAGGCAGGAATACTGAAGTGGGTTACCGTGCCCTCCTCCAGGGGATCTTCTCAACAACCCAGGTATTAAACCCGGGTCTCTTCCCTGGTGACTTCTCTTCCCTGGTGACTCAGACGATAAAAGAATCTGCCTGTAATGTAGGAGATCTGGGTTCGATCCCTGGATGGGAAAGTTCCCCTGGAGAAGGGAATAGCAAGTCACTCCAGTATTCTTACCTGAAGAATCCCATGGACAGAGGAGCTTGGTGGGCTACAGTCCCTGGGATCGTACACAACTGGGTGACTAATGCCTTCTCTGCATTGCAAGCAGATTCTTTGCCATTTGAGCCACCAGGGAAGCCCTGGACCCACCTTATGGATGAATGATTTACAATTTTAGCAATAATGCCCGGTAGTTTTTCTATTTAAATGTGAAAATATGAAATACTCCATAATTAAAGTTTGAAGTTTTTCTTATTAATTTTCAGGAGTTCTTTGTATGTTAGGACTGACAATATATTCTTGTATTGTAGGGATGTACATGTGTCTTGTTTTAAATTATTTCTTCTGATATAATGAATTTCTCTTTTCATAAGAGAATGTGTTTGTTTTGAAACTTTTCTTGGGAACTGTGAAAGACCTTTTACTATCAGAAGTGGATTTCTACTTTGGACTAATTTTATTATGTCTTTAGGAGGACATATGTGGGTGTGTATATATATATTTTAACTTAGAGCATTTGGTCAACAGATCAGAGGGAGAGATCACAATATTAGAAACTAGATTTATGTTTACATTATGCATACTTTACATTTGGGAGTAGTATCAGTGGGGTTTCTGAATGTTTCCATTTAATATTGAAGTATGTTGGCTGCTATACGGTTTTTAGAAGCTCCTTTGTGCTTGTTTTTAGATGTGCACCCTTTCTTGTTAATTGATCACAGAATACTTTGGCTTACAGCTTCTGCAATACAGAGGTCAGCACTGGGGCAGCTGGTGAGGCCCGTGGCGTTTCTGGGCTTGTCTGCTTGTCTCAGCGTGCCTCACAGTTCGGGTTTGTCGTTCTGTGAGTGCCATGAGAAAGGCACTGCTTTAGCATGCTTCTTAGCCTGTAAGTGGTCTTGATATAGACAGGAGAACTTCAAAGTTATGAATGATAAATAATCAAAAACTTGAGGATTAGATTGGATTTGCTTTTGTCAGTTTTTATTAAGTTATTCTAATGTGTTCCTACTAAGTACTAGCACTTCTAAGTGCCTACAGTAGGGCACAGAATTTGTCATAAAATAACTATAAATTTAGGCTTCAGTTAAGTCTTTTAAGTGGGTTCTTTAGCCAATAGATTATAATACAGAATGCAGTTTATTGCAGTTTGTCTTTTGCTGAATAATAAGTTTTTTTTTTTTTTTTTAAATACACTACCAGATGGAGATTTAATTCATATTTACTAGTTCTTGATAGGTTTTTTCTTTGTCATTGTTTGGCAAAACTAATAAAAAAAATGTTTAATAAAAAAAATAAATAAATAAAATCTAGCTTAGATGAGGAAAAAAAAATAAAAGTTATTTTTTGCAGCATTATTCTGGTTCCTAACTGAATTCATTTAATAAACATTTGAGTGCTTTTGTGATCCAGGTACTGTATTAAGGGCTGAGAATACAGTAGTGAACAAGATTGGCAGGAGGTACTGGCAAGATTGGCATGGAGCAGAGAGAGAGTGGGAGGTACTGACCAAAGTCTGTAAACAGTTAACGTAAGTGGTAAGTGGCACTTAAGAAAGTAAGACTGGGTTATTTGATGGGAGTAGGACAGTGGAGTCTTATAGTTAGGGTGGAGAAAGTGTCTCTAAATGATATTTTAAGTAAAGACCTTAATGATCTGAAAAGGACAGCTTGGTTGTTTCTGGAAGTTTTGGCTTCCCAGGTGAAGGGAACAGAAGGTTCAAAAGTGCTGAGATGTGAAGCCTGGCGTGGGGGTGTAGCTTTTATTCTGAGTCTTAAACAGGGGAGGGAGATGATGAGTTGCGTTTTTAAGATTAATCTGCCTGCTTTGTGTCTGTTGATTATATGAGCCACACCTTTTCAGGCTACTTACTGAGATGCTCAGATAAGTCTTCCTCTTTAGTTGGGAAAAAAGGTCTAGGGACAAGAAGCTGTAGATACCCCTAAAAAGTGACCTCATGGTAATAGAATTAGGAATGTGTTGGAGCTTGGGTGTTGTCAAAAAGAAATGGGAGGCAATGTGTCATGGTCCTGCTCCTTGAATGCTGTAGGATCTTGTCCTGCCCTTCCCCCTTGCACAAATAAAATAGGCTTCTAGTGTAGTAGTAAAATATAAAAAGCAAAAAGTAGATATATATAAAGTAAAAATTTCCTAACCATTCTGCTGAAATAGTTATTGGTACATTATTACTCTAGATTTTCTCACCTTTAAAAAAAATGATTTTAGATTTTTCTCTTTTCTAAGTTAGTATGAAAGAGGTTCAGACTACATTTTTCATTTTGTCTTGGGTAGCTTTTTTCTATGTCTGTACATACAGATCAACTTTGTTTGTCACATGGTAATTAACATGATTTGTTTATTCTCAGCTAAGTATTTGGTCTTTTCCCCAGTTTTTCAAGGAAATGAACAACACTGTAGTGGAGATGCTTATACATACATCTTTTTTTTTTTTTGGCTGCGCCATGTGACATGTGGGATCTTAGTTTCCCAACCAGGGATTGAACCCATGCCCCCTGCATTGGCAGTGCAGAGTCTTAACCACAGGAGCATCAGGGAAGGCGTTGTGTTATACTTCTGTAGGATTCATTCTGAGAGCAATATTGAATTACCAAGTTAGTCTTTAAGAACATTTCAAATTTTTAATAGTTTTTTTTTTTTGTTAAACCATATTCTTCTCCAAAAAGTTGTGCCAAGACTTTGTGAGAGTGATGCCAGATAGTGATCCTGTCTCTAAACTTCTCTAGTTTCCTCAGCTGTTAGCTCAGAGTAGTTAGTATCTGTCGTCCCCTCTGGATTCAGCCATGTGAGGTGAGAAAGAGCTCACTGCATAGGGGGTGTGCAGACAGAAGCTTCTAGTTCAGAGCAAGAGTTTGGGTTAAACGATCTATATGACTCTGGGCCGTTTTAGCTCTGACTAAATGATTACATGTGACAAGGTAAGGACTCTGGAGTCAGATAGAGCTGCCCGGTTCTGAATCCCATCTCTGCCAGGTAGAGGGAAATGGATGTCATCTCCACTAGAGTATCCCCTAAGGATCAGGTGGATAGTGTGAATGGGGTATATGCAGTGCATACTCATTCTCATGGTAGATGGTAGGCATCTAGTAAATAGTAACTACTGCTGACAGTGCTGATGATGAGATAAAACAGCCTTCTGAAGGAGGAAAGCTTGCGAAGGATGGGCTCCCTGTCATCCTCACTGTTCTGTAAAGGTAGAAGCACCTCCCACTTCTGCCAAGATCGCGTGCCTTCAGGGTGGTCTGGCTGTGGACCACCTGTCACTTCTGCATGGTTGCTGACTCCCAGTCGGTGCCAGGGCATTGCCCGTCCTCACTGCAGAGTACCTCTGACTTACTCTCACTGTGTGACTCTGTGTGGACTTCAGCTGCGGTTTTCTTGTTGCCCTATTAAAACATTTGATTACTTTTTGTTAGGTTACTGTCTCTGTTTGCATCTGTTTGTAAGCTTTGTTTCTGCACTAAAACCGAACTCCAGCGAATGTTATGTTGGAAAGTTGATGTGCTTTAAATACAGACAGATATAGAATCTGGTTATTTTACCCATCAACCTGGATATTCTTGGGCAAGTAGCATGGTTTTCCTCTGCCTCATTTGTTTAAAAATTAAAGCGTGGTTGGAGGAAGGTATTTCAAATCTTTCTGGGTCCTTATTATAGATTAAATGAGATAATTTATATATAAAGTGTCTAACACATCTTACAAAAACTAATTTATTTTTCTTCTTCAAAGGCAGAAAATTATGGCTTACACTTTTTTTTAAAATTTCTCATCGTACTAATGTGTTACTAATATTCAAGGGCAATTGTTCGTATTTAATATAAGATAACAAAAGAAAAAGTGTAATTGAAAAAGCATTAGACTAGAAGTCAGGAGACCTGGGCTCTTGTTCCAGGTTGGCTTTTACCTGGTTGTATAACCCTTGATGAATCTTTGATCTCTAATCCCCATCTTGTTTATTTTTGAGTTGTCTATGAAATATTCTATGGAAATTATTCTATAATAGAAGTTTTCTGAATAATGTATTTAAGCAGAATATGTTACCTACAAGAAAACCCACATACTACTCTGTTTTCATAGTTCTGTATATTGTATTGTTGAGCTAATTAATTTTACTCAAGAAGTATTTTTTTTTTTTACTAGGTTGAAGTGTTGTGTAAACTGCATCAATGGAGCACATACAGGGAGCCTGGAAGACGATCAGCAATGGTTTTGGATTCAAAGACACGGTGTTTGATGGCACCAGCTGCATCTCCCCTACAATAGTTCAGCAGTTTGGCTATCAGCGTCGGGCGTCAGACGATGGCAAACTTACAGACCCTTCGAAGACGAGCAACACTATCCGTGTGTTTTTGCCAAACAAGCAAAGGACAGTGGTACGTGGACATTCCTCTCCGAAAATGTAGCTGTCCCTCACCTGTAAGAACATCACAGATCGTATTGCCCATCTTACAGATAGCCAAAATCTTCACTGTCACTTAGAGTCTTTATTTTTAAATTTTACTATTTTTTGGTTGCACCTTTTTTTAATTTTTTAAATTGAGGCATTGTTGATATTCACTGTTGTGTTAGTTTCAGGTATGCAGCAAAGTGATTCTGGCATGTATGTATGCTTCAGATAACTTTCCACTATAGGTTATTACAAGCTGTTGAGTAGTTCTCCATGTTATACAGTAAATCCTTGTTTCTAATCTACTTAATGTATCGTAGTTTGTTTCTGTTCATTCCACACTCCTAACTTATTTCACCTTTCCCCTCGCCTTTGGTAATAAGATTGGTTTCTATGTCTGTGGTCTGTTTTGATTTTATATGTAGATTCATCTGTTATTTTTAGATTACACATTTAAATGATAATTACATAATCTTTGTTTTTCTCTTTCTGACTTCACTTAGTATGATAGTCTTAAATGGCAGTAGTTCGTTCTTCTTCATGGCTGAGTAGTACATTGGTGGTCACTGGGGTTGTTTCCATGTCTTGGGTATTGTAAGTAGTGCTGTGAACACTGGAGTACATGTACCTTTTTGAATTAGAGTTTTTGTCTTTTCTGGATGTATGCCCAGGAGTGGGATTGCTGGATCATATAGTAACTCTGGTTTTTGTTTTCTAAGGAACCTCCATACTGTTTTTCGTTGTATGTGCACAAGTTTTCATTCCCACCAACAGTGTAACAGGGTTCTACTTAAGAGTCTTTGTTAATTGACTTTCTAGTTGTAGATTTTATTGCTTTATATTCTTTTCACACTCCTTGCTTTTTTCTAGCTCTTGGCCTTCCTTTGACATAGTCTTGCCTAGAAGGTCTTCTTTTCTGACAATTCACCTAAACAGAGTACATTTTAAAGACAATATTAACTGGAATATAGTTGATTTACAATATTGTGTTTTAGGTATATAACAGAGTGAGTCATTTATACATACACATAGATCCATTTTTTTAAATATCCTTTTCCCATACAGGCCATTGTCGAGTGTTGAGCACAGCTCCCTGTGCTAGCAGTAGTCCTTACTAGGTATCAGTTTTATAGATAGTGGTGTGTATATGTCAGTCCCAGTCCCCCAGTTTATCCCTCCTCCTCCCTACCCTCTGGTAGGCATAGATCTCTTTTTTATATCTGTAACTTTCTATTGTGCAGATAGCTCATTTGTGCCCCGTTTTTAGATTCCACGTGGAAGTGATGTCATGACATCTGTCTGTCTGCCTCTGTCCTCACTCAGTCTTGACAGTCTCGAGGTCCATCCGTGTTGCTGCAGAGGGCAGTGTTCCAGTCTTTTTATTGCTGAGTAATATTCCATTGTACACATATGTGCCACACCTATATCCATTCCTCTCTTGGTGGACATTTAGGTTCCTTCCATGCTGTGATTATTGTAAGTAGTGCTGCAGTGAATATTGGGGTGTCTGCATCTTTAGAATTATAATTTTCTCCAGATATGTCCAGGAGTGGGATTGCTGAATCATAATGGTAGCTCTGATTTTAGTTTTTTAAGGAACTTCCACTCTTTTCTTCTCTGTGGCTGTATCAATTTACGTTCCCCCCAGCAGTGTAGGAGGGTTCCCTTTTCTCCACACCCTCTGTGGCATTTATTATTTGTTTTAGATTTTTTTGATAATGGCCATTCTGACTGGTGTCAGATGAATATCAGTTCAGTCGCTCAGTCATGTCCGACTCTTTGCGACCCCATGAACTGCAGCATGCCAGGCCTCCCTGTCTATCACCAACTCCCGGAGTCCACCCAAACTTGTGTCCATCGAGTCGGTGATGCCATTCAGCCATCTCATCCTTTGTCGTCCCCATCTCCTCCTGCCCCCAATTCTTCCCAGCATCTGGGTCTTTTCCAATGAGTCAACTCTTCAAATGAGGTGGCCAAAGTATTGGAGTTTCAGCTTCAACATCAGTCCTTCCAGTGAACACCCAGGACTGATCTCCTTTAGGATGGACTTGTTGGATTTCCTTGCAGTCCAAGGGACTCTCAAGATTCTTCTCCAGCACCACAGTTCAAAAGCCTCAATTCTTCGGCACTCAGCCTTTTTCACTGCCCAACTCTCACATCCGTACATGACTACTGGAAAAACAATAGCCTTGACTAGACAGACCTTTGTTGGCAAAGTAATCTCTCTGCTTTTCAATATGCTATCCAGGTTGGCCATAACTTTCCTTCCAAGGAGTAAGTGTCTTTTGATTTCATGGCTGCGGTCACCATCTGCAGTGATTTTGGAGCCCCCCAAAATAAAGTCTGACACTTTTCCCATTGTTTCCCCATCTATTTTCCATGAAGTGATGAGACCAGATGCCATGATCTTAGATTTCTGAATGTTGAGCCTTAAGCCGACTTTTTCACTCTCCTCTTTCACTTTCAGCAAGAGGCTCTTTAGTTCCTCTTCACTTTCTGCCATAAGGGTGGTGTCGTCTGCATATCTGAGGTTATTGATATTTCTCCTGGCAATCTTGATTCCAGCTTGTGCTTCTTCCAGCCCAGCGTTTCTCATGATGTACTCTACATATAAGTTAAATAAGCAGGGTGACAATATACAGCCTTGACGTGCTCCTTTTCCTATTTGGAACCAGTCTGTTGTTCCATGTCCAGTTCTAACTGTTGCTTCCTGACCTGCATACAGGTTTCTCAAGAGACAGGTCAGATGGTCTGGTATACCCATCTCTTTTAAGAATTTTCCACAGTTTGTTGTGATGCATGCAGTCAAAGGCTTTGGCATAGTCAATAAAGCAGAAGTAGATGTTTTTCTGGAACTCTCTTGCTTTTTTGATAATCCAGCAGATGTTGGCAATTTGATCTCTGGTTCCTCTGCCTTTTCTAAAACTAGCTTGAACATCTGGAAGTTCACGGTTCATGTATTGCTGAAGCCTGGCTTGGAGAATTTTGAGCATTACTCTACTAGCGTGTGAAATGAGTGCAATTGTGCGGTAGTTTGAGCATTCTTTGGCATTGCCTTTCTTTGGGATTGGAATGAAAACTGACCTTTTCCAGTCCTGTGACCATTGCTGAGTTTTCCAAATTTGCTGGCAAATTGAGTGCAGCACTTTCACAGCATATTCTTTCAGGATCTGAAATAGCTTATCTGGAATTCCATCACCTCCACTAGCTTTGTTTGTAGTGATGCTTTCTAAGGCCCACTTGACTTCACCTTCCAGGATGTCTGGCTCTAGCTGAGTGTGAGTGATCACACCATCGTGATTATCTAAGTCGTGAAGACCTTTCTTATCCAGTTCTTCTGTGTATTCTTGCCACCTCTTCTTAATATCTTCTGCTTCTGTTAGGTCCCTACCATTTCTGTCCTTTATCGAGCCCATCTTGGCATGAAATGTTCCCTTGGCATCTCTTATTTTTTTGAAGAGATCTCTAGTCTTTCCCATTCTGTTGTTTTCCTCTATTTCTTTGCATTGATCGCTGAGGAAGGCTTTCTTATCTCTCCTTGCCGTTCTTTGGAATTCTGCATTCAGATGGGAATATCTTTCCTTTTCTCCTTTGCTTTTCGCTTCTCTTCTTTTCACAGCTATTTGTAATGCCTCCTCAGACAGCCATTTTGCTTTTTTGCATTTCTTTTTCTTGGGGATGGTCTTCCTGTCTCCTGTACGATGACATGAACCTCCGTCCATAGTTCATCAGGCACTCTGTCTATCAGATCTAGTCCCTTAAATCTATTCCTCATTTCCACTGTATAATGACAAGGGATTTGATTTAGTTCATACCTGAATGGTCTAGTGGTTTTCCCTACTTTCTTCAATTTAAGTCTGAATTTGGCAATAAGGAGCTCATGATCTGAGCCACAGTCAGCTCCCGGTCTTGTTTTTGCTGACTGTATAGAGCTTCTCCATCTTTGGCTGCAAAGAATATAATCAACCTGATTTCGTTGTTGACCATCTGGTGATGTCCATGTGTAGAGCCTTCTCTTGTGTTGTTGGAAGAGGGTGTTTGCTATGACCAGTGCGTTCTCTTGGCAAAACTCTTATTAGCCTTTGCCCTGCTTCATTCTGTACTCCAAGGCCAAATTTGCCTGTTACTCCAGGTGTTTCTTGACTTCCTACTTTTGCATTCCAGTCCCCTATAATGAAAAGGACATCTTTTTTGGATGTTAGTTCTAAAAGATCTTGTAGGTCTTCACAGAACCGTTCAGCTTCAGCTTCTTCAGCATTACTGGTTGGGGCATAGGCTTGGTACATTCTTAATGGGGATATTTCAAAGGGTTCTTTAAAAAATCCCCTTAGACATTTCTGGCTAATTACAAACTTTGGTCAGTGTATTAAAGCAAATGGTCCATTTAAAGTTTTTTGATATTACAGTCAAGTATATAGAAGAAAATAAAATTACCTGGAAAAAATTATTTTAGTACATGTCCTAGGTTCTGGGGCAAAGCTGGAGGTAGTCTAGAAACCAAGCTTTTTTCCAAGGCTCTGGACTAGCCAGTTATTCCTCTGTAGCTTCTGACACAAAATCTTAACTTTTCTAAGAAATTACTGTTCAAAAAGCTTCCTCCTATTTTGGGAGGGTGGGGGTGGGAAATACCACCTGGTTGAAACCAAAAAGTGAAGCTGTGTTAATTGTGCTTGGTGTGTGACTGTCATGCACCCATGCAGTACAAGAAGCCTTCGTTCAAAATGTCCAGGCTTCATCCTTTCCCACCCTCTGTTCTTTTGTAAAATCGGTGCCTTGTGTTTATTCTGTGTACCTAGGTGAGGAAAAGTTCCAAGGTTGGAAAGCGCAGTCCAGAGTTTTCTTTCTAACAGTTCCACTGTCTCTCCTCTTTACTAAAACTTCCTTTTACTTTTGTGAAACCTAAAGAGCCTCCCAGTTACAGTGTTGTACATTAAGGTACAGTTTTAAACTGAAGGCAAAACTCAAAGGCATTTAAAGTTTTGAGTAAATTTATTTTTGTTCTCTTTCCTGGAAATGAAACTTTAATAACTAGCAAAATAATAATAATCTCCTTATTTCAGCAGTAATCTTTTGTTTGCAAAGTGAGCTTTCTCATTAATTTTATGACCTTAGGAAAGTGGGAAGCATGAACGTGACAGGAGCTGAAGACCCTCTGGTGCTGCTTCTGGGCGTCCCTGCCCCTGTCTTCACCCCCGCCTACTCGTCTGCCTGCAGACTGGGAACCCTAGTTTGGCCTAGTTTAAGTGTATAGGCCTTTAAGACAACGAGGCCCAATTTTAAATCCCTGTATTGCCTTTTATAAGCTGTATCATGACAAGTTACATAACATTTTGAGCCTCTGTTCCTGACCTTTATGAAATGAGGGTGATGCTAGCTCCAGTGACTAGTTTCACAAGTAAGGTGGCGGCATGGTTCTGAGTGTTTTCTGCATCAGTGCACCCTTGAGAGCCTTCAGTTGAGCACAGCTGGTGGCTGGGGACCACTGACATGAAGAGCATGGCACTAGCAGCCTTTGGGAGGCGCTGTCAGAGGAAGAGGGGGGCTGTGTGCCTCTGACAGAGACACTCAGACAGCGAGAGAGCCAGGACCCGTGCCAGATACTGTGCAGTGGGCCTTTGGAAACTGGAAAGTATTCCTGTGACATTTAATCTTCATTCGATGCCAAACTCTAGGAGCGAGACAGTTCTTTAAATATCCTCTAATCCAGCGGGGTTCCCAAAGGCACCGGCATCAGAGCACCCAGCTCAGGGCTACCGTGAAGGAGGCAGGCGTCGTGTGCTGGCCGGCACGGTCCGTCGGCTGTCTGTAGCCATCCCAGGTTGCTTCACTGCTGGAGCCCAGAACGACTGTCTTAATCACTTAGTAGTGGGCTCCAGAGGTTAGTCAGACCGTAACTCGTCACAGCATGTGTCCATGGGGAGTCCAGAGAGAAGAGGGACAGAGAGGGTGTATATCTGATAAGCAATTTTTAGAATGATTAGTAGTTGCTTGGTTTTTGAGTTTTTCTTGTCATTTGTTTTGTAAACATGTGTCTCTTTGACTTACTGCTGCTGCTTTTTATTAGATGAGTGATTGGATCAGAGCTCAGGCTCTTTAATTACCATTGGAATCACCGCAGAAGCAGCTTAAGCTACAGATTCCTGAGCTTCATTCAGGATGAATGGAATCAGATGAGTGTGTTAGAGGGGGCAGGCTGGGAAAATACATTTTCCCAGGCTCCTCAGATGACTCTTAATACTAGCCGCTTTTGGGAACCCCGCTGGATTAGAGGATATTTAGAGAACTGTTTCACTCCTGGAGCTCTGGCTTCTAATGAAGATTAAATGTCACAGATACCACTTTCCAGTTTGCAAAGGACTGCTGCACAGTATCTGACATGGGTCCTGGCTCTCTTACTGTCTGTTTATTACTTTTCATTGTCCTCATTCTTGGTGTCTTCACAGTTCGGATCAGTCTCTCTCCCTTTACTGAGTTGTTTTGTTTCTAAAAAGCTGGAAGTTGGTGGGATATTTCTAAGGGTATCACTGCTTCAAGAAACCTTAAAAATAACTTTGTTGTGAAACACTGAAGACGAACAGTTGAAAATATTCTAAACCTTTAAAATAAAAAATCACTTACCTCTCTCTGGGAAGGGGCTGAATTGGCCACTGTCAGCTGTCACATTTTCAGCAGAAGGATTCCACTGTGGGCAGTTGGCAAGCACTGCAAATCTCATTCTGCTCTCCCTGCTGCCCATTCTGAGTCTAGTTGCCTTACTTTTAGTTAAGTTGACTGGCTTTAAAGACACTGTATAGGGCTCTTACTGAAATGCTTACAATCTTAGTTGAAATGTTTATATAGCTGCTGATGTTAGCACACCTGGGTGCTCCCCCTTTCTCTTCGGATTTGAAGTGCCTGCGGAGCGCCTGAGGACAGGGTACATGGGGGTACGAAGGGGTCTGCACTGCTGAGACTACCTGGATGGGTGTGCACACGTGTTTAAACCAGCGGTGCTGTTTGCCCTGACAGCAGAACACAGACTTCATTTCCTCCACTTCCTGCTTGCTCCCCTCTACTGTGCAGTGTATGTGAGATGGCATTTTGGTTAGGAAGATGAACCATTTTATTGAAAATAAGTTGAAATACAAGTTTGTGATCCAAAGAACTCATGTTATAGATTAGATTGGTTAATGTTTGTTTCTGATGGATATTTATGTTTGCATGAATATTTCATTGAGTCAAACAAATTAGGGACGTAGAAAGGGAAAGTTGATCATTTTCTCTTTCCCAACTACTGTCTCTTGGGGCTTTCCTGCTGGCTCAGTGGTAAAGAATCTGCTTGCCAGTGCAGGAGATACGGGTTTGATTTTTGGGACAGGAAGATCCTCTGGAGAAGGAAATGGCTACCCACTCCAGTATTCTTGCTTGGGAAATCATGTAGGCTGGTGGGCTACGGTCCACAGGGTCAAAAAGAGTCAGACACAACTTAGCAACTAAGCAACAAGAAGAAACCAATTTCTCGTAGGGGTAAGAGCTATTTTTTCACACGCATCTCCACCCTTTAAATCTTCTTGGCGTTGTTCAGTTGCTAAGTCCTGTGTGACTCTGCAACTCCATGGACTGCGGTACACCAGGCTCTCCTGTGCTTCATTATATCCCGGAGCTTGCTCAGTCTTATGTCCATTGAGTTGGTTGTATTATCTAAACATTTCATCCTCTGTCACCATGTTCTCCTCTTGCCTTCAGTCTTTCCCAGCATCAGGGGCTTTTCCTAGTGAGTTGGCTCTTTGCATCAGATGGCCAAAGTACTGGAGCTTCAGTCTTTCCACTGAGTATTGGGAGCTGATTTCCTTTAGAATTGATTGGTTTGATCTCCTTGCAGCCAAGAGACCCTCAAGAGTCTTCTCCAGTACCACAGTTCAAAAGCATCAATTCTTCGGCACTCAGCCTTCTTTATGGTCCAACTCTCACGTCCATACATGGCTACTGGAAAAGCCATAGCGTTGACTTTATCGGCAAAGTGATGTCTCAGCTTTTTAATGTGCTGTCTAGATTTATCATAGCTTTCCTTCCAGGAAGTAACTGTCTTTTAGTTTCATGGCTGCAGTCACTCACAGTCTGCAGTGATTTTGGAGCCCAAGAAAATAAAATCTGCTACTGTTTCCACTTTTCCCCCTTGTATTAGCAATGAAGTGATGAGACTGGATGCCATGATCTTTGTTTTTTGAATGTTGAATTTCAAGCCAGCTTTTTCACTCCTCTTTCATCCTCATCAAGAGACTCTAGTTCCTCTTCACTTTCTGTCATTAGGGTGGTATCATCTACATATCTGAGGTTATTGCTATTTCTCCCCACACTCTTGATTCCAGCTTGTGATTCATCCAGCCCAGCATTTCACATGATGTATTCTGCATATGAGTTAAATAAGCAGGGTGACAATATACAGGCTTGATGTACTCTTTCTCAATTTGGAACCAGTCCATTGTTCCATATCTGGTTCTGACTGTTGCTTCTTGACCTGCATATAGTTTTCGCAGGAGACAGGTAAAATGGTCTGGTATTCCCATCTGTGGAAGAATTTTCCATAGTTTGTTGTGATCCACCCAAAGGCTTTCGCATACTGAGTGAAGCAGAAGTAGGTGTTTTCCTGGAATTCCTGTGCTTTCTCTGTAATCCAGCTAATGTTGTCAGTTTGATCTCTGGTTCCTTTGCCTTCTCTAAACTCAGCTCATACATCTGAAAGTTCTTGGTTCGTGTATTGCTGAAGCCTAACTTGAAGGATTTTGAGCATAACTTTGCTAGCATGTGAAGTGAGTGCAGTTGTATGGTAGTTTGAACATTCTTTAACATTGCCCTTCTTTGGTATTGGAATGAAAACTGACCTTTTCCAGTCCTGTAGCCACTGCTGAGTTTTCCAAATTTTCAGACATATTGAGTGCAGCACTTTAACAGCATCATGTTTTGGATTTTATTTATTTATTTTAAAAATGTATTTATTTATTTTTTGGCCACACCGTGTGGTGTGTGGGATCTTAGTTCCTAGTTCCCTGGCCAGGGATCCAACCTGTGGGCCTTGGGGTGGAAGTGGAGAGTCTTAACCACTGGGCCACCAGGGAAGGTCCCTTTTTAGGATTTTAAATAGCTCAGCTGGAATTCCATCACCTCCACTGGCTTTGTTTTTAGTAATGCTTTCTAAGGCTCACTTCACTTTACATTCCAGACTATCTGGCTTTAGGCGAGTGACCAGACCATCATGATTATGTGGGTTATTAAGACCTTTTTTTTTAAAAATAGTTCTGTGTATTCTTGTCACTTCTTAATCTTGTCTGCTTCTGTCAGGTCCTTACCCATTCTGTCCTTTATCTTGCCAATCCTGAAACGTTCCCTTGATATTGTCAGTTTTCTTGAAGCGATTTCTAGTCTTTTCCATTCTGTTGTTTTCCTCTCTTTTTTTGCATTGTTCCTTAAGGCCTTTTCATCTCTCTTTGCTACTCTCTGAACTGCACTCAGTTGTGTATGTCTTTCCCTTTCTCTTCGGCATCTCTTCTTTTCTCAGCTGTTTGTAAAGCCTCCTTGGACAGCCCCTTAGCCTTCTTGCATTTCTTTTTCTTTGGGGTGGTTTTGGTCACTGCCTCATGAACAGTGTTCCGAACTTCTGTCCATAGCTCCTCAGGCACTGATCTGATCTTTTGAATCTCATATTACTATTTGTGTTGTTCTGAAAAATATTTCCCCGCAGTTAAGATGGCTCCTTCTGACGGGCCCTTAGAAGTAAAGTAGTAACGGCCCAGCGTGACACACACTGCTGGTGGGAGCTGTGTTCCAGCGCTCGCCTGTTGCTGGGCATTCTGGTTGTTCCCTCCGTGTGTGTATTTGCCATCACAGTTGATTCCCGGACAACTCGAGGGTTGTGGGTGCCCTCCCTGTGTGCCGCTGAGGATTCAGATATGATTTACAGCCAGCCCCTGGGCATGTGGAAGCTGTGTGCTTCCTGCTGTGCAGCCTCTGGGTCAGACAGCCCCGACTCCTGCAGTGCTGTAGTGCTTGTTCCTGAGAGCAGCCCATGTGGGCACGGGCCTGTGCAGTTCAGAGCCGTGTTGTGTGAGGGTCAGCGGTCCGAGCAGTGCTGTCGTCCATTTTCTGCAGGCACCTTCACAGACCGATGCTTTATTCTGCGCTTACTTTCCAAGGAGTACACTTGCACAGCCTGTGTCTGTCTAACGGTGGGCCTTCGTTTGTAGGTCAATGTGCGGAATGGAATGAGCTTGCATGACTGCCTTATGAAAGCTCTCAAGGTGAGGGGCCTGCAACCGGAGTGCTGTGCAGTGTTCAGACTGCTCCACGAACACAAGGGGTAAGAACTTTTAAGTCAGCCAGGTCTTCCTCCATACTAGTGAGGGTCTCCTAGCTTCAGATAACTGTTTCCATTAAACAACAACAAAAAATGTACGTGCTTCCTATTGAATAGTAAATATTTGAATATCTTGTTTATAAAGAGACAGCTTAGAAAAGTAAGATACCAAGAACTTGAAAATTTTGCTTAAATATCACACTGGAAAATTAAATACATGTTAGGTGTTAGATACTGTTTCCACAGAAGGAAGCAGTAATGTGTCAGATGGTATGTTTCTTGAGAGCAAGGCTTTTGTGTTTGCTGTAAGGCAGTTAACAGAATGGGTACTCAGAAAGTGTTTGCCTTGTTATTTATAGTTAAAGAATGTTGTCTGTAAGAGGTAAACTTTTACAGTTCACTCATTTTTATTCAGTTTTGCTGAATCCCAGCAGTTTGACAGACACAGGGCTAAAAGATGCAGGAGAATTTGCCTCAGGAACAATCCATAGGAGATCCTATCTCTAATGATGGTGGAATGATAGAAACACCACCTCACAGTCTACGAGTAATGCTGATAAATACCCTGAAGCCTCAGAGCTGTCTGTGACCACCCGTTACCTGCTATTGTCCCCCCAGAAATCTGGGGTGACAGCTTAACTTTCCCTTCTTTTTTTGCTTGCATATTTTTTTTTTTTTTCAAAGGACTCCCTAGTTTGAGAGATGAGCCTAGGGAATGAGTCTGCTCAGAAGGGTGAGCATAAAGTCGTCTGTTGATGATGCTCCTTTGAGCTTCGGAGGGTTTTTGCTGAAGCGCAAATATTTGAAGCAGATACCAGCTCTGACTGGGTACCGTTGCAGGTTGGTCCCCAAGCTCGTGCATAGAGCTTAGAGACTGGGGCGCTGAGACGGGGAAGCTCAAGTCCCTCTCGTCCAGGCGCGTCTGTTTGGAGCCACCCCCAGTTCTCCCTTGGGTGGGGAGCGGCTGAGGATCGATCAGAAGACGGTGCTGACCCTCACCTCCTTCACTCGGGTGGATCAGGGCTCAGTCGCGTTGGGTTTCCTGTACCCTGGTCAGGGAGTCGTGTTAAGGAATGGATTGTTTCCTGTTAGATACCAGAGAAATGGCTCTTTGACTCCTTGTAGGTAAAGGAAGAGGTTTGAACGGAGCTGGGTGTGCGGTGTCCTCTCCCCGTCTGAGGGTCTTCTTCCTTCAGGAGATGGGCCGGGTGGGCTGTGGAGGACACAGCAAAGGAGTTGGGCATTCATTTTTACTTAAGTATACCGCTTTTATCTCTCGTGTAGGCACAGAAAGAATAGTTTCAGAGTAAATATTAAGACACTTAAGCCTTTCCTCAGTTTATAGACTATAAACAGTTCTACAGAGTTGAGCCCATTATTAAGAGAAAAAGTACATTTCATTTGTGATTCCTTTCTACTTATTTATTTTCAAGAATGAAGTAGGCTAGTGAAGATTAGATTTTGCTACTCGCAATGTTTTTAACCCGTGTTATAGGATTTTTATAGGATTCTAATGTTTAAAGATGTCCAATTTATTACACATTTCCTTTATTATGAGATTGTTTTATTGCATTGTTTAAAGAAAACTTTATTCTAAGAGTACCCATTTGGAATCTGACTGACCTAGATTCCAAATAGGCCCTTAACCTCTGTGTAGCCTTGAGCCAAGTTACCGTCTTAGAGCCCCAATTCTCTTATTTTTAAGATGAAGGTAAGAATGCCTACTTTATGGGTTTATTATATGAATTAAATGTTAGTCTTGTATGGGGCTTGAAGTTTTATGTTTATGTAGCATGAGCTAAATGGTATTTATTATTTATTGGTATTCAGCTCTTTTACCTAGTTTTTAATATTTCCCTTTTGTGTTATGCTTTTTAAAATCCTCTTTAGTAAAAAAGCACGGTTAGATTGGAATACTGATGCTGCCTCGTTGATCGGAGAGGAACTTCAAGTGGATTTCCTGGATCATGTTCCCCTCACAACACACAACTTTGTAAGTGGAAGATCTCTTCTCTTTGTGGTATGTTGGGTGCTTTGGCTGGCACAACAGGAATTTCTCAGAGGTAACAAGCATGTACGTTGCTGGATTGTTTACAGCCATGCTGTTGTTTGCAGTGAAGCAGGTTAGGTTTCACTAGATCACAGATGCACTTTAGTTTCTGTGTATGAATTTTATTAAAACTGTTGAGTGAATTTTATTTAAGATGTTGTAAGTATGATTCTCCATTGTAGTAAAACCTTGTGGGGGCCAAGGAGGAAATTATTTTGTCTTTTGTCCAGCATAATTTACACACTTGTGTTCTTATTCCAGGCTCGGAAAACCTTCCTGAAGCTTGCCTTCTGTGACATCTGTCAGAAGTTCTTGCTAAATGGATTTAGATGTCAGACTTGTGGCTACAAGTTTCATGAGCATTGTAGCACCAAAGTACCCACTATGTGTGTGGACTGGAGTAATATCAGACAGCTCTTGTAAGGCATTGTTCTTTTTTCAAAGAATTTAAGGGGACAGGGAGGCATAAACCCACTTGGAGGGTGCACATTGCATATTTGACTGACAGGTCTGGGTTTTAGACTTTGTAAGTGAATTATCATGATCTGGAAATGATCTACTTTAGAAATATGACAGTCCTGAAATTAGTAAGTTTTGGTGTGGCTTGTACACAACTCTCTAAAACGAGCTGGGAGGACTCTCAAATAGAGGTTGCTATACTGTGATTCTGTAAGACAAGGAGCACCATGACTGGTAAAGCCCCCAGGGTTTTTACTAGGTTGCTAGTGGATACTACTCTGTATTGTATTAAATAATGCTGAAGAGACCTCGTCTCTTAAAGAGAAGGAGTAGTAAGGAGTAGTAAGTATGCTGTTTTCTGCACCTCAAACTAGGGAAAACAGTAGTCTTAAATGATTTTACAGTAAACCTTAAACAGATATATCCCTCTGGAGACAAGCCAGTTACTCAAATATATTCCATATAGACAAACTAGTTTTTTTTTTAGTAAGGTTTAAAGAAATATTCCAGAGCACCTCTTAAAACGTGAACAGGGATAGGACACGTCAGAGTTGCACTTTACCCCTTTTTGAGGGTGCCAGGTAAATCAGGGGTGTGTTATTAAGCCACCGTGGGAGCATCTGTTTTGCTTTCATGGTGGGCACTTGTACCTTTGCAGGGAGAACATTCTAAGTAGCACAGACTTTGGAGTCCAGCAGACACTGGGCAGAATCTCACTGTTGCCATTGACTAACTGTCATTACTTCTGAGCCTCGGCTCACCCGTCTGTAACAGGGGGCACCCCCTGGCTGCAGCAGTCCTGTGGGTCTTATCTGAGACAACACATGAGCTTTCCAGGCACTGAGTGCCCATCGCATGGAGGGAGATGCCCGGCTGATGTAAATGTCACTTTTTCTCTATGCATGGCTTTTTCTCCTGAAGGTGATCTGTCCTTCATGCTTTAGTCTTAACCATTTGTGCATTTCCAAGACAGAATGTTTCCAGAAAAGCTATATGATGTAGGTTACAAAGTGCCATACTGTATATAGATTTTTAAAAAAACATTGTTTTGATGTAGCTGGACATTGGGCTAGTATTTCCCAGAAATGCACACTAGCGACTCTGTTCATTGGCAGGTCAAGACTGTTCACGTTCCGTGGCCATTTAAGCCCAGTCACCTGGGTTGGTAGTCCATTGGTGGGCCTCCCGGGTGCCGCAGTGGTAGAGAACCCGTCTGCAAGGCAGGAGACCTGGGCTTGATCCCTGGAGAAGAGAATGGCTACCCACTCTAGTACTTGCCTGCAGAGTTCCACGGATAGAGGGGCCTGGCGGGCCACAGTCCGTAGGGTCGCAAAGAGTAGGATGTGACTTGAGTTGCTTACACTACTTACTCTGGGTAGCCTAAAGTGGTCCAGGAAAATGTGACTAGGAGAAGCTGAGTTTGGAAGGCCAAGCAGGCCGACTGTAAAATGACTACCACAAGTCTGTAAAACAGCCTTTCTCTGATTTTATTTAGGTTGTTCCCAAATTCCACTGTTGGTGATGGCGGGGTTCCAGCGCTGCCTTCTTTGACGATGCGTCGGATGCGAGAGTCTGTTTCCCGGATACCTCCTGGGTACTCTGCCCCTATTGCTTTTCTTATGGGAAGTTGTACTGGGGCAGATGGGATTGAAAGTGTGAACACAGAGGACAGGAGTTCCCTTGGGTTCCCTTCTCTTTCCATGTAAACCATGTGTGGCCTCCGTGGAACTCAGCATTGGTGTTAGAGCAAAAGGTAGAAGTTTGTCTTTGTAGTCCTTTAGTTCTTAAATTCTGGAAAGTGACTGAATACAGTTAATGCTGGTACCCTGGCGTTTTCCTTATATCTCATGTGTGTGTTTAGTTTTTGTATTTTTTATTGGAATGTAATCGACAGTGTTGTGTTCCTTTCTCCTCTTCAGTGAAGTAAATCAGCCTCATGTGTCCCGTCCCTCTTGGACCTCTCTCCCTCCCTCTCCCGTGCCATCCCTCTAGGTTGTCGTTTCACTGAGCTGAGCCCCCCGTGCTGCACGGTAGCGGCCCACTAGCTCTCTGCCCTGCGCACGCTAGTGCATGTGTGTCAGTCCTGGTCCCCACTCCGTCACACCCTCCCCTCCCCGCCGTGTCCACAGGTCTGTGCTCTGCGTCTGTGTCTAGCGCTGCCGTGATCAGGATCCCCCATCTGCATCGATGTGTGACAGACTAGGTCCATCCACGGCGCTACAGTGACCATTTTTTTCCTTTTGTGTCTGAGTAATATTCTCTTGTATATGTGTACCACATCTTCTTTATCCATTCATTACATTTTAAAGACTTTGAGATTTGCCTTTGTCAGTATGCAGTGAGCCTCAGGGAAAGGGTCCCAAAATGATATACAGTGATTCAATAAAAATAAAACCCTCGACTTTGAAATGCTTATTGGCCTTGCATTGCTAAAGCCATGATGTTCCATAAACTGATAACTTGAAAAAAAAACTAATTAGATTTTTAATATAAATAATTCATTTTAATGTGCCTGCGGGTTTGCACATAATCAGTCTTTATTCTGTTTTCCAACTTTAAAATCAGAGTTTTGTTGAGTTCACATGTCTCACTCAGTTTTACACATGAATTTGGCACCTAAAATAATTCTATATCTTTACCCAAAATATCTGACTTTAATTTATATGTAGTCATATACTATTTAATGGCCTTTGTAAAACGAACATGGAAATTATTCAAGGCAGCATAACTTAGAATAAGGAATTTGTATTGAAATGATACTTGGATATATTAGTCTATGACTTTTATTTTTCTTGTTAATTTGAAGAGGATGTCTGACTGAAAAACTGTACTTGCTTCTGAATATTTAAGATACAAGAAACCAGGCCTCTGAGGCCATTCATGTTGAATTGCCTGGAAAGGCAATTTTTCAAGGCCGTAGAACAATTTCTCTTAGAAAAAGTCTTTCATCCCTTGAATTCATGCATGGTGCTAACCTTGTCTGAACGAAACCCAGAGTAATCTTTTGAGCAAATAATGGCAGTGTTATGCTGAATGCATATTCCCAGTTTGGCTGGTAGGAGAGTGGCGTTGAGTAAAAGAAGCCAGTGATAAATGTCAGAGGTATGCCGATCTAAAAACCACAATCACTGTGATTGCCTTTGTGAGCCGTCTGTGGGGCGAGGGTGCCCACGAGGAAGGTGCTGCCTGTGTGCTCCCACACTTCTTTCAGCTTTTCTAATTGAGTCTCAAAATGAACCTGGGAAAGTTCTAGGTAGCTTAATTGTAGAGGGTAGTGTTGAGATGGTTTAACATTTTGGAGTATTCTATAGATTTGATTTATTGAAGTATCATTTCTTTTTACGTAAATTCTGAGCACATATATTATTTCCTTTCTAAAAATTTGCATGCAGAAGCACCTCAACAGAAGGAAAAATTTTAAATGGTGCATATTTAGATTGACAAAAGAAAGGTCGTAGTGTCAGTAGGGTCTGCCCTAGGTATGTTAATGAAGTAAGCCCCTGAAAGACTTCCATTCCAGAGGCCTGAGTGTCAACCATGGACTTTTCTTTCTCCTTGTTGCCTAGTTCGCAGCACAGATACTCCACACCCCACGCTTTCACCTTCAGCACCTCCAGCCCCTCCTCTGAAGGGTCCCTCTCCCAGAGGCAGAGGTCGACGTCCACACCTAACGTCCACATGGTCAGCACCACTCTGCCCGTGGACAGCAGGATGATTGAGGTAAGAGGGCCCCTTGCTGGTGGTGGAGAGCATCAGTCAGTCGGCCGGGTGGGCTGACAGCTGAGTCAGAGTTTTGGGTTTCTAACCTGGTAAGGAGTGTTGCAGCAGTTTCGCAGGCCCCTGCACTTTCTGAGTTTCTTATTCACTGTATCCTCAGACTAGCCTGATAATCCTGTTGGTATATCATTCAAACGGAGAACTGACATTTCCTGAAGAGATGTTAAACATTTGAGCTCATTCTTTCCAGGTTAGATATGAAGAGAATTTCAGTGAACTAGTGGATAAGTTACAATTAAGAGTAGTGTTTTTTTGGAGGGGGAGTGGGGAAAAGAAAATAATAGTGATAGAGGACTGTGAACTCTCTGAAAGACTTTGTGATTTTATTTAGAAATAAAAGGGTGGAGTCCTAAGACTTTAGTTATTTAGGGATATAGGAAAGTGCCCAAAGCTAGTGTTTTCAAACTGCCTTTGCTTTGCTTTGCTTTGTGGTATGTTCTGTTTGTTTGGTATTGCTTTCTGGTTCATCTTTATTAACAACTGAATACACTTAAAATACTTCCTTTGTTCTTTATTCTTCTTATTTCTCATTGCTTTGGACTAGAATAACAGCCTGAATGCTTCTCCCAGGGCGTGGTCCAGACGAGTTTGTGTGAGGGGAAGAGTAGGTATTCTTCTTCATGCCTTTGCTTTCTTGTAAACTAAGGATTTCTTAGACTGTCAGACAATAGACTACCAAAAATGAAACAAATGCTGCGTTTTATATTTCTCATCAGACTTGCTTTCATGTTTTCTTTTTAGGCAGTAGCATATTTAGGAGTTTAAAAAAAATAACTGTATGTGGTATTGTTGATAGGCGAAATCAGTTTCTCAGGTGGGATTTTGAGTCTAAGGGTATTAAAAATTGTTCTTTAAAAATAATTTTCAACCAGAGACTAATGCTAGTTTACTTCGTACTGAACACCATCACTATTCTATTTACATTTCGTTTAGAAACAAAATGTGTCAATCTGGTTGGTATACCCTGAAAATCCTTTGATAAGAGATTTTTTTTTTTAATCAGAGACAATTGTGCTCTGTCTGCATCCTGAATTGGTCCTTGAAAAACCTCAGGGCCACCTGTGACCTCAGACACAGCTCACTGTACTCAGACCTGAAGTCATTTCTGACATTCTTGTCCTTTGAACGTGGGGTCTAAATTGGTTGTGTAGGGGCACCTCAGTTATCACACAATTATCGTGAGGTTGTGTGTATGCAGACTATGAATCTTACTATTTTATTGTGATGAGCCTCGATAATAAGACAGTAATATACCAGTTTTCTTCTGATATATAATCTGTTCTTGTATAAATACTCTATTATAGTTAGAGGGAACATTAAAAGTGAAAATTCTTGTAGAGTAACTGGCACATCTGTTGTCTTTAGTCCTGTCTGTACTTTAGAAGCAGAGCAAATTTTTGACTCCTGTGTTTTAAAAATTCGATTCAGCATTTTAAAATGCGTTGTATAAACCATCTTAGGTCTCTTGAATATTTACATTTCAAGATGACAAGTCAATCCAGCTGTAGAAATTAGCATAGAAACAACAGGGAAGAAAATTATTATTAAGAAAAAATTGCAATGCATGGGGTATATAATTCTGGTCAATAAAATACGTTGTGCCATGCTTTGACTGAAGACAGATTAGTTGAATAATAAAACTACAGCTACTAAATATTCTACTGAAATTGAGGTTATTTTTGGACAAAGGATTGTCCATCTGGCATTCACCTTGTCATTCTTCAAAGCATGCAGATTCGTAGATTGCCCACCTTTTCTCCCAGACATTCTTAGGTCAGTCCTCCTGGTAGAGGGGCTCGGGAGTCTGTGTTCGGACGTACATCTCCAGGTAATTCTGAAGACTGGCCAGTTTTGGGAACCCTAGAAGCAGGCGTTACTGGTAGACTCTGGAGATGGGGCTGCCAGAGTGGGGGCTCGGCCTGCGACTTCTCTCATTTCTTGTAGAGATCCCACAGAGTGTGAGCGTTTGGTGATCATTCTGTGAGAAAAGTACCTTGCGGTTACACAAGGTAAACAGCAGGACTTCCAAGAAAAATATCCTTTTCAAGGATATGGGGATGAAGTGGTTTTATATTGTTGTTATTTATATATTCCAAGTGAGCATTTTATAAAATGAGGATTTAGGCCTCATGGGAGGGCCCTGTGATTTAAACTGTTCCACCTAAACAGTTTCTAGCACCTTCTAAAGGTAACCTTTGGCCTCTCACCTGAGTAGCTCATTTCCGAGCTTACCCACAGGATCTGAGGAACACTGTGATGAAGGAGCTCCCGGCTGAGGTCCTTGGATGGTTGTTTCTGGTTCTGTTTCTGCCACCTGCTGGTTGTGTGAGCCTTGCCATGTCCCTTTGCCTGTTCACGTGTTTTCTTACATGGAAAATGTAGGTTTAGACTAAGGGATTTACAGTTCTTCCCGCTTTCCATGACTTTAGGCTTGGATAGAGTATGTCGTCATGGTGCTTACCCTTTGCAGATCTAACTCCTAGAGGAGCGGGAGTGAACCGGGCACTGAATCCCTTGCTAAAAATTATTATTTTTTTGAGCTTCAGTGGAGCAAGATCCCCAACCATTGAAAAACTCTCAGCCTGATAGTAACTTTGTTAGCCTTCCTTTAAAGAGTATCAGTCTGTGCATTGCTTTTTTTCAGAGAAAAAAGCATGTCGTGGCCATTGTGTATGAGAAGCTAGCGTCAGTCCTCCTAATATGTGATAATACTGGCCACAGATGTTTGGTGAACCGAGTCAAAGAAAAGTTAGTGTATGGAATCAGACCTTTTGTGACTTAGAGATTTTATAATCTCTTTTGCTCTTGTAAGTCCTTATCCTCCCTCCCCCTCCCCCAGAGAGCATCTTTTCTAGGGCAGAAATTGACCAGCTGTCCTTTTCTGTTTCAGGATGCAATTCGAAGTCACAGTGAATCAGGTACTTGTTTAAGTCATGTAGCAGATGGTAATGGGCTCTTTCTCTTGATGCTGTTGTGTCTTCTGTTGGCTTATCCATGAGTGGATCCTGTTTGTCTTGTCTGTTAAGGCTCCCCTTCAGCCTTGTCCAGCAGCCCCAACAATCTGAGCCCAACAGGCTGGTCACAGCCCAAAACGCCTGCGCCGGCACAGAGAGAGCGGGCGCCTGGCTCCAGTACCCAGGAGAAGAACAAAATTGTGAGTGTGCCCTCAGCACCCCCTGCATGTCTGGGTTCAATAAGAAAAGCCTAGTCAGAAATGAGGATGCCTTTAATTTTAGGGGTGGGGAAGGCTAATTAAATGAATATGTTATACATGTCATTGCTTTTTTGGCACACTTGCACTGGAAAACTTGCTAGTTTGTTGACAACTAAAATGGTATTTTCTCAAATGACAAAAACTAGACTTACAGTTGATATGTATTTTTAAAAGATCTGGGAATGGATGGAGTTGGGTTGATCCTTTCTTTGACACCCTCATTAAACAGAGTTTTAACTGGAATATATTAATGATCTATGCTTGCTTTAGAGGCCTCGTGGACAGAGAGATTCGAGCTATTACTGGGAGATAGAAGCCAGTGAAGTGATGCTGTCCACTCGGATTGGGTCAGGCTCCTTCGGGACTGTTTATAAGGGCAAGTGGCATGGTAAGTTGGGTACCCCCGTCAACTATCAGAGTGAAGTCCTGTTTGAGTCGAGAGAGGGCCAGGCAGGCTCACAGCAGCACTGGCCAAGGGCACCTGTTCTGTCTCAGTGGCATTTCATACTGTTCTTTGTAAGACTCAACAATCTACAATTGGTACAAAAAAGTTTTCGCGGTAACTTGAAATTGGTGAACAAGAGTTGAGCACTCCAGTCAAATGTCACAGTCTCTTCTTTCTTATAGATCGACTAGATAGTGTGAACCTGGGAGCGATATGCTTTGAAGCTCCTTAAACGTGTTTAAGAGTCTGTTATTAGGAGAGTCATGCATTCCAGCAAGTTAAAACTGGCAGGGCCCGGAGAGATTTTACATGCAGAAAACCAAGGTCTCAAGAAGGGGAGCTGACACACCGTGGTCAGACAGTTGGCACGGTAGAGCCTGGAGCCTCCTGGGGCAGGTTTCCTTTGCTCTGCCCTGGAACTGGTTGTGGGAACCTCTGTCAGACAGGAATGCACAGACTGTATTCTTGAATCTGTGTAGAGTTGATATTCTTATTTGAATGGAAACACTTTGTCACTTGGAAGAAACTTTCTATTTTAAGGTCTGTACCCACAGCTTCTTTATTTTGGCAACACACTTAACATTTCTTGGTCAGGTTTTTAATGCCTCTGCCTTTAGGATGTCAGCAGATAAGAGTATTTTCTTGAAAATGCTACATATTCCCCAAAAGACATCTCTCCTAAAATCAGATTTTAATAAAACAAAAAAGCAAGCAAGCAAGCAGACCAACAAAAGCCCCACAAAACCACACACAGCATCTAGAGTGCCTGCATTTCTACTTTGGATGCCACCGTGTTTATCTTTACACGTAAACGGACAAAGGCTGAGAGAAGTCGTGAGCATAAACCGTTGGAGCATTAAGATTCAACTTGTTAACAACTAAGAAACACTTGGAGCATTGCGAGTAGCTCATGTTCAGTAACATATGGGTTTTCCACTTACACTCATCATCTGACAAGTCTCTGGTTCTTTGTAAGAACTGGGAAAGGACTGAATATTTGTAAGTTACACGAAGGGGGATTCCTTTCCTTTGAAAATTGCATCTAGTATACTACTGGCCTGCCTCCCAGGTCACCGAGAAATTATGCTATTACTGAATATTTTGTAAGTAGATGTCATAAATGTCTTGATGATACCTTAGAAAACAAAAACACAGTTTTGTGAGAAAAAGTGCTTGTATCTGAGACAGCAGACCTGTGAGTAATACTTCTTTAAATGCTTCCATTAGGAGCATTTTATCCTTTTTATACATTTTAAAGCCTCTGCCAAAAGTCAGTACATGCAGTTTAAAAGTGTTGCCCAAATTTAAACCTCCTCCGGTTGAACACTTTTACTGGGGTTTCATGACTTTTTAGAGCATTAGATTTGCCACAGTACTGCCTTTGAGATTGTAGATTTTCTCTCAGTTGTGACCTTGTAGATCACTGTAAGGAGGTACACTGCTCTAGTGTTACTTTCATAGAGATAACCGTTAGAATGTGGGTAACATCTAATGCTTTTAAGATTCTAGTTTTTCTGAGTTGAGTCTCAAAAGTCAGAGGAGTGAGGAACCGTGGACTTTTAGGTCAGTCTCTGAGAAAGCAAGCTGAGGTCTGCAAATGAAGACGAAGGAGAGGGTCAAGGAAACCATGATTTCTTGAGTGAATGTTTTGTGCTATGCTTGCTTCCTCCCCCCACCCCAGTGCTTTTGATTCCTGTATATAATATAACATTTTATTCAATTCCTTAAAAATTGCAGCTGTTTTGGTGATTTTTAAATGCTTTTTATTATGCCCAGCTGCAGAACAAAAATAAAAAATTAGAACAGAAAAGGTCTTAAAGCAGCCAAGGTGGAGGCCTTAGATCCGTGAACGGAGCACACTGACTTCAGGTACAGAAGAGACCCTTTGGGCCTGAGAGCCGAGTCTCCTAATTGCAAAAATGAATTAAAAGCGATGAAGACAGCAGCTGCAGCTGTCAGACTGTTAGCAGGGTTAGTCTCTCAGAGTGAGAAGAGGCAGCAGATCCCAGACCCGAGGACACTCGGGGGCCGCATGTGAGGTCTGCAGCTGGTGGAGCCATGTGTGGGGACCCCCAGCCCCTGCTCAGGCTGACGCTCATCTTGACTGAGTCAGTACAAAGAGGAGGAATGGGGTTCAGTCTGTTTCTGTTCTAGGAAGTGGGGCTTGTATAGTAAGTTTTAGACAATCCCAGATGATTAAAACAGGGAAGTTAATTGAAGTATAAAAAGGTAAAAATAAAAAGGAAAAAAAAACCCACTTCAGATTCATCAGTGATGGCAGCTGTTTCTTCAGTGGTGGATGAATCATACCAGCTTAGTGTCTTATGGAAACCATGATAACCAGTAGCAATGCATCTTTGAGCTTATACCACATTTGCCTCTGACGTTACTGTGGTGAGAAAGGGAGACCTACTGGTTTGATGACTCGCACCCGCGTCACGCACGCACTCAGCAGGCACTGCACCTACTGTGCGGAGTGCTGAGGGGCCTGGTCCAGACGCGCTTGGCCCCGAGGACCATCTCAGTGCCCGGTGTTCCCTGTGCCCACTTCCAGCTCCAGAGCTTTAGACAGACAGCTTTTCAGTTCATGGCTTGGCTTGCCGACCGGTGCCTCTTAGAATCCACTCATTTCTTCAGCCAGTGTTTCCTGAGCATTCTTTTAATACCGAGCATTTCTCTAAGGGCTGGGACTGAAGCCCTGAGTAAAATGGATATAAATTCTTTTCTCTTGCTGAGTTAATATTCTGGTGGGGATAATGACCAAGGAAAGCCCAGTAGATGGTGTGTTCTGAGTGCTCAGGAGGAACATGGAGGAAGGAAGGTAAGGAGTGGCGGGCCTGGTTCCCGGTTTTTAGTCGATTGGTTGGTGGGCAGTCTGTGAGGGAGTGGCAGGAGGGAAGCAGCAGAGGCAGAGTGGGCCACTCCCCTGGCCTGTCCCAGGGACCTCAGCAGCTCTGAGTGGCTGCTGGGGAGGCGCGAGGGAGAGGCGGGGGCTGTGAGGTCCCGGAGAGACTCGGGGTCTCACTGGGCGCAGAGGGCATCCCGGACTGTGCACGGCCTTCAGGAGCCTTGGCCAGCCTTGGCTTGAAGACCAGTGACAGGAGCTTCCGAGTGACCTGAAAACTCAGCCTCTCTCTGGGCGGTTCCCACCAGCAGAGAAGTTCTGTATGGGAGTTGAAATCTGTTTTCCTCTCTTGTTTGCCCATTGTTCCCAGCAAACTGGATCCCTGTATGACCGCCTTGGGGGTGCACACACAAATGAGGGGCTGCTGTGACAGACTGTAGTCTTAATGCGTAATCCGTTGGCAGAACCATTAACCTGAGCTGGCTGGCCTCTGGGCCCTATGTTCCTGTCACGACCGTGAGTTGTGGGCGACTTCCACAGCGCTGTCGCACAGACCTGGGGAGTAGGGTTCGGACTTAGAAAGATGGGAGGATTTCAGGTGGCCGTGATGGTGGAACACAGAACAGATGAACGGTTAGCAGGAGTCAGTCTTGTTCCCATTTCCAGAAAGTAGAGGCTAGAGATGGAGGGTACTCAGCTGAGCGCAGCTCAGGCTGTGGCTGGGGGCCAGCTTTGGATGTTGCCGACTCTTCTGAGGTGGTCTTGCTGATCAGGCCACAATGGGACTTACGTGTGCCCGGAGGAGAGCCGTGACAGAGGGCAGGGCTTGCACGACTCAGCTCAGGCACAAGGAAGCAGTTCCTTCTGCGGGGCAGCCAGCCTCACCCGGGTCTGCGCCCTGCATCCTTCCCCAGCCTGTCCCTTTGCGCCCCCGTCTGACCCCGGCCCTGCCTCTCTGCTGATTGCTACGTTGAGCCAGTTCACCTTCACAGGCTTCTGGCCTCGGTCCCTTCTGCAGCCCCCCCCGTCACCTCTGCCCACACCGCGCCTGGACCTGTGCTGCAGACGTCTCTCCCCCAGCCCCGCTCCTGTCCTGCAGGCGTCGCAGCACACACTGGCATTCCCCAGACACTTACCTCACTCTGTTCCTGGGGTTCCTCGTCCAGAAAGACCTTTCCCATCGTCTGCTGCCGACATACTTACTGCCCTCTGCTGTCACTGCCCTCACCCCCATTCTGTCTTGGCTCAGATGCTCCAGAATGGGCAGGTACCCAGAAGACTCTTGTGCCTCTGTCTGTCATCAGGAGCTTGGGGTCTAGGCTGCACGGTTTATCAGCTCCGCCTGCCCAGGTAGAAGGTAGAAGGCAGCTCTGAAAACAGAGTGCGTCTCTGCCGTCCACAGGCAGCCTGGGCCCTCTGCAAAATCAGGTGGCAGGAATTTGGTTAAGAACCAGCATGGAAGCTGCTGTTAGGCGACTTTATTTTCAGGTGATGCAGAGATTGCAGGGCAGGGATCTGTCATGAGAACCATCTCTCGACCAGCTGGTGCCCCCGAAAGTGAAGCGAGAGCCCCAGCAAAGGTGCCGGGGTGCTGCTGAGGGCGTGGGCTCAGGGTGTGGAGGAGCTCGGTCACCTCCCGGCTCCGGCTGAACTGAACCCTCCTTTGTCTGATCGCTTATCCTGACAGCTGAGGTCCTCATAGGGCTCCAGGCAGTTTGTCGTCATTATTATCCTAAGGATGACATAACTCTTCTGAAAGTGGCTTCTAAATCAGTCGTACCTATAAAGTAGACTTGCTCTGTGGATATTTCTGAAGTTATGTGAAGAGTGATTGACAGTATTTTAGTTAGAAGTACAGCTGTGGGACTGGGGTTCTAACCCTGCCTCCGGCTCTTTGGGCCAATACTGCCCTGGCCACCTGACAGGACCTCTGTGCGTTGCTTGTAAGGTGAGGACAGCAGTGTTCACGTCACAGCAGCTGTGAGAGCAGTCGTGTCGGGCGCAGCGAGCCGTCAGGGGGCAGCGTCAGGGTTGGTCTCTAAAGGCAGCGGAGCTTCATTATAATACAGATCTTTGAGTCTGTGCAAGGGAGCATCTGGGCTGCCACTGGCCTGCCTCTGGGCACCAGCCTCTGGCCCCGGAGACTCAGCATCTGCCAGGCGGTTCTCGTCCCGCTGCTGTCGTCCTCACGGGCCCAGGTCGTGACCGTCACCTTACCACCAGAGATGCCAGGCTTGACAGGGACTGTTGAAACCGAGCTGGTTCAAGGCCTGTGGGGCGGAATTGTAAGGATAGTAGTATAACCTATTTTTTTCAGTCACTTGAATAATTCAGAAATTGGCATAGAATTTGTTCTATCTGTGTAGGTCTGTGATTTTTGAATAAGTGATTCACTACCTCTTCCTCAGACGTGTGTACATGAAAAATGAAGTTAAGATCATTCAGCTGCCCTGACTATAAACTCCTTTGCAGGAGACGTAGCAGTAAAGATTCTGAAGGTTGTTGACCCCACCCCAGAGCAGTTCCAGGCCTTCAGGAACGAGGTGGCTGTCCTCCGGTGAGTGGGGAGCTGGCCTGTGCAGCCCCTGTGACGGGGCGGGTGGGGCGGGCGTGCTCCGGTGGGGCGCCCTTGGAAAGGAGTAGAACCTTCTTCCAGCTAATGTGCTCTTCAGGCCTTGAGAAGAGCTGCTCTGATGAGCACCGCCCTTCCACCGCCTCAGCCTTTGGGCTCCCCGCCTCAACAGCCCAGGGTCTGTTTCTGGGTTTTGGTTTGACATAGGAAGAAACAGGTTCTATTTTCACATGTATTTCCAAGAACTCTTTGTAGCCAAATGGCCTTAATTTGGACTTCAAAACCATCAGCTTTTAAATCTTTGTGGAGTCACTATCTAGACTCGTAGGAATGGGCTGAGGGGATGGGCTCCATCAACGAGGGGTCCCTGTGACCTCTGTGGGGAGCCTGGTGAGTCTGTGCTGCTGGAAGGGGGCGTCCTCTCTGCGGTCCAGGCCGACCAGCCCAGAGCAGTGGCGGTGTGGGAGCCATCTGCGTGCTTGCTTTGCGAGCCCAGGGTTGTAAGCACGGCGGCGTCGGGAGCACACAGGATGCAGGTCCCTGTCCTGCAGGCGGCAGCGCAGAGCCTTCCGTTCCTCCCCTCCCCAGCAAAACGCGGCATGTGAACATCCTGCTCTTCATGGGGTACATGACGAAGGACAACCTGGCAATAGTGACCCAGTGGTGCGAGGGCAGCAGCCTCTACAAACACCTGCACGTCCAGGAGACCAAGTTCCAGATGTTCCAGCTGATCGACATCGCCCGGCAGACGGCTCAGGGGATGGAGTGAGCGAGCGGCTTGAGGAGGGGGGGTCTGGGGTCCGTGCGCCGGCTTGTCCCCGAACCAGAGCCAAGGCTCGGGAAGGCCGAGTCTGTGAGATGGTTTCTGTGCTGGTTTTGCGCAGCTGGAAGTGAACCTGGGGGCTGGGCTGAAGGGATGAGGAGGTCAGGTCTCTTGCCTGAGCTGAGTCTGCCTGCTTGGGGCTCAGATCAGGTTCCAGTGGCCACCCTCAGGGTTCAGCCAGACGGCCCAGAACACGGAGCGGGCCGGCAGCTCCTGGGGGCGCCGTGCCTCTGAGGTGCAGCCGTCCAGTGTGGTTTACCACCTGAGGGTCGATCAGATGTCATTTTTCCGATAATTTGTTTTCAAGTTCCCTAAATTTGTGCTTGCAAGTGGTTTATAAAATCTCATGTCGTGCTTGTAAAATTCATACGCAATTTGCATGGCATACATTTTCAGAAATGACTAGTGACTTGTTTTTTAGAGATGAAATTCACCCCTTTAAAGTGTATAGTTCAGGTTTTTTTGTTCAGTATGTTCAGAGTTGTGCAGCCATCACCACTATCTAAGTTTAGAACATGTTCAAGATTACTTAGATGGAAGTCTTTCATGTCTGGCTTTTTTCTCTTGGCATGTCTTTGAGGGGGTCGTCTGTTGCAGCGTGTTAGTATTGCGGGCCTTTCTCTGGATGAAGAACAGCCCGTTGTACAGATACGGTTTTACTTGTTCATCAGCTGATGGACATCTGGGTTGTCAGAATTACCTTTCGAATCAAACTGATGCTAAAAGGCGACCCTGCCTGTTTGTGCTGTGGCCTCCCTTTGTGGTCTGAATCCTAACGGGGGCCATGCTGAACCAGGGCAGGACTAGGACCCAAAAGTACTGGGGTGGCCAAAAAGTTGTTAGGCTTTTCTGTGAGGTGCAGCCCAATCACCAGACTACCGGTTTGGGCAACCCTGTAGCTCCTTACCTAGGAGTCAGGCCTCCCAAGTGATTTGCCAAGTGAAGGAAACTGCTTTTTATCAGTGTCTCTCAAACTGATGTCAATAGATTGATTTTTCCTTCACAGCTATTTGCACGCAAAGAACATCATCCACAGAGACATGAAGTCCAACAGTATCCTTTGGTGGTGGTTTCATCAGACTGCTCAGTTCTACGTTTAGAAGACTTTTAACGTTTACCTCAGTAAAAAGGACTTTGGAAAGAGTTCCACCAAAGTTGAGATACTTGTTTTGGTTATGCTTGAAAAACAGGCCTCATTTAGAATGCTATTTATTACGAAATTTACCTTGGGGGAATGGGCCTTTTGTGTCTCGTGTTTATTTCTGCTTTGTGGATTATATATCTGTCAGAAAGTAAACGCAAGCCGAAAGTTGCCAGATTTTTTAAATTACTTGGAATTGTTTTTCTTGAATGCACAGAATTGGTCTCCTTAGAGACGATCATTGGAATCAGCCCTTTTCCAGACGTTATTGTGCTTTTGCAGAAGGGGAGTGAGTAAAGGCAGTTTTCTTGCTGTAGGCGTGAAGTAGAGAAGCGCACACCTGCCTGCCCCCCCAGCCTCTCCGATTGGGCTTTACAGCCCAGCTTTGCTTCCTGGCCAGTGGGAGGCACAGCAGTTGTGTTGGGTTGCAATTTGGGATGTAACCTATTTGGGGCATGTGTCTGAGGCAGGAGATACCTTTTAGTGGTGGGTTTTGGGGGCCAACACATCATCATACCACGAAAGCAGACACCAGATTCTAAGGAGGTATGAATTACTGGGCATCAGCAGATCACACAAGTCGGCCTTCAACCGCCTGACTACCCGGGACGGAGGCAAGTTTGCTTCTTAATTTTGAAGTCCCCACGGTACCTGTTCTCATGAGAGATGTCTGAAGGCAGACAGCACTCAGGACTGAGTTGTTTCCCTTGGTCATGGGAGGGTGGGGCGCAGGCCGCAACGGGTGTCAGCAGTCCGCTGGCTGTGCTCGCAGTCTTGGGGTGTGAGGCCCCTGCAGGCCACGGGGAGCCCTGGCTGCTTGCATGCTTAGGGAGGGGCAGGGCTGGCCAGGCCCCTCGGCTCCACTCCTGGAAGCCCCAGCAGATCCAGGGCGGGGAAGGCTGGGCAGACGGGCGGCCGAGAGGTGGTGCCAGTGAGAACTTGGGGGCAGGTTTTCAGGAGTAACAGGACTGTCCTTCCAAACTAGTATCCTTAACAAGCACTGAGATATATTTCTCCATGAGGGCCTGACGGTGAAAATTGGCGATTTTGGGTTGGCCACGGTGAAGTCGCGCTGGAGTGGCTCTCAGCAGGTCGAGCAGCCCACCGGCTCCGTGCTGTGGATGGTGAGGCACCCCGGCGGGGGCGTCTGCAAGCTCCTGGCCGAGCCCAGAGCTCCTCGGGCCGCGTCCTGTGCCTCCAGTTCCTGGGCACATGGGCTTCCTGGAGGGAGCTGGCGGCACAGCGCAGCGTGGAGTTGGGCGGTGGGGGTGCTGGGTTCACTCGGGTCTGGAGCTCATGGATCCCGCGCGTGGGAGCCCTTGGGGATGAGCTGCTGCGGGGCTTTCTGAGGACAGGACAGACACAGCCAGCCCTGGGACAGCCTGGCTCCGGGACGGCTGGGGCGCCCAGATGGTGACAGACGCACTCCGTTCCGTAGGCCCCAGAGGTGATCCGGATGCAGGATAACAACCCGTTCAGCTTCCAGTCCGACGTCTACTCCTACGGCATTGTGCTGTACGAGCTCATGACGGGGGAGCTCCCTTACTCCCACATCAACAACCGCGACCAGGTGTGTCCCCGGCGCCCACCTGCTGGCTCTGGGCAGCGCGGGCTGCTGCCTGAGCGCCAGGGGCAGGAGGCGCTCTGCTCACTGCTCACCCTCCCCTGCTTGCTCCCCCAGATCATCTTCATGGTGGGCCGTGGGTACGCCTCCCCGGACCTCAGCAAGCTCTACAAGAACTGCCCCAAAGCCATGAAGAGGCTGGTAGCCGACTGCGTGAAGAAAGTGAAGGAAGAGAGGCCTCTCTTTCCCCAGGTAAGGCTAGCTCCAGGCGCTCGAGCGCGTCAGAGCAGGTCTGGTGACGCGGGGGCAGCCGTGCGGAGGGGGGGAGGGCCTGTGTCTTTGGCCTGAGGGGAAGCTGCCGCAGGGACCCCCACGCACCACCCCAGAGACCGCCCTGGCGCCTCTTTCAGATCCTGTCTTCCATCGAGCTGCTCCAGCATTCTCTGCCCAAGATCAACCGGAGCGCCTCGGAGCCCTCCCTGCACCGGGCGGCACACACCGAGGACATCAACGCCTGCACGCTGACCACGTCCCCTCGGCTGCCCGTCTTCTAGCGGCTCCGCGCCTGCACTCGGGCTGCCGGAGGGAAGGGGGTCAGCAGGCACCACCGTCTGTTCCCTCTCTGCGGGGACAGAGCTGGTTTTCCGAGAAGCTGCTGCTAAGGACCTCTACACCACTCAACAGGGCCTTACCTTCACGTGGCCTTTCTGCCCTGGGAGGAGGAAGCCATCGGCCAGCTGGTTTGTCCTGCTCCCCCAGCGGCCCCTGAGCCGACCTCCCCAGACGCACCCGTGGCTGCTGACGGCAACTCACTGGGCCCCGCTGTCAGCTGCAGGAGTGTCTGGGGCAACAAACGCGCTCAGAGGGGAAATGAAGGTAGCAGGCAAGGTAGCCGAGACGTGGGACGTGTGGATGCTCTAAGTCGGCTCCTAGGAGGGACGCTATCACAGAAGGACTTCTCTGCAGATACCTGGAGTGGCGCCCAACAGGTAGTTTTGCACGTAACGCACCAAACAGCCCAGGGCTGTCGGGACCGCGGCGGCCTGGATGAGCCTGCTTCGGTACTAGGGACTCGGGGACACGTCCTTTTCCTGACGGTTCCAGTGCTTGCGGTTGCTTCCCACCGGAGGCGCTGGGCCTGCCCCCCGCCGGGAGCAGTCCTCAGCGCCGAGTCGTCTTCCAGGAGCGGCCCCCGTGGGGCGGGGCCTGGCCAGCCTTGTCTCTGCATCACATCGTGTGTGCAAGGAAGCCAGGAACACAGGTTTTCTTGATAATTTGGGTTTAATTTTGTTTTTATTGCGCCTGACAAAATACAGTTATTCAATTATGTTATTTTAATAAAATAAATTAAATGTAGGTTTAATGGCTGTTTCCTCCTTTTAAAGTAATCCTGAGCTCACAGATCGAATTCCGTTTGTTCACCCTTCCGGAGCAGAACTCCAGAAGCAGGAAATGGGCCAGAACCTCTGCCAGAGTGAACGGAATCCAGCCTCTGTTCACCCTCCACTGAAGCGTTAACTATAGAAATTATGCAGAAAAGCACTCTAAACTCAGGTAAAGAGTAGACTTTCTTCCACCCAAATACATTTTATAAAATACTTGGTTATCTACAGATGTCTATAAAAATAGATAATTCAGGTTTGGAGTGAGTTCTGGGTTTCACAATGTTTTCAGCTCTTAAAATCACAACTGATGGAGAGACTTCTATTTGATTCTTCAGGACCACTGCTGGGTCAGAACTAGAAACTGTTCTTAAAATCAAAGCCAGTCTACAGAGGAGAGACTGCACAGAGACCCTCAGGTCATGAGCCAGCAGGTTGGAGCCAGGGGCGTGACCCTGGAGCCTGTGGGCAAGGCTGTTATCTGCCTGGTGACCCTAAAACAAACCCTAAATGAGGGGCCGTGTCTACTCTGCCCCCTGCTGCTTCAGGAGGCCCCCCCTTAGAGGAACATGCAGCCCCAACACTCCTGCCCTGCCCCGGGGCGCTGGAGAGCCCTAAGCCAAGCTGTGAGCCAAGCAAGGGGAGCACCACCCATGCTCTTGTAAAAGCGAGGCACAAACCCAGCGCTGCCCACGCGTTATTCAGCACACTAGGGACCCTCTGAAGGGGGCAGCCTCCTTGGGTGATCAGAGTCCCTGGTGCCCACAGACAGGGCCAGGCTGGGCTCAGTGAGCACTCCGCTCAGCTGGTCCCCTGAGCAGCTCGAGGTGCAACTAAAAAATAGTGACTAGAGAAGCAGAATCCCATCTACGTGTTAGGTTATTTTATACCCTCCACTCTTCCCATGGCTGTCGTAATGGAGTGGCTAAGACCCAGAGGAAGCACAGCCCCACTCGGACCTGGCACCGCAGCCACGGAGCTCGGCGCACCTGGCAGCGGGAGGCTTGGCCGCAGAGCCCACGGGGAGGGCGCGGCCGCTCTTCAGGTCTCCGACGGCTCCACCCCGGACAGGTGCATGAAGAGGTCCCCGAGCTCTGTCACGTCCACGTCGTCAGTGCTGGGGACGTGCCGGCTCTCTCGGTTTTCGATGAAATCCCAGAGCCGCACAGAGTTAAAGAACTGCAAAAACAGTCAGCAGACATGCCTGGTTACTGCTGATAGCAACGCGAAAGCGGAGTCGCTTAGATCTCGTTAGCCTCCCTGCGGCCAAAGACACCAGAGGCCAGGAGCGGCCCCGGGCATGCCCACCGGTGGGGAAAGTCCTCACCCGCACGGTGCCTTCGGAGCTGAGCTGTTTCCGAGGCTTCTCAGGCTCTGCCAGCCGCCCGTCAGGGTAAGCGTGACGGTAAAGGCACTTGCTTCCAAATGGACAGGTCCCTTTACCTTGCTCGAAGTACTTACAAGCTTTTTTCCTGCAAAGCAGAAGAGGATAATGTGAAAACCTGGGTGCAGATGAACCACTCCTCCGCCACCGCTGCCGGCGCTCTCCGTGCTGGACGGGAGTGCACCTCAGGCGCAGCCTCACGCATACGGGGAGCCCAGGCTTCTGAGCCTGCAGTGTCCCAGGGGCCTCCGGGCCGGCTGCCTGGACTCCCACGATTCCGAAGCCGGGCGCCTCGTCTCAGCCCAGAGCCCCAACAGTGGCTCCACCCGGGCAAGCTTCCCGTCCTCCCGGCCAGCAGTGAGCTCAAGGTGACCACAGGAAGCCGAGTCTCAGCAGCTGCCTTACAGGTCTCGTTCCAACCTTCCTTGGTCCCCACTCTCCAGAGCAGGGCTTCTTAACTCTGCCACAGACCCCTGCTCATAACAGTGTCTACAAAACGCAGTCGGAAAGTTCAACTTCCCCCATCTTCAGCTACGAGGTACAGATCTGTTAAAAACCCCTGCTCCTGAAACTCAAAACCAAACAGACAATTCATGCTCCTTGCTGAGGTGAAATCTGGCTTATATGTGGTCCAAAGTTATCCCAAGCTGAAGAGGTGCCCAAGAAGCCGGAAGGTGTCTGGAGGAGAAGGTGGAGAGATAAAACCCGACCCCAGCAGACAGATGCAGAGGGTGAGGCGGGCCGGGCCCTGGAGGCTGGCAGGGCTGAGGCCCCGTTCCCGAGCTTTTGAGCGGATCTTCAAATGACCGCCCAAGCGAGGGGTTCTTACCAGGGTCTGTGGGCCACTGGCTTTTTAGAACTTGGCAGGTTCTAGACGTTGTCCACTAGTCCCCACCCCAAAGTGATTTTCCCCCAGCCTTCTCTGGCTGCCAAGGACTGCTGTCTCCAGAGCACCTCCCCAGGCGACCTCCCCTCGGTTCCCACGCTGCTGATGCACTTGGGGCGCGAGGAGGCAGAACCTGACCAGCTGTCCCTGTCGTCCTCTTCCCAAAGCCCTCGGTCAGGCTGAGGCCCTTCAGGACCTGTGTCTGCGTTGCTGTAAATCCCACATCGTCCCACATTTCTTTTAACCCGAGGAGCTGCTCCCCAAACATAAAGTCTGCACCCGTCAGTCCACCTGCCCCCACAACCCCAACACACACAGGCTGTTCGCGCGTCGGGGCTCGGGATCCCCTCCCTGTTCTGCCGTGAGGAAGACGTCACCAGGAAACCTGTGTCCTAACTGTCCTTTTGTAACTCCCCGTGAAACTTCTTACCAGCTCTCCCAAACTGGCATCTAGCTTGAGGGGGCTGGGCCCACAGCTCAGTAAAGTGTGCAGTGCACAGGAACACTCGTCAACAGAAAGCAAGACCATGAAGCCCACGACTGCTGTGGCTCTTTCAGTCAACTGTGCAGAGCTTCCAACAGGCTGGATCCCTCTGCCTTGCTGCTCCTGCCCTCTGGTGGACACACAAGAACACTACAGGAGGTAAAAAAAAAACCAACAAAAACGATAAAACAAGACCCCAAGCCTTTAGTAATTTAAGGGAACTAGTTTTGCTTTTAGTACTATTTTTGCGGAAAAACTATAAATAGAGATACGATTAAAAGACCTGCTGGCACTAAAGAATGAACAAAAGCAGGGCCTTTGAAGGGATTGTACACACCTGGAAGAATGGAATGGTAAGATGTTGAGTTACCTTTTTAAGAAATAATAGTGCTCAACCTAGAACAGGCCCCAGTCAAATACCTTGGCAAGGGAGCTAAAACTCCCGTGGAAAAACCATGTCTTTGTAGGCTGAAGAACGTAAAGATAAAGTTGGTGGAAATCCCCTGTTGGAGGTGAGGAAGGATTTGTCATTGGCTCTTGGTCATTCCCCACCATGCTGGGTGCTAACAATACAAAATGGTACAACCTAAGAGTCAGTATGGGGACACATGTACACCTGTGGTGGGCTCAGGCCAGTGTATGGCAAAACCAATACAAGACTGCAAAGTAATTGGCCTCCAATCAAAATAAATTTATATTAAAAAAAAGCATCAGTAAAAGGTGACCCATTCAAAACGTGACACATGGCATCAGAGAAAAGATGCCAGAAGCTAACTTCAAGATGACAAGGATTTCAAAGGTGTTCCAGAAGATGAACAGAGAGGGGGAAAAGGTTGGGGGGACAAAAAAGAACCTAAAACTTGTAGGCAATATAAAAAAGTGTATCGCCTGCACAAAAAATACGTGATGAGATAATGGTCAAAATCCTCTATCAGTTCCTAACAATACTTCTTACATGTGTGAATAAAACCCTCCAGAGCATTTTTGGTCTGTGTCACAATATTTAGCCCTTAATTCAAAGATTATTTTCTGTTTTATAGATTTCGAATTATGGTCACGGAGGGTAAGATCTCACACACAATGGTGCAAGTTCTTGTTGACTTAATAAGAGCGTGCTGATCTCCTCTGCTAATTCTCCCGAGGTCAGACACTGGAAGCTGTTTAGTGTGTGCTGAATAATACTCTAAAATTGATGCTGATGCAAACAAAACATGATTTATGTGCTAAAAGCCAGGTAAAACATTCCGGGCTACCTATTACCTCGAGTTACCTGCACCGTGGCCTTCCAGTGGTGTGATTATGGTTAGCTGAGTATCACCTGAATACGGTAAGTTTGTAAACTATCCAAATGCCTGGCTTCTACTGCAAATCTGCCTACCTCCTGCTACTGCCAGTGTTCGTCTGAACTTCAGGAGGCCTATTTGCAAGCAGAAAAGTACCTTACGTGGTTACGTAAGTAACATCCCACATACAAACACCCTCAGAGCACTGTCCGCTGTGTCACCAGTGTCCAGCAGACGGTCCTGTCTTCTCACCTTTAAAATGGAAGTTAACAACTTTGGGATAATACAGGCTTACATTTTCCATACTACCAGAAGTTGTCCATTTCCGTAAATTCCTTCACATGTTCTGAACATGTGAACACAATGGCCCCCTTATTTCTGTTGGAGAAAATTAAATACTCTTCATATTCTTTGGCTTTGCGTTAGCAATTAAATATTTTAAATGTAAGATAACTGTGTATTACTTTGCTGTTTTGTCTTACACTTAAGACCTGTTAGGTAGACTGGGCAACTCTGCTTAATTAGTTGATTAAAATAATGCTAGTAAGATCCTAAGGTATGTGTCGGTTGGTTGGTTCAGTAGCTAAGTTGCGTCTGACTCTTGCGATCCCATAGACTATAGCCCGCCAGGTCCTCTGTCCAGGGATTTTCCAGGCAAGAATATGGAGTGGGTTGTCGTTTCCTTCTCCAGGGGGTCTTCCTGACCCAGGGATTGAACCCGGGTCTCCTGCATTGCAGGCAGATTCTATACCAACTAAGCTACAAGGGAAAACCAATATCAACATATTGAGAAAGAAAAATGGAAAAGACCAGGAAAAGTTTTGAGAAGACACTATGAAATATGACATGTCAAAGCAGCGAGTCTCAGACTGCCGCGGTAAAGACAGCTCAGCGGTTAGCACAGAACTGGTGACAGATGAAACCAACTGATGTATTTCAATAAAGATGTCTGGAGCGAAACCTCAAGTACATTAACTTTCCCACACAGGACTCCCATTAGGTCCGGGAGAAAAATATCGTAGGGACCTACAGCAAAGCAGAACGCAGTCCTGAGTCACCTTTGACCAACTCTTCAATACCTTCGGTCACTCAGGGTGGGGTCCGTCTACAGACCCAGGAGGGCCACGCCTAAAGATCAGTGCACCCTGAGGCTGTAAGGAGGCCTCCGGTCTGCAAGGGTCCTGGTGGTGGGTTTCCTTCCTCTTTCCTGAGTGACCCCTCCCTGCCACGACAGATTACCGTTCACTAATACACAGATCCCCAGAAAGACCTAGTGTGCGCCCCCACAGTTTTCTGAGGGCGGAGGGGGAGGCGGGAACGAGACCCGAGCCCTTGCGCTTTCCTCCCGGCACCTGCTCCCACCTGCCACCCGGGAGCACACCTTTCTCCAGGGCTCCAGCCGCCTCGGCCCCAGGAGAAAATGCAGGCGTGCTGCCGCCTTGTGGCCGCTTCCTGTCACAGCACCTCGGGAGGCCAGCGGGGCCGACGGGGACACCCGCCCCAGAGAGAGGTCTGGGAGAGGTCAGCAAGAGCAGTTCAAACAGAACTGCCTCTCAAGAAGCAAATTCAAGGCATTCATTTCACAAAACAGCCCCCCCGCCCCCCATTTTCAAGCACATGACAGGATGCCACCTCGCTGATGATTAGACAGGGCTAAATATCACAATGAGGTGTCTATCTCCTGGGCTGACTCTGGGAACGTAGGCTGTAAAGGCCCCACTGACAAGGGGCCTGAGTTTTCTAAAGGAGCCCCAAGTACACATACCAGGTGACCGGACAATGATAGGCCTGGGCCCGTGGGCGAAGGACACCCTGACTCCAAACGAGCTGGGAGCCCCACCTCTCAGGACCCCATGACGAGCAGCAGACAAAGGCTGGAGGGCACAGAACACCCGTCAACAGGTGAGGGGGCTAGGGAGACGGGATGCTTGTACAGAATGGACTACTTATTAAGCCAGAAACAAACAATGGAATGATGCCTTTTTCAGCAACCTGCACAGCCTTGGACTTGGCAGACAGAGGGAAGGACCTTAGAGCAGAAGTTCCGAAAAATACATATGCTATTAGTCATGGGTGGAATCTACACCACGCGACAACTGAACCCACGTCGGTAACAAAAACCGACTGCCAGGCCCGCAACACAGCCTGACAGCTGCCAAAGAAAGCCAGCTGCCGCTACGGCTAATGGGGAGGGTCTGATGGCCAGAACGGGGGCCGACGGATGCCGAGCAGGTGGTCCAAAAAGACCCGTGTTCAGCAGACAAGTCTAGACCCCACTCTGCAAGGATGTGAAACAAAACATCCATCCATGTGCACACGCACACACATCCGTGTGCAGACACATGTATCTATGTGCGCATGTACACACACATCTACGCGTATGTACACACGTCTGTGCACACATGTACACACTTACCTATGTGCACATACAGGTGAACCAAGTGGCTGGACCCCCAGCAGACCCCCAACACAGGAAATGAACCCTATTCCGACGGAAAACACAAACCGAAGGCAGGAGCGAGGTCTCTGGCCCTGGGCTGGGTCCCAGCGCTGGACGCTGGGGAGCTGCAGGACCGGCTCTGCGCAGCGGGAGGGCCGCGGCCGGCAGCTCAAGCAAGCCTGGCAGACCCGGCATCAGCGCGGTCCTGGTGCTGCACCTCCCGCTCTCCGGCGCCCTCGGCCCAGCTGTTTTCCGTTTTCCGGCGGCGGAGACCTGCCTGCTGGGGGTGCGGTTAAGGGGGAGGTGGGAAGGAGACCCAAGTCCTTGGCTCGGTCCTCGGGCACACCCCACCCTCACCTAGCACCCGGACTTTCTCCAGCCTCTCGCTGCCCTAGCAACCAGAACAGAAAACGCAGGAAGGCTGCCTTCTTCGTGCACATGTCTGCACCAACAATGTAAATGCGGTGCGTCCGGCCCTTCCCTTTATGCGGATTTGGGGAATGTAAATACCACCTGTCTCCCAGCTCAGTCCCTCCGTTTTGTCTTCGGTCTTTGTGACTGCACGCACTGTCGCCCGCCTGTCTTCTGTGTGCATGCAATTTTGCACGCAAGAAGACCTGAGTGGGCTTCCATTCCCTCTTCCAGTGTATGTCCCAGATCCCTATGACGGGTGCTAGCTGCACTGGCAGGCAGGTGTCTCACCGGTCAGCCCTCTGTGCACGCAGGCTCAGCTGCCTCCGCCGCGTCAGAATCTTCGATCGTAGGACTCCTGCCCGCCAGACTCCTCTGTCCATGGGACTCTCTGGGCAAGAATACTGGGGTGGGTTGCCATGCTCTCCTCCAGGGGATCGTCCCCACCCAGGGATCAAACCTGCGTCTCTTGTATCTCCTGTACTGGCAGATGCTATTTTCACTAACAGTGCCACCTGGGAACCCCCCTGAGCCACCAGGCAAGCCCCAAAAGACCCCTTCCAGGAGACAGGGAAATCTGCCCCTTGTGACAGCCTGGATCGTCCTGGAGGGCATCATGCTAAGTGACGCGAGAGGACCAAGGGTGCAGGGCCTCACATCCACGTGCGGTTCTCAGGGAAAAGGCAGAAAGGGGTTAGAGACATGGCTGCCAGGAGCTTTGCACGCAAGAAGACCTGAGTGGGCTTCCATTCCCTCCTCCAGTGTATGTCCCAGATCCCTATGACGGGCGCTAGCTGTGCTGGCAGGCGTGGGTCTCACCGCTCAGCCCTTATAGTTTTCACCTGTAAGATGAGTTCAAGTATTTAATGTAAAACACAGTGACTGTGGCTGAGAACACTACAGTGTACGATGGAAACTGCTACTGAGACAGCAGACGCTACACATGGACATCACCAGAGGGTCAGCAGGGACGTCAGGGGTGTCTATGTTCTTTGCAGCCAAACATGGAGAAGCAGAAACGAGACTGGGAGCTGACTGTGGCTCGGATCATGAGCTCCTTATTGCCAAATTCAGACTTAAACTGAAAACAGTAGGGAAAATCACTAGACCATTCGGGTATGACCTAAATCAAATGCCTTAGGATTATACAGTGGAATTGACAAATAGATTCAAGAGATTAGACCTGATAGAGTGCCTGAAGAACTATGGACAGAGGTTTGTGACATTGTACAGGAGGCGGTGATCAAGACCATCCCCAAGAAAAAGAAGTGCAAAAAGGTAAAGTGGCTGTCTGAGGAGGCCTTACAAATAGCTGAGAAGAGAAGTGAATGGCAAAGGAGAAAAGGAAAGATATACCCAACTGAATGCAGAATTCCAAAGAATAGCGAGGAGAGATAAGAAAGCCTTTCTCAGTGACCAATGCAAAGAAATAGAGGAAAATAGGATGGAAAAGACTAGAAATCTCTTCAAGAAAATGAGAGATACCAAGGGAATGTTTCATGCAAGAATGGGCTCAGTAAAGGACAGAAATGGTATGGACCTAACAGAAGCAAAAGATACTAAGAAGTGGAAAGAATACATAGAAGAACTGTACAAAAAAGGTCTTAATGACCCAGATAACCAGGATGGTGTGATCACTCACCTACAGCGAGATATCCTGGAGTGTGAATCAAGTGTGTCTTAGGAAGCATCACTACGAACAGTTAGTGGAGACAATGGAAATCCAGCAGAGCTATTTAAAATCTTATGATGCTGTTAAAGTGCTGCACTCAATATGTCAGCAAACTTGGAAAACTCAGCAATGGCCACAGGACTGGAAAAGGTCAGTTTTCATTCCAATCCCAAAGAAAGGCAATGCCAAAGAATGTTCAAACTACCGCACAATTTTGCTCATTTCACATGCTAGTGAGGTAATGCTCTAAATCCTTCCAGCCAGACTTCAGCAGTACATGAACTTCCAGACAGTCAAGCTGGATTTAGAAAAGGCAGAGGAACCAGAGATCTAATTGCCTACATCTGTTGGATCATAGAAAAAAACAAAAGAATTCCAGAAAACTATCTACTTCTGCTTCATTGACTACCCTAAAGCCTTTTACTGTGGAGATCACTATAAACTGTGGAAAACTCTTAAAGAGAAGGCAATACCAGACACCTTATCTGCCTCCTGAGAAAACTGTATGAAGGTCAAGAAGCAACAGTTAGAACCGGACACGGAACAACAGACTGGTTTCAAGTTGCGTAAGGAGTACGTCAAGGCTGTACACTGTCACTCTGCTTATTTAACTTATACGCAGAGTACATCATGGGAAATGCCGGGCTGGATGAATCACAAGCTGGAATCCAAATTGTTGGCAGAAATATCAATAATTTTGATTAATGCAGATTGTATCACCCTAATGGCAGAAAGTGAAGAGGAACTAAAGAGCCTCTTGATGAGGGTAGACGAGGAGAGTGAAAAAGCTGGCTTAAAACTCAATACTGAAAAACTAAGATCATGGAAGTCCCATTACTTCAGCGCAAATAGATTGGGAAAAAATGGAAATGGTGACAGACTTTCTTTTCCTCTCTCCAGAATCACTCTGGATTGTAACTGTAATAATGAAATTAAAAGACACCTGGCTGCTTGAAAGAAAAACTGTTACAAACCCAGACAGCCTATTAAAAAGCAGAGACATCACCTTGCCAACAAACGTCTGTTGGACCATAAAGGAGGCTTAGCGCCAAAGAACTGATGCTTTCTAATTGTGCTGGAGAAGACACTGGACAGCGAAGAGATCCAGCCAGTCCATCCTAAAGGAGATCAGTCCTGAATATTCACTGGAAGGATTGATGCTGAAGCTGAAACTCCAATACTTTGGCCACCTGATGCGAAGAGCTGATCCACTGGAAAAGACCCTGATGCTGGGAAAGAATGAAGGCAGGAGGAGAAGGGGACGAGAGGATGAGATGGTGGGATGCCATTAGCAACTCCATGGACGTGAACTTGAGGAAGCTTCAGACAGTGACAGCGAGGGAAGCCTGCCTGGCATGCTGTGGTACATGGTGTCACAAAGGGCTGGAGACAGCTTAGTGACTGAACAACATACTGTAGCTGCCAGCTGTACCTGTCAAGCTGAGTTTTAAAAAGTGTGTCACCACCTTGTGTAGCCTTATGTATGTAAATATAATGCATATGGATTATATCTGTAGCACAAAGATGCTGATGAGGAGGTGACTGCATTTTATGTATGGCAGCAGGAGTATTAACTGCCTGAAAAATCAGGAATACATCGTAATTAATCCCAAGGAAAAATAAAGTTAGGGGAAAAAAAAGCTAAAAGATGTCAGTTAAAATGGAATTCTAAAAAAATACTGAAAATAGCTCTTAGTTATAAACAGCAAGGTGTCCTTCAACAGAGGAAGAGATCAATGATCAAATAGGGGGCCGCTGCTCTGTGTGGCTTTTGGTATGTCTGCATTTCAGCGATCATGTGTCTGTGTGTCAGTTCCCTGCAGGCCTCACGTCCAGGGAGATGGGATCAGCAGACAGGTGATGAAGTCATGCGGTGGGCACTCCTAGGGGGCCCGTGGGCTCCTTCCCCCTCCCAGCCTGTGAAGACGCGGTGACCGGGTGCGGGCCCTCACCGATCGGACTTCCCGGCCTCCAGAACTGCAACAGTAAAAACGCCCGTCGTTTTTAAGCCCCCCAGTCTGTGCTATTTGTTATGGCATCCGAAACAGGCTGAGAAACCACGTATAGTGAGATGAATCGCAGGCACATCCTAGTCCCTGGTTCCGGGGACTGAGGCCTCATCTGGAGAAACCATGTCTGCTGATGCAGCGAGGGACCTCAAGGGGCCGATCCTGGGTTACTGGGAGGGTCTTACAGGAGCGCCTCACAGGAGCCAGGAGGAAAGAGCCAGGGGAGAAGACAGGCGGAGGTGGGGGGGTGCCGCCGCCCAAAGCCGGGAGGGGGGCCTGGGGCCAGTGCCCCTCCAGAGCCCCAGGAGGAGCCATGCCTGCTCACCCCCGGCTGTGGGCTGCCAGCCTGCAGACCGTGAGCGCCAGCCTCCGTTGCTCCTGGCCCCCCAGCCTGGGTCATGTTGCAGTGTTACAGCAGAGCCACAGGAAACAAGTCCCCAGGGTTGTGTTAACCATCACTCCTCCCCACAACAGGGTTCAAGCTCCATCCTCACAACACAGAACGGAGGGGCCGCATGGAGCACAATCAGCTCTCCAGTTCAGTCCAGAGCAGCACCCGAGCGTGGTCGTGACTGACCCGCAACTCTTGCTTCAAGCTGTCAGCGACCGTGCTGTCAGCGGTGCTGTGGTGCCTCCTCATTTTCCAGAGCTAAATCCTCAAGGGATTTTACGAAAACTGGTATCTGACAAAGACACTGGCCAACAAAGACAGATGTGCAGCCAAAAAAATGGAGAGTGGTAACCCTGGAAGGGAAGGTCGATCTGACCTCTCCACCCTCCACCACATTCAGGGAACCAGCAAACTCATCCTGATTCTTCCGAACAGATGGGGAATCTGGATCTGTTCCAGAAACCTCCGCGCCTCCTGTCCCGGGCCCCGCCCCTGCCGTATCTCGCCTGGCTTGTTGTAACAGGCTGACTGGTCTCCCATTTCCCCTCTGTCTCCTCTTTCAATATATTCACAGCGGTTCAGCCACCGCGATCCCTTCAAAATATACATTAGGTCACGTCACTCCTCTGATCAAAATCCTATGACGGCTGCCCACCTCAGCCACAATGAGAGCGGGGTCTACCCAGTGCCCCAACTCCCTTCTCAGCCAGCTCCACCCTGCGGCTCCCGGCACGCAGAGGTGGCCCGCCCCTCCCTCGGATAGCCTCAACCTTGTGGACAAGGTCGCTGCCTCGCCTCCTCGAGGTCTCTGCTCACTCTGCTGAGGTTCTGCAGGCTCCAGCAACCCCCTCATCTCCTGCCCCCACTCTCTGAGTCTCCCTGTCTGATAAACACTTTCCTGTTGTTTACCTCATTCAGTAGAAAGTGGACAGTGCGCGGGCTGGGATGGTGGCGATCTGTTTAAAGCTGTATCCCCAGCAACTAGAAAAAGTCTGTCATACAGATCCTCATTGCCATCTGCCAAATGACTGATCAGGCATGACAGGTCTACCTCAGCATTCCAGCAGGATTTCAGGGGCATACCACTCAGCTTAAGAACCAAAAGGCAAGCCCACTTCACCCCGGCCGCGCTCATCTCTGCACCCCCCAGAGCCTGGCCTGCTGCCCGCGAGAAAGCAGACACCAAGTGGCCTCAGGCCCCCTCGGGGGAGGCTCCTCACGCCGGCCACACTCGCGCTCACAGCACTTACCCCATTCCTTGTTTGAAGGCTTCAATCAGCTCGTTCTTTTTGTTCTGATCTTCTACCCAGTACACACTTGGAATTACAAACTCTGATATCACGCGGCATTCTGGACAAGACCTGCAACAAGAAGCAGGTTAGGAAGGGAGAGACTCGGTCACAAACCCTGTGCCCACTCCACCACTAAACCTCGTGCTCAAGTGTGTGACCAGCCCGGTGCCCCTCACCCCTGAATTCTAAAAGGTACAAACACAACCCTCTAAGCCTAAATCACAGTTAAAACATGTTTTTTGCAACAGTAAAAAGAACCAAATTCTAAAATGGGGGAAGGATTCGAGTAGGCATTTCTGCACAATGGCCCACGAGCACAGGAAACAATGTTTAGTACCATCAGTTATCAGGGAAATGCCAGTGAAAACCACACTATCACTTCATAGCTGCTAGGATGGCTAACATCAGAGACCAACACAATTTCAAAATAAGTGTTGGCAAGACTGTGGAGAAACTGGAATCCTCCTACGTAGCTGAAAGTGAAAAGTCAAAGTGAAAGATGCTCAGTCGTGTCCGCCTCTTTGCGACCCCGTGGACTATACAGTCCATGGAATTCTCCCGGCCAGAACCCTGGAGTGGGTATCCTTTCCCTTCTCCAGGGGATCTTCCCAACCCAGGGACGGAACGCAGGCCTCCCGTGTTACAGGCAGATTCTTTGCCAGCTGAGCCACAAGGGAAGCCCAAGAACACGGGTGGGTAGCCTATCTCTTCTCCAGCAGATCTTCCCAACCCAGGGCTTGAACTCCGTTCTCCTGCACTGCAGGTGATGCTTTACCCACTGAGCTACCAGGGAAGGCCCGGGGGATGTAGAATGGGTCACCCACTGTTTGATCTTTTGACCGACTAAGAGCTCTGGGGTTTCTCTGCTTGGCTGTGTTGGTCTTGGCTGCGGCGCACGGACTCTGGTGGTGCGCAGGGTCGGGAGCCGTGGTGTGCCGGCTTGGTGGCTCCGAGGCATACGGGATCTCAGCTCCTTGATGAGCGACTGAGCCCACATCCCTTGCATTGCAAGGTGGGTTGTTCACCAGGGACCACCAGGGACCTCCCTGGTTTAGTCACTTCGGATAGCACTCTGGCAGGTTCTCAAAATGTTAAACACAGAGTTTCCACATGCTCAGCAACTGCACCCCTAAGTGTACACCCAGAAGTACTGAAAATAGGGAGGCAAACAAATACACAAATATTCACAGGTACACCAGCTGTAATAGCCAAAAGATGAAAACAGCCCAGATGTTCATCAACTGATGAACACAAACAAAATGTGGTCTAGGCATATAATGGAATATTACTCATTCACTAAAAGGGAACAGTATATTGATTCATACTACAATATAGGTGAACTCTGAACACATGCTGAGTTAAGAAGCCAGACAGAAAGGCCTGCTTATTGTATGATTCCATTTCATGTGTCCAGAACACGCAAATTCACAGAGACACTGATTTCAATTTACTGACTGAAATCAACTTTGAATATCCATTGGAAAGGACTGATGCTGAAGCTGATGCTCCAAAACTCTGGCCACCTGATGCGATGAATGGACTCACTGGAAAAGACCCGATGCTGGGAAAGATTGAGGGCAGGAGAAGGGGACGACAGAAGGCGAGATGGCTGGATGGCATCACTGACTCAAAGGACATGAGTCCGACCAAGCTTTGGGAGATGGTGAAGGACAGGGAAGCCTGCCACACTGCAGTCTCTGGAGTCGCAAAGAGTCGGGACACGACGGAGAGGCTGAACAACAACAAAGGAGTTGCCAGGGCCTGGGAGGAGGGAGTAGGCTGTGACTCAGCAAGTCTTTTCTTCTCAAGACGATGAAAATGTTCTAAAATCAAGACTATACTGACAGCTGCACGGCTCTGAATGTAATAAAAATCCTGTGAACTGTACATCTTATCTCAATAAAGCTGTCACCTGACCTCACCATGCCTGACTTTCCCTACACAAAACGAGGGTGATGATCACAGGGTCACTGAGAGAATTACGCCCTAACATGTGGCGTTTCTCACAACACACAGCATGTGGCGACTTCCCACTGCGGTGAGCTCTCCCCATCCCGGCTGAGGATGTAAGCCTCCTATGTTGTTACGCGTCACTTCTCTCTCAGTAAGCCCTGTGCTGGCTCAATGAGGACCGTTCCAGTATCAGATACCGTGGGAGATGTGTTACACGCACGACTTCATTTACCTTCGAATAACCCCTATTTAACAGATGGGAAAAAACAGGCAACTGTCCTAAGAGTGGGCCACCAGTGACTGTGAGCACCAGAGTCCAGCAGGCCTTCTCACACAGGGCTGCCTGCTGAGGGTCCCCCGACACCTCAGATGCCTGGCAGGAACTGACACCCACATGTAAAAGAAGGCATCTGGGCTTGGGGGTCTGCACCGTGCTCAAGGCCCTGCAGCCTTTTCAGAGCGGGGGAGGAAGGCCCCAGGTGGACCCCTCTGCCAGCGCCTACAGCTCAGAGCCCGGCCACACTCACTTGATGATGGGGTTCTCAAACTGCTTGGCGCACCGCCACTGCCGGATGCAGGACAGGCAGTACGTGTGGCTGCAGCTGGAGAGGATCCCGAACCTCCGCTCCGAGGCTGACGCCTTCTCCAGGATCACCTCCATGCAGATGCTGCACACCTTGTCCTGACTCGCCTGGAAGGCGAAGGCCTTCTCCATCTCGTGTTCGAAGGCTGACATGCAGACCTGATGACGGGGGAGGAGGAAGCTTGAGGACCGGGAGCGGGGAGCTGCGAGTGGTGAGCCGGAGCAGCTGGCGGCCACGCGGCTCGAGGCTGCCGCGGCAGGCCCTGCGTCCAGACATGGCGTGCTCTTGGGCCACCACTGGCTCAGCTCCCTGCCCACCACACTGCTCCAGGGTCGCCTCCAATTTAAACCCGAGATCAGAGGCCCGAGAAGGTTACAAGGCCGATGTGGGGTCACGGAGGTTGCCAGGAAGGGGACCCTGGTCTCCCGGCCCCTCGGGCACTGCCCTTCCCCACAGCAACACCAGGCATGGTGAACAATTCTTCACCTCAAACACCGGGCTGACAGGCCAAGGTCAGAGGTCGGCAGCACCACTTCCTCCCAGAAGCAGCAGTTACCAGATGCACCCCTCCACTTGGGAAGCAGGTGAACACATCCCCGTGTGGCCCCAGAGTCAACGTGAAGGATGCTCAGACCTACGCCCTGGCCCAGCGGATGCACACCAGAGCCGAACCCACATGCCCTCTGGGCTCTGCATCCTTGGGGAGGAGGGCGGCTCTAATCGGTGTCCACCTCCACACACCTGGAGACGGCGGAGGGGGCAGACCCCTCCACAGCCTGTGCTGAGCAGAGGCCCCCATAAAGCACCGGAGCCCCTGCCCTGCATAGGGCTCCTCACCCTCTCGGGGGCTCGGCCTGGCTGCCCAGGTCAGGATGCAGGGGCTACTGGCAGGAAGACGCTGGCAGAGCTACCAAGGATCCCGTCACTCGGTACGTGTCGCCTTCCTTCAGGTGCGCTCGTGTGAGGCTAGGCACTCTACCTTCTCGTGAGCTTTCCTCTGCTCTGGGTCAAAGGGGTGCAGCACGCGCAGTCGGCAGATCTCGCACATCTCCCCGTGCAGGTAGACACAGGCGTCCCCGAAGCGGCACTCCCCGGCGGCCGCGTATGGGCACAGCTGCTGCCCACCGCCGTAGGAGCTGCTGGCCTCGAGGTCGTCCAGGCCGCTCCTGATGGCGTCCAGGTAGGAGTGCGGCCTCAGCTCGGGGCCGCTCTGCACGTCGCTGCAGCCTCCAGGACTACTCCCCACACTGGGGCAGGTCCTGTCTTCAGCCATGCCGGAGAGATCTGAAGAGAAAATACACAGCGCACAGGCCCATGAACACCGGCCCAACCTTTCTGGGAAGCCATCAGTTAAACTCTGACAAAGTAACCCTGACTTTGGGAATTCCACTCTTGGGAATGTATGGAAAAACACAAAGGCCAGAGGGGAAAAATGTTCAGAGTGACATTACTTAGAATTGTAATAAAAACCAAAAAGCCATAATTGGCAACACAGGGAAACAGCAAAGCAGACAGTGATATATTAATATAAAAGAAGTCACTTTATGGCGTGGAGACTAAAGATCAGGGCAGATTTCTGGCCCTTTGGCCACCATCCACCTCTCATACAGGAGCTGCCGCTGCTCCATCACACACTCCTGACCTCCTCAGAGGGGGCACATCTATGGAATGGACCTGTTGTTTGCTTAGTAGGGTCTCTGCCTATCTTATGCTGAACAACTTCCAGAAGTAGAAACTCCTTCACCTGGCGAGAACCAGCCCATAAAAACAACTATAATTTGTAGTCTCCGACCCAGACAAACCCTGATCCAGGGCACAGACCACTCCCCAAACCCCAACGGGCTGCCTGATTTCTGAAAGTGCAGCTTGCTCAGTCTGAGGACCAAGACTATGAGCTGACAAAGAAGAGAAACAGTAAAACACGCTCCACCAAAAGGCGGAGCTTTGCGAGGAGCAGCCTGTGGCCTCTCGGTGCCAGCACGCGGTGCCAGCAGCGCCCCTTCAGGCTCGGCCCACGCGCGGAGGAGCCCCCCGACAGGGAAGGCCTAGAACAGCAAGGGTGCTGTTCAAAGGGAGACGGGAGGGCTGCACTCACTCACTTCGGTCTCTCAGTACCAATGTCTTCTTTTCACGTTTCCCAGACTCGTGTAAGTTAGTTTTCACAATTGATGCAGTGAGTTCAGAAGGAGGGCGAGGGCTGTGGAAACCTGGGGAGGGCACCCCATGGGGCACAGTGCCCACGGCCCCACCAGCCGCAGCAGAGGGTCTCGTGTGATCATACCTGAACAAAACACAGCAGAGGCATTAGGACACCCCACACGCACATACCTCCCACCTGCCCCAGACCCGCAACGGCTCCCCTTCTGCTCCATCTGTGGACATGGACAGGGAGACAATCTTTTCTAGTATTTTAACTGATAAAAGCTCTTACCCATTAGTAAGAACTGCCTGGCAGTTCAGAGTAGGAAGCACACTGCTGTCTTACTTCCACTAAGTGCCCTTGTGGAACTCGAGTGGATGGCTGTGCTGCCCAGCCCACGTGGAGCCTGACCTGCCGGGAGATGCTGGCTGTTTCCTGGACTCCCGAGGGCGCCCACTGGCAGGAGCAGGGCGGGCCGGGCTGACTGCCCACGTCCAGGCCACACAGCGAGGGACAGAGGGCGCTCTGCGGTCCGAAAGCAGACCGGGAGCTAGCTCACTGAGAGCCCAGGGACAGGCTCTGGACCGCACTCCTGCCTAAAAGCTACAAAACTTGCCTACGGATGCCAGTTACAAATGAAGATTCTACATGCACATAAATGTCTGCTACATGGGTATCCACAACAAAGAGCTAGAGCCACTTAAGTCTCTAAAAGTAGTTAACACAGGAACAGTTAAATGACGGTACATCAACATCGCGGAAAGTTATAAAATTACAGTCAGTACATAACAGTAGCAGCACCGGGAAGAGCTACGACGTGTTATTAAACAAAAAAAGGCAAGACGTAAAATCTTGGGTATACTGAGAATGCACGTTTATAATTACAGACTCCTAAGACGGGCCTGAAAGTGACTTTGGAAAATTAAAATTGTTTCCAGGGCACCAAGTTCGAGGTTTCCGCGTTATACTGTACACTCCTATTGACGTCTGCCCTCGTCAAGCCCCGAGAGCAGCCAGCTCCGGGTCACCGCCGGCCGGAAGCGGGCTCTTGCCTGCAGCGAGTCCCATAGGCGCAGCAGCCCTTCTGGTAGTATCTGCAGACGGTGGACGGCTTGCTGCTGGCCAAGTCATGCGAGAACAGGCACTGGCTTCCTTCCCGACACACCCCGTGCATAAAGTACCTGGCGGGAGAGAGGCACAGGGCGTTTAGAAGCACACTCCACCTTCTCGATCACCGTCCTCTTGAGCCAAGCACACACGCACACACACACTCCTCACACACTACGTGTTAAGTGGGCACTGGAGATGCTCGTGTGTCCTGAAGACACAGATTTCAGACACACCACAGCCATTTTCATGGCGTTTTGAGAAGAAAAATGATCCTATATAGTTCTATCTTACAATACATCATTCTTGATTTGACATATGTTACACGTGTAAAATGTGAGCCTCCTAACTGAGAAAGCAGACACTGAAGAACCGCTCTGTTCTCACGGAGTTAAAGCGTCTGCTTGTACAGAAGTCAGAGATCCGGGCTCAAGCCCCAGCTGTGTCAGCTATCAGCACGTCACAAAACCACCTTCCCCTATAAAACAAAAATCATACTACCTACCTAAACTGCGGTGGGGACCAAACAAAACAGTGTAGTGCCAAGAGATTCACAAATAAGAACGTTCCACTAAGCTGTCCAATTCTGGCTCTGAAGGAACCACAGGGAGGCATTCTAGCTCTGTCCAGCCGGAGTAGAGACCCCTCACTGAATACTCAAGAGCGAACCCGAGCGGGATGTGCTTTGGCATTAAGGGTAAACACATTCTCAAATAAAAAGATTTTAGATTTGGCCCAACAACGTTTAGAAAAAGAGAGAAAATCTTCAAAGTGAGCCAGATGATAGCAAATAACTTACTGGCAGTTAAACAAACTTTAACATTCTGTGAGGGAGGACAATAAAATCTAAATGCTCAAAACACAACATTTGGCATTCAATAGAAAATTACTGGATAAGCCAAAAAGCAGGAAAATGTGACCCATAACCAGGAGAACAATCAGTAACAGAAATGGCAGGAGATAGACTCAGGAGACAAGGACTTTAATTACAGCTATTACAGGTTATGTCAATATACTGAAGGTTTTAAGGCAAACACAAAAATAACAAGAGGAGAAATGGACAATATAACAAAAGAACCAAATGGAACCTCTACCATATATGAACCAAATGAAAGCTGTGATACATGAAATGACAATTACACCACAACAGCACATTAGCACTACCTAAGAAAACCTCAGAAAACTCAAAGACAAAACAACAGAGACTATCTACAAACTGAAGTACGAGAAGAGAAGAGAGATTTCTGCTTCCAGCTAGGAGGAGCGTGGAACTTGTCCTTCCACTGTGAAAAACTAGGGAACAGAACAAAACATATCAAACAACTGCTTTCATACATGGACAAAAGGCAACACCAGACTGGCCCTTGAAGAGAAGGCAAACAAAGGAGCCAAGCTCGGTTTTCTGACGTGAGGCATACTGGGCCTTGGAGCAGGGAGGGCAACCCCAAGAAGAGCCCCGCTGTCTTGCTGAGATGAAGAGACAGAAACTGCAGTTCAAACAGGCAGAGGGAGGCTCTTTTAAAAGCCTATAGATAGAATCGCACGTGCACAGTGACTGACTTTTGATAAATGTGTCAAGGTAATTCAACAAATGATGTTGGACCCAGTATATACATGAAAAAAACAAAAGAACATTATGTCTGCGGATGTTACCCAAGGTGAGTGAAGTATACAACAAAACTGCCACGTACCCCAGCTAAAAACACTTAAACTTGAATCTAACAAAACTGCGGGTCTACACATCAAAAAAGAATAAAATACTTAGGAATAAACCTACCTAAGGAGACAAAAGAACTGTACTCCAAAAACTGTAAGAAGACATAAACATACGGAAAGATACACCATGTTTGTGAACTGGAAGAATCAATATTGTCAAAATGACTATCCTACCCAAGGCAATCTACAGATTCAATGCAATCCCTATCAAATTTCCAATGGCATTTTTCACGGAAATAGAACAAAAATCTCAAAATCTGTATGTGGACACCAAAGACCCCAACTAGCCAAAGCAATCTTGAGAAAGAGAAACAGAGGTGGAGGAGTCAGGTGCCCAGACTTCAGATTATACTACAAAGCTACAGTCATCAAAACAGTATGGTACTGGTACAAAAACAAATACACATCGATGGGACAGGACAGAACACCCAGAAATAAGCCTACGGTCAACTGATCTATGAGAAAGGAATGCTGGAAAGACAGTCTCTTCAACAAATGATGCTGGGAAAACTGGACAACCACATGTGAAAAAACGAAAACAGATCAGTCTTTAACTCCATATACAATAAGCTCAAACAGGATGAAAGATCTAAATGAGAGACCAGATACCATAAAACTCCTAGAGGAAAATACAGGCAGAATACTCTCTGCAATAAATCACAGCAACATCTTTTTCTGATTCATCTCCCAGAATAATCGAAATAAAAACAAAAATAAACAAACGAGACCAACTCAAACTCAAAAGCTTTGCCAAAGCAAAGGAAACTATAAACAAAATAAAAAGACAACTCACAGACTGGAAGAAAGATTTGCAAATGATGGGACAGCTAAGGGATTAGTCATGATCAAAATATATACAAACAGCTCATGATGCTTAAGAGTATCAAAACAATTCACTCAAAAAATGGGAAGAAGACCTAAATAGACATTTCTCCAAAGACATACAGACAGCCAATAGGCACATGAAAAGATGTTCAAGATCACTAATCACTCAAGAAATGCAAGTCAAAACTACAATGAGATATCACCTCACATCCGCCAGAATGGCTATCATAAAAAAACATCCACAAACAACAAATGCTGGAGAGGGTATGAAGAGAAGGGAACCCTCTCACCCTGCTGGTGGGAACGTAAACTGGTACAGCCATTATAAAGAACAGTACTGAGGTGCCTTAAAACACTTAAAACATAGCTACCATATGACCCTGCAACCCCACCCCGGGCACATGCAGATGGATAAAAACGTGATCCAAAGGATCCGTGCACCCCATGTTCACTGTAGCACTGTCTACAACAGCCAGACAGGGGAGCAACCTAAATACCCATCGACAGAGGACATGGCACATCTAATACAAGGGGGTGTGACTTGGCCACTACACAAGAATGACATGATACAACTGACAGCGACCACGGTGGACCCAGAGAGTGTCCTGCTGAGCGGAGTCAGTCAGATAGAGGGGGAGAAGCGCCACCTGACACCCCTCACACGCGGAATCTCAGTCAGACAGAGGGGGAGAAGCGCCACCTGACACCCCTCACACGCAGAATCTAAGACAGAACGATGCAAGTGAGCCTACCCAACAGAAACTCAGACTCAGAATATGGACTTGTGGTTGCTGAGGGGAAGGAGCAGTTAGGGAGTCTGGGATGGCCATGTACACACTGCTGTGTCTCAAATGGACAACCAACAGGGACCTACTGTCTAGTGCATGGAACTCTTCGACGGTATGTGATAGCCTGGGTAGGAGGGGGGATTGGGGGAGAGTGGATACCTATATATGCGTGACAGAGTCCCTTCCCTGTTCACCTCAAACTGTTACAACATCGTTAATCGGTTATACCAAAATACAAAATAACAAGCTCAAGAAAACCCCAAACTGCAGATCTTTGAGTTTATAGGAAATTCAGGAGGATTGGGAACAAACTAAAAGACTTCATGATGAAGCAACCAGATAAATACAAAAGAAGAGGCAGTATGTGGGTCAGGTCTCTTTACCAAGCAAGTGTCATGGGAAAAGAGTAAGGGGAGAGGGCCTCAGTCTGGAAAACAGTCTGGCAGTTTCTTAAAACTTAAACATAAATTTACTGCAGGACTCAGCGATTCCATTCCTAGGTGTCAACCCTGTCTACCCAAGAAAAATGAAAGCACGTTCAAACACCTGGACAGGAATGTTCATAGCAAGGTCATTCATAATAGTCAAAGAGTGAGAACTCTTGACAATTCCATCAATTGGTGAACGGATAAACAAACTGTAAAACATCCATACGGTGGGGCATTAAACTTGCAATAAAAAGGAATAAATAATGATGCATGCTACAAGGATGAAGTGCGAACACATTACAGTAAGTGAGATAAGACAGACACAGAGGACCACATGTTGCATGAATCCCCTTACATGTAGTGTTAAACAGGGGCCATCTATAGGGGCAGAGTGGTCCTTATACAGACTACCGCACAGCTCGTACAGGCCGCATACCGGTCCTCACACAGACCACCGCACAGCCCATACAGGCCGCATACCGGTCCTCACACAGACCACCGCACAGCCCGTACAGGCTGCATACCGGTCCTCACACAGACCACCGCACAGCCCGTACAGGCTGCATACCGGTCCTCACACAGACCACCGCACAGCTTGTACAGGCCACATACAGACACAGGCCCTATGAACACCATGAAAAGTATGCTTCAATAAAGCCGTCCAAAGGAGTAGATTGCGCTAGATTAGTAGACAGAATATAAGGTATGCAATAACCAATGCAACACTTGGTCCTGGACTATATTCTGGTTTGGACAAAGCAGCTCCAAAAAAACATCTGTGGCCATGGAGAAGCAAACAGCAGCCTGCTTCAGTACTCCTGCCCAGGAAATCCCACGGACAGAGGAGCCTGGCGGACTACAGTCCATGTGCTCGCAAAAAGCTCAGACACGACACAGTGACCAAGCAACAAGGTGGGATTAAACAGTGAACTACATTGCTTAATAAAGTTCTCGGTGAAGATGGGAAAAAAAAATCTGTGGGTCAAATGAGGAAATCTGAGAACAGACTACATATTAGATAATCTACTGACATGGAAAACTGAAGAGCATTAAGTGAAAAAAGCATATTACAAAGCAGAACATACAGTAAAACAGTGCAGTCTTCACTATGTAAAAGAGCACAGTTCAGGTCAGCCGCTCAGTCGTGTCTGACCCTTTGCGACCCCATGAACCTCAGCACAGCAGGCCTCCCTGACTATCACCAACTCCCAGAGTCCACCCAAACAGTACAGTGATTCCTCAAAAACTTAAAAATAGATCTGCCACATCATTCAGCAATTCCACTCCTGGGTATATACACAGATGAACTGGAAACAAGAACTCAAGCATTTGTGCACCCCACATGATTCACAACAGACAAAAGGCGAAAACAGTCCAAGTGCCCACTTGGGGTGAATGGGTAAAAACAACACGCGGTCTGCACACAAGGAAGGAGAGTGGGAGGCCTCTGAGGGTGTCACGCAAGCGGCGGGGCCAGACACGAGACGACGAGCACCACAGAGCGCCACGTCCCCGAGGTGCTCAGAACAGCCCGATTCACAGAGAGGAGGCGGGAAGGCTGCTGCCAGGGGCTGCGGAGGCGGATGGGGGAGCGAAGCGTTTCAAGGGGTCAGTTTCGGTCTGGGAACTGGCAGAGTTCTGGAGGAGGATGGCGGAGACGGGCACACAGAGTGTGAGTCCTCACTGCTAACCGCACACCGAAACATGGTTACGATGGCAGACTGCTGTAAGGACAGTTCACCACAGACTTTAAAACAGCGCACACATAGTACGCCCTTACGCACACACAGATCTGCACTTTAAACATGTAGAGAGGTATTTCTACCATGAATATATACTGCTTCTGTAAGAGTAAATGATGGTTGTTTTATTTTTAAAAATTATAAAAAGTATCAAATACTGGGGGGAGTGAGTTTAAAAAAACCAAACATAAACGCTCAGTATAATACGTATCTCACCTAACCCCCAAAGTTCATCTCTTGTTCAGTCCAGTCACTCAGTCGTGTCTGACTCTCTGCGACTCCATGGACCACAGCACTCCAGGCCTCCCTGTCCATCACCAACTCCTGGAGCTTGCTCAAACTCATGCCCATCGAGTTGGTGATGCCATCCAACCATCTCATCCTCTGTTGTCCCCTTCTCCTCCTGCCTTCGATCTTTCCCAGCATCAGGGTCTTTTCAAATGAGTCAGCTCTTCGCAAGAGGTGGCCAAAGTATTGGAGCTTCAGCTTCAACATTAGTCCTTCCAATGAACACTCAGGACTGATCTCCTTTAGGATGGACTGGCTGGATCTCCTTGCAGTCCAAGGGACTCTCAAAAGTCTTCTCCAACACCACAGTTCAAAAGCATCAATTCTTCGGTGCTCAGCTTTCTTTATAGTCCAACTCTAACATCCATACATGATTATTGGAAAAGCCATAGCTTTTACTAGACAGATCTTTGTTGGCAGAGTAATGTTTCTGCTTTTTAATATGGTTGGTTACAGCTTTTCTTCCAAGCAGCAAGCGTCTTTTAATCTCATGGCTGCAGTCACTCACCTCTTTAATGAGTCAGCTCTTATTAAAGTTTAGTACAAAATGCTGACGATTAAGCTGACAGTTACAAGACGGACCTGTGCCTTACCACAATGCATGCCCAGGGCTGAGGAGACACAGGGCCGAGGCAGGGAAGGGGCAGCCCAGGGGGCTGTGCCAAGTAGCGTGCAGAGCACAGGGGTGCCCATGGGTGGAAGTAGTACATGTCTCTTCTGAGAAGAGACAGAAAGCAGAGAAGGGAGGCCTCCTGAGGGTGCAGCAGGCCTGCTGAGACAGACGGGAGGGTCAGGCCAGACGGTGGCAGCTTTACTGACCAGTGTGTCCCCAGTAAGGGGCTAGGGGCTGAAAGACACAACCCCTTCCCAGGCCTCTTCCAGAAGGGCTACGGAGACGCAGGGGGGACACAGACCGGAGAGGCTGAAGAAGTCAGTGAGGATCCCATCAGGAAGGTGCTCTGTAAAGGGGCTTCATCTGTGAACCCACGTTTTAACTTCCTTGAAAAACATACTGTGGAAAATCTCAAAATACACAAAGGCAGATGGAGTGGCAGGATAACTCCCAAGATGTTCCACACCAGCTCTCCTCTAATCAGCTCTGGGGCACTCTGGGTTTACCCATTTCTCCTCTCTGCTGTAAAGCTGTGACAATGTATCTTTTGAAAGAGGGATACTTCTTGACTTTGTGGCAAAGAGGGCCTTCCCTCTCTCTGAACAAGTTTTCACAAATACAAGTAAGGCAACATACAACAGATTCAAGGAGCAGCACCGTCATTAAGACTCTGTATAGCACTTTCGCTTCTGCATCTCACTTAATCCTGACACTACTCTCAGGAATATCATCTCTATGCCCATGATGCAGACAGGAAAGCTGAGGCCCAGAGAGGTGTGAGACTTAGAGAAGATCTAAATGCTGGGCAGAGGACCCCAGCTCTGGTCTTCCCAGGGAGCCCAGACCTTTTCCCACCGAAAGTGATTTTCCTGTCACTCTGCCTCTGTCCAAACCATGGCCCTTGCCTACAACACTGCAGCCCATCTTTCACTGCACTGAGCTGTGATAAGCCACCCTCCTTCATGGCCAGTATGAGCCCTGGCTGGACCGGAAACCACCCAGCCCTCCGCCCCGCCGTGTGCTTTCCTGACAGCCTCGCTGCGGCGCTTCCCTACGTGGGGCCCTGACCTGAGAGGGCTGCTGCTCCTGAAAACATGCCTGGGGCCGCCTGGTCACCACCACACACAGAGACAAGCTCGAGGTGGGTGAGGCCTAAATGTAGGACTGGAAGCTATAAAGCTCCTGGAGGAAAGTGCAGGCTGAACACTCTTTGACGTAAACCACAGTAATATTTTTTGGGATCCGTCTCCTAAAGCAAAGGAAACAAACAAAAACAAACGGGACCTAATTAAACATTCAGTATTTGCACAGCAAAAGAAAACACCAACAAAATGGAAAGACAACCTACTGAATGGGAGAAAATATTTGTAAATGATTTGAGTGATGAGGGGTAAATATCCAAAATGTATACACAGCTCATACAACTCAACATCAAACAAACAACATGATTTTTAAAAGATGGGCAGGAAGTCTGAATAGACATTTTTTCCAAAGTGGACTTGCAGATAGCCAAGAGGCATGTGAAAAGATGCTCAACATCACTTCTCATCAGGGAAATCAAAACCACAAGATCACGTCACACCACTCAGAACAGGCTTCATAAAAAAGGGCACAAGTAACCAATGTTGGCGAGGCTGTGGAGAAAAGCCAACGCCCCTACACTGTTGGTACGGATGTGAACTGGGGCAGCCACTGTGGAGAACAGTGTGACGGTTCCCAACTAACTAGAAATAGAACCAGCAATTTCACTCCTGGGTATATTTACAAAAAAAATTTTTTTGGGGGTACATGCACCCCAATATTCACAGCAGCACTATTCAAATAGCAGCCCACGGAAGCAACATAGGCGTGCATCGACAGACAAAGGGATAAAGGCGCAGTATACCTGCACAACAGAGTATCACTCAGCCAACGAAAGAACAAAACCATACCGTCTGCAGAGAAGCGGGTGGGCCCAGAGACAGTCACACAGAGAGAAGTCAGTCAAAAAGGGGAAATGAATATCATACATTAATACATATAGGTGGAATCTAGGGAAAAAATGGTACAGCTGAACTTACAGAGCAGAACTAGAGACGCAGACGCAGAGAACAATCGTACAGACACAAGACGGGAGGGTAAACTGGGAGACTGGGGTTGACGTATGTGCACCACTGCACGTAAGACGTAACTAGTGAGCCCTCAGAGTGCTCTCAAGACGGCCGAGTGGAAGGCCGTGTGCTCCTCTTCTCCCGCAAGAACCCCCAAATTGCAACTTGCTGCTGAACAAGCTTCAATGGGAGAATGTTGGATCCCAACAAAGAAAGACGCCCCACGTCCAAGGACAAAGGCGAAACCCCAGCAAGATGGTAGAAGGGGCAAACTGCGTTTAGAATCAAACCCCACACCTGCCAGAGATGCTGGGAGGGCTCAAACAAAACTGTGTGCACACCAGGACCCAGAGGCCCCAAAGAGATTAGGCCATAGCTACCTTTGAGAGTCTCCTGTGGAGGAACAGGTCAGCAGTGGCCTGCCGCGGGCAAAGCCGCCTGCAGCAGACCTGGGTCACGCAGTGTGTGGCCTAAGCCCTCTTGGAGGAGATCACCATTGTATCAGCTCCGCCACTGAGCCGACAAGAACCCCCAAGGAATTTGACTTTGGGGGAAAGTGGGATTTGATTACAGAACTTCCACAGGACTGAGGAAACAGACTCTTGGAGGGCACAAAGAAACCCGTGTGTGCCCAGGAACCAGGAGAAAGGGGTAGTGTCCCCACAAGAGACCGAGCCAGACCTGCCTGTGAGTGTCCAGGAACCAGGAGAGAGGGGCAGTGTCCCCGCAAGGGACCGAGCCAGACCTGCCTGTGAGTGTCCAGGAGTGGAGGCATGGGTTGGCAGTTTGACCTCAGGTCAAACAACAGGGAAGGAACACAGCCCTGCCCGTCAACAGAAAACTGGATTAAAGATTTACTGAGCATGGCCCCTTATTAAAAAGCAGAGACATTACCTTGCCAACAAGGTCAAAGCTAGTTTAGTCAAGGCTATGGTTTTTCCAGTGGTCATGTATGGATATGAGAGTTGGACTATAAAGATAGATGAGCTCCGAAGAATTGGTGCTTTTGAGCTGTGGTGTTGGAGAAGACTCTTGAGAGTCCCTTGGACTGCAAGGAGATCCAACCAGTCCATCCTAAAGGAGATCAGTCCTGGGTGTTCACTGGAAGGACTGATGCTGAAGCTGAAGCTCCAATACTTTGGCCACCTCATGCAAAAAACTGACTCACTGAAAGACCCTGATGCTGGGAAAGACTGAAGGCAGGAGAAGGGGATGACAGAGGATGAGATGGTTGGATGGCATCACTGACTCAATGGACATGAGTTTGAGCAAGTTCTGGTAGCTGGTGATGGACAGGGAGGCCTGGCATGCTGGAGTCCATGGGGTCGCAAAGAGTTGGCCATAACTGAGCAACTGAACTGAACTGAGCGTGGCCCCACGCATCAGAACAAGACCCAGTTTCCCCCTCAGTCAGTCTCTCCCATCAGGAAGCTTCCATAAGCCTCTTATCCTTCTTCATCAGAGGGCAAAGAGAATGAAAACCACAATCACAGAAAACTAACCAAACTGATCACATGGACCACAGCCTTGTCTAACTCAATGAACCTATGAGCCATGCCACGAAGGGCCACCCAAGACGGACAGGTTATGGTGGAGAGTTCTGACAAAAGGCAGTCCACTGGAGAAGGGAATGGCAAACCACTTCAGGATTCTTGCCTTGAGAACCCCAGGAACAGTATGAAAATGCAAAAAGACACGACACTGAAAGGTGAACTCCCCAGGTCAGGAGGTGCCGAATAGCTACTGGAGAAGAGCAGAGAAATAACTCAAGAAATAATGAAGAGATGGAGCCAAACCGAAAACAACACCCAGCTGTGGATGTGACTCGTGATGGAAGCAAAGTCTGATGCTATAAAGAACAACACTGCACTGGAACCTGGAATGTTAGGTCCATGAATCAAGGCAAATTGGAAGTGGTCAAACAAGAGATGGCAAGAGTGAATATCAACATTTTAGGAATCAGTGAACTAAAATGGACTGGAACGCATAAATTTAACTTAGATGACCATTTTATCTACTACTGTGGGCAAGAATCCCTTAGAAAAAATGGAGTAGCCCTCACAGGCAACAAAAAACTCTGAAATGCAGTACTTGGGTTCAACCTCAAAAATGACAGAATGATCTCTGTTCATTTCCAAAGGCAAACTATTCAGTATCACAGTAATCCAAGTCTATGCCCCAACCAGTAATGGTGAAGAAGCTGAAGTTGAAAGGTTATATGAAGACCTACAAGACCTTCTAGAACTAACACCAAAAAAGATGTCCTTTTCATCACAGGGGACTGGAAAGCAAAAGTAGAAAGTCAAGAGATATCTGGAGTAGCAGGCAAATTTGGCCTTGGAGTACAAAACAAAGCAGGTCAAAGGCTAACAGAGTGTTGCCAAGAGAATGCACTGGTTGTAGCAAACACCCTCTTCCAACAACAAAAGAGAAGACTCTACACATGGACATCGCCAGATGGTCAACACCAAAATGAGACTGACTATATTCTTTGCAGCCAAATATGGAGAAGCTCTATTCAGTCAGCAGAAACAAGACCAGGAGCCGACTGTGGCTCAGATCATAAACTCCTTATGGCCAAATTCATACTGAAACAAGAAAGTGGAGAAAACCACTAGACCATTCAGGTATGACCTAAGTCAAATCCCTTACGATTATACAGTGGAAGTGAGAAATAGATTTAAGGGACTAGATCTGATAGACAGAGTGCCTGATGAACTATGGACAGAGGTGTGTGACACTGTACAGAAGGCAGTGATCAAGACCATCCCCAAGAAAAAGAAATGAAAAAGGCAAAATGGTTGTCTGAGGAGGCCTTACAAATAGCTGAGAAAAGAAGAGAAGCTAAAGGCAAAGGAGAAAAGGAAAGCTATGGCCATCTGAATGCAGTTCCAAAGAATAGCAAGGAGAGCTAAGAAAGCATGCCTCAGTGATCAGTGCATAGGAATAGAGGAAAACAACAGAATGGGAAAGACTAGAGATCTCTTCAAGAAAATTAGAGATACCAAGGGAACAATTCATGCAAAGATGGGCACAATAAAGGATAGAAACGGTATGGACCTAACAGAAGCAGAAGATATTAAGAAGAGCTGGCAAGAATACACGGAAGCACTATACAGAAATAGATCAATGCCCCAGATAACCACGATGGTGTGATCACTTACCTAGAGCCAGACATCCTGGGGTCCAAAGTCAAGTGGGCCTTAGAAAGCATCACTATGAACAATGCTAGTGAAGGTGATAGAATTCCAGTTGAGCTATTTCAAATCCTAAAAGATGATACTGGAAAGTGCTGTACTCAATACGCCAGCAAATTTGGAAAACTCAACAGTGGCCACAGGACTGGAAAAGGTCACTTTTCATTCCAATCCCAAAGAAGGGCAATGCCAAAGAATGTTCAAACTACCGCACAACTGCACTCATCTTACACGCTAGCAAAGTAATGCTGAAAATTCTCCAAACCAGGCTTCCATAGTATGTGAAGCAAGAACTTCCAGATGTTCAATCTGGATTTATAAAAGGCAGTGGATCCAGAGATTAAGTTGTCGGCATCCACTGGATCACAGAAAAAGCAAGAGAGTTCCAGAGAAACATCTACTTCTTCTTTATTGACTATGCCAAAGCCTTTGACTGCATGGATCACAACAAACTGTGGAAAATTCTTAAAGAGATGGCAATACCAGACCACCTGACCTGCCTCTTGAGAAATCTGTATGTAGGTCAAGATTCAACAGCTGAACCGGACATGGAACAAAGGAATTGTTCCAAGTTTGGAAAAGAGTACATCCAAGCTGTATATTGTCACCCTGCTTATTTAACTTATATGCAGAGTACTTCATGTGAAATGCTGGGCTGGATGAAGCACAAGCTGGAATCAAGATTTAAAGGAGAAACATCAATAACCTCAGATATGCAGATGATATCATCCTTATGGCAGAAAGTGAAGAACTAAAGCGCCCCTTGATGAAAACGAAAGAAGAAAGTGAAAAAGTTGGCTTACAACTCAACATTCAAAAAACTAATATCATGGCATCCAATCCCATCACTTCATGGCAAATAGATGGGGAAACAATGGAAACAGTGAGAGATTTTATTTTCCTGGGCTCCAAAATCACTGCAGATGGTGACTGCAGCCATGAAATTAAAAGATGCTTGCTGTTTGGAAGAAAAGCTATGACCTACATAGGCAGCATATTAAAAAGCAGAGACATTGCCTTGCTGACAAATCATCTAGTCAAAGCTATCGTTTTTTCCAGTAGTCATGTATGGATGTGAGACTTGGGCTACAAAGAAAACTGAGTGCTGAAGAATTGATGCTTTTCAGCTGTGATGTTGGAGAAGACTCTTGGGAGTTCCTTGGACTGCAAGGAGATCTAACCAGTCCATCCTAAAGGAAATCAATCCTGAATATTTATTTATTGGAAGGACTGATGCTGAAGCTGAAACTCTATTTTGGTCACCTGATGTGAAGAACTGAGTCACTGGAAAAGACTCTGATGCTGGGAAAGACAAGGCTGGAGAAGGGGCCGGCAGAGGATGAGATGGTTGGATGGCACCAGTGACTCGATGGACGTGAGTTTGAGCAAGTTCCAGGAACTGGTGATGGACAGGGAGGCCTGGTGTGCAGCAGTCCATGGGGTCGCAAAGAGTTGGACACAGCTGAGCAACTGAACTGAGCTGAATGAGAACCTACTGTATAGCACTGGGGTGGGGTGGGAAGAAAGTACAATCTGTTTGTAGGACATACATTAACTTAACCTTAAAAATGTGTCCCAATTTACAGTGCAAACAAATACTGTTTGACACCCATGTATATGAGGTATCAAGAATACCTAGTCAAATTCAGAGAGTCAGAAAGTAATGATAAATTGGTACAGGCCAGGGTTCGAGGGGGGAGGGGCATGGGGAGTTAGTGTTTAACGAGGACAGAGTTTCAGTTTAGGAAAGTGAAAAATATTCAAGAAATAGATGATGGTGAGAGTCACTAAATAGATGGTGGTGAGCCATATGGTGGCTCAGTGGTCAAGAATCCACCTGCAATTCAGGAGCCATGGATACCTGGTTCGACTTCTGGGTCAGGAAGAGCCCCTGGAGGAGGAAATGGCAACCCACTCCAGCATTCTTGCCTGGAGAATCTCATGGACAGAGGAGCCTGGTGGGCTACAGACCATGGGGCCACAAAGTGTCAGACGCAACTGAGCACGCACGCGCACACAAAAGTTGCACAACCTGAAGGTACATAGTGCCACTGCAATGTACAGTTAAATACGGTTAAAACAGTATATTTTATCTATATTTTGTGAATTGTACCACCACCAATGACAACAAAGGCGAGGAAGGGTACCAGGGAACACAGGTTCACGCTGCGCCTCAGCCCTACCGGGGAGGCTGCTCAGCCGGACGCCAGTTCTGAAGCCCCTCCACCGCGCCCTGCTCTGCACGCACACTTTCACGTCTCTCCACCTGTGCACCTCCCCACCAGCAGAGTGCTCACCAGGCCCCCTGGACAGCTTCTTTTCCCCAGAAGTGTGAAAAGGATGCTCTGCTTTACATGTCAGTGCCCGCTGAGTCTGGGCAGCATGTGGTCAGTCGCTCACAGAAGAGCGGAGTCTCTACCACCGAATCACCTGGAAAGGCCCTGGGTAGCATGTGTCACCTCTAAACACACCGACAGAATCAAGTTTCTGAGCCTACAAAGATGACTGGACCTGTGATGCAAGCGACTACACTGAGGCGGGGTCTTGCAGGGTCTTTTCTAGGTGGTCAGCTAGGCTCTTCTCAGGCGACACCCCCGGGGGTCTGCCACCAGAGCAGAGATTCGTGTACTAACTTGCTATAAGGCTACTGTAGTTTTATGTAAACAAAGAAAAAAGGCTCAGAACCTGGCAAACTAAGGGTATTCTTGTTAGAAACATTAAAAAGAAAAAGGGCCTAAATAAACCTCGGTATTCACAATACTGGCTTTCAAAATATGCAGAAGCATTGTGAATACAGCAGGCCTGAGCCCGCTTAGAAGGCAGGCCCCTGCCTACAGCCCCGGGGTCTCGGCTGGTAGATGGCCCCTCACACCAATAGATACCGTCTCTGAGTGACGAGACACTCACTGCGCCTCTTCTGCGCAGGATCTGGTTGAGGCTGCACATCTGCTTTCCTGGGAGTCTGGCTTGGGGACACGCTGGGCAGAGGGAGATGGGCCTGGGCACGGAGTCTCTGGTGGGCTTCCCTGGGCACAGGGCGCTGCATTTCCGCTGTGGGAGGAAAAGGGTGTTGTGACCCTTTACGGGAGGAAGTGAGAGCAGGAAGCCTGGACTCGGTTCCCCAGATGCCACTAGACTCTGTCTCCCTTAGGGTCCAGCTGTGACCCCTCACCACTCACTGTGATCAACCTCAAGCTTGAGTACAACGATACGCTGAGTTTCGTGGGTCATTCTAGCCAATCGCCAGCTGTAGCAGTGATTCTGGGATCCCCAACATGAAAGTGTATCACACTTCTCAACAGTTTGGTAACTCTTTTGGAGAAATGCTACTCAACACCGTGACGTCATTTCAGGCATTCCCTGGTGACCCAGTGGTTAGGAATCTGCCCTATAGTTCAGGGGACACAGGTCTGACCCTCTTCGGGGAGCTGAGACCCCACGAGCCACGGAGCACCTACAGCCTGTGAGCCACAAAGACTGAGCCCATGCGCTCCACAACTGAAGATCCTGAGTGGCGCCATGGAAGACCCAACTCAGCCAAACAAGGAAATACAAAGGAAACAAACACTGTGATAGATTCCAACCGTCCTCAAGTATGGTAATCTTTGAAGGTGTTAAAAAAAAAATCAGTGACAAGAGCTAAATCCAGTCACCAGAGTTGGTAAACTCAAGAGTGGAAGAGAACAAGTTTCAGTTGGCTACAAAAACAGTTCCACACAAGTGAGATCTAACAGATGCTTAATTAATGTTTTCTTTTGGAGAAACTAGACAAAATTTCCTCAAAGAACCAGGGCAAAACTGCTATATACCATTTACTAACCAGGCAAGTAGAGGAAAGATGCTCAGTGGTGGGCCTGCAGATGTCTTTTATATTGAGTAATTCTACCACCACCTCCCTCAAGTCCTATTTAGGAAACACACCTTCCAAACTGCACTAATTATATTCCCTATCAAAAACTCGAAATATTTAACCACCACCCAAGTTCCCAGTTTTCTTACTTAGAAGCTGGTGACTCCATGCAAGGCTTTTCACCTCTGTGACTAAACTGAAATTTAGTTTCAAATATGACTTCTAAGCCTCCATCATTGCCTCAAGCAAGGCGAGTGTGAAACAAGTGTTATAAGAAGTGGAGCCGGTCCAGTCCTATTTCTGTAGCGTATGTCACCATTTCCACTGCTCGGTGACAAACCAAAAACTTCTCTGGGGGCGCCCCGCCAGTCCTGCCAGGGCACCTCTGTCAGCTGCTCACAGCGATTCCTCACCATCCGGGTTATACTAAGGTTAACCCTGGCCTCCTTCAGGTGGCATGTATCCTGTAATGAGTTTCCAACTGCTCACCCTTCTGGATGGCCAAACCATCCCTTACACGTCTTCCAAGACTGAAGAATCAGACACGAGCTGGAGAGGACTGTGGGCTGTTGGTGTATGAGGGGGGATGTGCACACCTGAGACTCAGAGTAGGGAGGTTCCTTCTAGGGGACACTCCGAAGTCATCTGTTATCCTGAGTGACCCTAAAGACTGCTTCAGATGGTGTGGCTGTTATCTGCTGCTATCAGGTTCACAACTAGCTACAGACCCACCAGCAGCTGTGGCTGAAGGCTGAGCCCAACAGAATCAACCTGTTTCAGGCAGGTCCTTCTATGGTGCCCGCCTCTAGCAGAACCTTTTTGCAAATCACTTCCAAGTACACGGGCAATCTGCATTCTCAGAAGTGTCACCTTCCTTCACCTTTTCCCACGTATTTTCACAGGCTTAAATTTTACGGCTGTACTGCCTGTGACAACAGATCCATCAAAGGGGCAGGCAGGTTTGGACTCCCCCGCTGGTCTGGGGGCCGAGACTCTAAGGTCCCAATGCAGGGGGCCCAGGTTTGATCCCTGGTCAGGGAACCAGATCCTGCACGCCACAGTGAAGAGTTTGAATGCCGCAACTAAAGCGCCTGTGTGCAGCAACTGAGACCCATCGCAGCCAGATAAATAAAAAACAAAGACTATAAAAACAGGGAGGGACGCAGCTAACAGGAGGCATGGTGATAGGCTTGAAATAACTGACTAGTGGTAGGGAGGAAATAAAAAACAGTGTCGCGGCCAAAGGAAGACCATGAAGTTAGCTTCCTACATGACCTTGAGTAAATAATTTAAATCTCCAAGCTTTTCCCATATGCAATATGATTGTAATTCATGCACTTCATAGACTGCACGTCAGTGCTTAGCCTAAAACATCCTCAGTGGTCTTAGAATTGTTTGTTATTACCTAACCTCTTAACCAACCCTACTGGTTGGGCATTGTTGTTTAGTTGCCCAGTCGTGTCTGACTCTGTGACCCCATGGACTTGCGGCACAACAGGCCTCCCTGTCCCTTGCCATCTCTCAGAGAGTCTGCCCAAGTTCATGTTCGTTGCATCAGTGATGCCGTCTGGCCATCTCATCCTCTGATGCCCTCTTCTTCTGCCCTGGATCTTTCCCAGCATCAGGGGCTTTTCCAAGCTGGGTGGGCATGGCCATCCCCATTTTACAGATGAGGAGACTGCAGCCAAGGTGAAGCCAGAATCAGAAGCCAGAATCAGAACCCAGAGCTGCCCAAGTCTGGAGCTCAAGCGCTTCCTATCACTCACGGGCCACAAGGTACCCTGTATTTTGTTGGTGCCTTTCACTGAGTCACAAGCTCCAGGCCTGACTCTCCAGAAACTGTAGTTATGAATTTTCTACTAGTGAGTATAAAACAAAGGGACTGCTATCACATGAGGAGGACAAACAAACTGGTTACCAAGCAATGACAAAGGCCCGCACCAAGCCTTTGAAAACAGATTGGAAAACCCGGGGAGATGGTTTAGAAAACAGAATCAGCAAAAAATTGAGATTCTGGACAGAGTGGAATGTTGAGGAGTCAGGGGAGCTGACCGACAGCAGAGAGGTGTGAGTGGCCATTCTTGCATTCCAGGCAATAAACACAGAATATCTTTGTCGTTAAGCCTGGGAATCCTACCATTTGGCTCCTATTATAATGGAAGCAAAACAAACATTCTGTCCTGCTGACATGCAACGTAAGCATGTATGTATTACATCTCACAGCCAGGAAAACCAAAAACAGTTTGCACCTTGACATAAACCAAAAACAGTAGACGACCCAGTTCTAGATCTGGTCTCCTACACAAATCAAACCTTGAATATTTCATGTAAGTTACAGTTGTCTGGAGATAAAATCTCAGTGTACAAGGTACTGAAGTGAGAAAAGCTTTTCCATCACTAGTGCACTAATGTTAACCTGGTACTCTTGGTAATACTGCCATTTTTCCTACGTAAATGTGTCCTCTGTTTCTCCTTTGGCAAGGCAGATCTTGTGACACCAGACTCTTTCACATCCCTTTGTAAGTAACCTTTATTTTTTTTTCAAAGTTTTTTTTTTTTTAATGTGGACCATTTTAAAGTCTTTACTGAATTTGTTACAACATTGCTTCTGTTGCTTATGTTCTGTTTTTTAGGCCCTGAGTAATGTTGAGATGTTAGCTCCCTAACCAGGGATCGAACTGGAACCCCCTACACTGGAAGGCAAAGTCTTAAGCACTGGACCACTAGGCACAGTCCCACTGTATAGTTTTGGATGAGTTATCCTTTTTGTACGTGCAAATTAAAAGCTTTGAAAATTCCCATAGTAAAGAAACTTTAATTTAGCTTTTCCCAAACTTATTTGGGGGCCAGAGCACCTACAAGAGCACATACTCTGATGCCACATATATACCACCTGGAAGCTGGGTAACCTTGGAAGTCACTTCACTGCTGAGGCTTGGCTGGTGATCCACGGAATGGTGCGTCTTGCTGGATAACGAGCAACATGGCTGGTAATGAACCTCAAAGAGCACCCAGCACACCGCCAACAAACATCACTTCGTACAGACCTGATCCCTTCTTAACCTTCCAACCCACTCTAGCTTCTCTGCACTAACTTCTTGCAGGACATTCCTATCTGGGAAAACCAGAACCAAAGCCCTTAGGTCAAGCCATCTCCTAGGATAGAAATAACAACCTCAAGGTGATCGTGATTTACATTTCTGTTCCTCAGGGGCAAGCTTCAAGTCGGAGTACAGCTTCTCCTCATCTGTCAAATGAGACTCCACGCAGATGGGAGAGTCCACTACACGGCAGCGCGTACCCGTGCGCCTCATGCGGACGCGGCTTAAACGCGGTAACCGGAATTTGGTCTACAGACCAGAATAATCCAAGATATTGTATGACAGGGGTAAGTTGACAGAAATACACACAAACATACGCCCAGGTCCTCACAAAAGGCCTTCTATTACAAATAACTTGGCGAAATTCTTTTCTATCCACACAAACTGCCAATTTCTGCCAAAGGCACCCAGGCCTTGTATAAACTGGTTGAACGGTTAACAGACACTAATAACTAACAGCAAAGCTTTTACATCACACTTTCTCAACTATCCATAGTAAGCAACAGAAGTAGCACCATAGGTGATACTTAAACTCTTCACTGCATACGATCGGACCATCCGACTGTGGGGCTGGGTACCGCCGCCCATCCATGGGTCCCACACAGATTTAACTCGGACCAACTATTACAAGTTGCACTTTCCAGGTTCAGCAAGAGCGGGACCCCCGAACCTCCAAGCCACATACCTGCCGAGGAATGCGGGGGCTGCACAGCAAGCTACTTCCAGGGAACGGGCGCAGCGGAACCCCCTGCTTTGGAATTTTCCGCAACTCCCCGTCCACCCGTTCCTGTTGCCCTTCTCCCCAGAAACGGGTCTCTCGGTGAGGGGAGACGCCCCCTCACCCTCCGTCGGCCCGAGCGTCCTGCGCCACGAACCAGGAATGAAGTCTGCCTCGCAGTGCCGCTGGGAAGGCTGCGGAGGAGCACCCAGGCCTCGGGGAGACGCGGGCGAAGAAACACGCCGACCGCAAACGCCACTTCCCACGCGGCAGCGCCTCGCCCGCTGACTCGCAAGGGCGCTCCCCAGACGCGGGGGAGCCGAAGGCCGCTTCCGCGGGCCCTCGCCGACGAGGCGCGCCTGCACCGGGGCGGCACCGCCCTGGTACACGGCCTCCTCGGGCCCGACAGCGCAGCACCCAGGCGGCTCCGCCGCGGGCCCCACGGCCGGCCCCTCAGCCGGCACCCGGGAGGCCGGCGCCCGAGCCTCGGGAGGGCCGCTCCCCTCGGCCCGCTCCGGCTCGCTTCCCCGGCGCGCGCGGGGAGGGACCAGCGGCGCCGCGCGCTCACCTGCAAGTGACCTGCCTGGTGCTCATGGCGGGCGGGTCAGAGGGCCGCCGTCCGGCCGCCGCCTCTCGCTCTCCCAGCCGCCGCCGCCTCCTCGGCCTCGGCCCTGCCCATCCCGCGCGGCCGCGTCACGCCGGCGCACGCCGGCGTCTCCGTGCCGCACGCAGGGCGCGCCGGCGGGAAACCTCGCCGCCGTCACAATTGGTTCCGCCCCGCGGAGAGGCGGGCCGACCGCCCGTCGTGGCCTTCCTAGTCCCGCCTCCCCAGGCCCGCGGGGTTTCTGCCCGGGGCCCATTGTTAGTGCTCACGGGTCTCTCCCTGTCTTCTTCAGCAGTCCTTGGCGACTTCTCGCGGCTTAGGGTCACCTCAGCCCTCCCGCGGCCAAGCTCCCGCCTCTGCTCTGCGCGGTTCCATGCAGGCGCTCAGTCGTGTCCGACTCTCTGCGACCCCGTGGACCGCAGCCCGCCAGGCCTCCCTGTCCATCGCCAGCTCCCGGAGTCCATCCAAACCCACGTCCATGGAGTCGGTGATGCCATCCAGCCGTCTCATCCTCCGCCGTCCCCTTCTCCTCCTGCCCTCAATCTTTCCCAGCATCAGGGTCTTTCCAAATGAGTCAGCTCTTCCAGTCAGGTGGCCAAAGTACTGTAGTTTCAGTTTTAACACCAGTCCTTCCAATGAACACCCAGGACTGATCTCCTTTAGGATGGACTGGTTGGATCTCCTTGCAGTCCAAGGAGCTCTCAAGAGTCTTCTCCAGCACCACAGTTCAAAAGCATCAATTCTTTGGCGCTCAGCTTTCTTCACTGTCCAACTCTCACATCCATACATGACCGCTGGAAAAACCATAGCCTTGACTAGACGGACCTTTGTTGGCAAAGTAATGTCTCTGCTTTTTAATATGCTGTCTAGGTTGGTCATAACTTTCCTTCCAAGGAGTGTCTTTTAATTTCATTGCTGCAATCACCATCTACAGTGATTTTGGAGCCCGGAAAAACAAAGTCAGCCACTGTTTCCCCATCTATTTGCCATGAAGTGATCAGACCAGATATCATGATCTTAGTTTTCTGAATGTTGAGCTTTAAGCCAACTTTTTCACTCTCTTTCACTTTCGTCAAGAGGCTCTTCAGTTTCTCTTCACCTTCTGCCATAAGGGTGGTGTCATCTGCATATCTGAGGTTACTGATATTTCTCCTGGCAATCCTGATTCCAGCTTGTGCTTCCTCCAGCCCAGCGTTTCTCATGATGTACTCTGCATATAAGTTAAATAAGCAGGGTGACAAAACACAGCCTTGACGTACTCCTTTTCTTATTTGGAACCAGTCTGTTGTTCCATGTCCAATTCTAACTGTTGCTTCCTGACCTGCATACAGGTTTCTCAAGATTCAGTTCACTCTCTCAGTCGTGTCCGACTCTTTGCGACCCCATGAATTGCAGCACACCAGGCTTCCCTGTCCATCACCAACTCCCGGAGTCTACCCAAACCCATGTCCATCGAGTCGCTGATGCCATCCAGCCATCTCAAGATTATTTGGTATTTTATCTTTTTAAAAAATTGATTTTACTAGAAATTTATCAATTTTGTTCATCTTTTCAAGGGAGAGGCTTTTGGCTTTGCTCATTTTCCCCACTGTAGATGCTTTTTATATTTCACTGATTTCTGCTTGGATCTTTACTACTTTTTCCCCCTATGTTCTTTGAATTCATAATGCTTTTGTTTCTGGCTTCTTCAGATGGAACTTCAGATCACCAATTCTCAAATGTTCTTCTTTTTTTAAGTATTTAAAGCTATAATTTTCCCTCTAAGGACATCTTAGCTATGTTTCACAAGCTTTTACATCCTATTTTCCTTATCATTCACTTCAAATATTTTCTAATTTTCATTCTTTGACTCATAAGTTATTTAGAATTTTTCTGCTTAATTTCCAAACAACTGAGACTTTCTAATTATCTTTTCCTCACTGATTTCTAGTGTAATCCCAGTGTGGAATTGTCTTTTCTCCTTTTGGTTTGGTCAAAAGTTGATTATACATTTTGAAATTGTGTTTTAGGTTCAAATTTAATGCTTTGTCTTTTTTTGTGTCATACATACATCAGTGAGAAATGTTCCTCTTCGTGCTTAGCTGTACTTGTTAACGTTTTATCAGTGGAAAAAATTTTGTTAGAATGTGTCTAGAAATTCTTCTCATTTAAAAGTAATTAGAAGGAGAACCTGGAGCTAAAGTGCCATTCTCATCCCATATTCTAAGGACTGGACATACAAACTACTGAAACTGCTTCAAGACGTAGAAAATATCAACAGGCCTCCATCAAGAGACTGAGTTAGTAATCCGAAATCTTCCCACAAAGAAAATTCCAAAACCAGTAGCTTCACTAGGGCGCTCAGTCATGTCTGCCAGATGTCTGCCAGGCTCCTCTGTCCATGGAATTTTCCAGGCAAGAAGACTGGAATGGGTTGCCGTTTCCTTCCTGAGAGGATCTTCCCGACACAGGGATTGAACCCTTGGCTCCTGCACTGGCAGAAGGACTCTTTCCCACTAGTGCCACCTGGGCAGTCCGGCTTCACCGGTGAATTCTATTGAATATTCAAGGAAGAATTAACGCCAGTCCTTTACAGAGTCTTAACAAAAACCAGCAGAGGATGGAGCACCTCCCACTCTATGAGGCCAGTGTTACATCTTGATACAGAAGGCAAACACATCACGAGAAAACTACAGACCAATATACTTTATAAACAGACATATAAAAACTCTCCACAAAATACTAGCAAATGGAATGCAGCAATGTAGAAAAAGGATTATACACCATGACCATGTGAGAAGTATCCCTGGAGTGCAAGACTGGTCCAACATACGTAAATCAACTAATGTAATTCACCGTGTAAAAAGAAAAAATTAATATGTTCATTTTAGCAGATGTGGGAAAAAAACATTTGGCACAATCTAACACCTTTTCATAATAAAAACACTCAAAAGAACTAGGAAGAGAAAGGAACTTCCTCAACCTGATAAGGTCTTCTACCCAAACCCCACAGTTAACCTCAGACTTAATGGGGAAAAAACTGGCAGGTCCCCTCTAACATCCAGAACAAGAAAAGGATACTCACTGGTAACATATCTATTCAACAGTATGCTGGAGTTTCTCACCAGGGCAATTAGGCAAGAAAAATAAAGTTATTCCAACTGGAAAGGAAGAAGTAAAACTATCTTTATCTGCAAATGGTATAATCCTGTGTAAAACTCTTAGAAGAAAGTACAGTCACAGATTTTCATGACACTAGATTAGGCAATGGATTCTTAAACACCAAAAGGGTAAGAAACGAAAGAAAAAAAACGGATAAATTTGACTTCATCAAAATTTTAAAAATTTGTGCTTTAAATAATATCATCAAGAAAGTTAAAAAAAACAGCATTTAGAATTTATATACAATATATGTATATATCCAGAATATATAAAGAAAAACAAAAGTACCAAAAAAGATAAAATATATAAAGAACAATTATAAACTCAACAATTTATATACACAAACAGCCAATAGGCATGTGAAAAGATGTTCAACATCGTTAGTCATTAGGGAAATGCAAATCAAAACCACGATGAGGGACTTCCCTGGTGGCCCAGTAGCTAAGACTCTGCACTCCCAATGCAGGGGCCCCAGTTCAATCCCTGGTCAGGGAACTAGATCCTACAAGCCACAAGTAACAGTTCACATGCCTCAAATCTAAGATCCCTTGTGTGGAAACTGAGACGCAGCACAGCCAAGTAAACAAAAAATCCACAAGGAGATACTACTTCAAAACCACTAGAATAGTTAAAAAATACAGACAATAACAAATGATGATGTGGAGAAACTGGAACCCCCTAAAATTGCTAGTGGGAATGGAACATGGCACAGCCCCTTTGAAACATTTTGGCAGTTCCTCAAAGTGCTAAATATAGTTAATATGTGACCCAGAAATTCCACTCTTGGGTACATAATCAAGAGAACTAATAACATATGCTCACAGAAAAACTTGTACAGTAATATGAAATTTGTTTATAGCAGCATTATTGATATAACCCCAAAGTGGAAACAAACCACCCAAATGTCCATCAACTGAGGAAAGGATATGTAAAATGTGGTACATCTGTACAATGGAATATTATTCAGCCATAAAAGGGAGGAACAACCCATACATGCCACAACATGGATGAACTTTGAAAACATTATGCTCAGTGAAAGAAACTAGATACTGAAGACCACGTATCAAATGATTCCATTTACATGAAATGTCCAGAATAGACAAATGCCTAGAGAAAGCAGATCGTGGTCACCAGGGGCTGGTGGGGACAGAGACTGGGAAGTGACTGCTAACAGGCCCAAGCTTTTTTTGAGGGAGGTGGTAAAAAATGTTCTAAACTTAGATCAGGTGAAAACCATGGAATTGCACACCTGAAATGGGTGTATTTTACGTGTAAATGTTATCTGAATTTTTTAAAAGCAAGGAGCATTGAAGGCAAAGGGATCCCACATACAGAGAATTGAACTTCATGAAGAAGAAAACCAAAACAAAGGAAACAGAACAAATCCTCAAATTATAATTTATGAAAACTTTCCTGAAATAAGATACAAAACTACACAGTTGAAAGACACAGCACAAAATACAACAGGAAAGAAGCAGACTCACAGATGTAGAGGACAAACCAGCGGGGAGAGGGAAGTGGAGGGGGGTGCGACACAAGAGTTAGGGGTTAAGAGCAACAAACTATGAGGTATAAAATAAGCTTTCAGAAGGACTTCCCTAGCGGCAAAGTGGTAAGAATCCACCCACCAGTGCAGGGGGCTTGGGTTTGATCCCCGGTCCAGGAATATTGCACCAGCTGCACAGTGACTAAGCCTGCGTGCCCCAACTACTGCGTCCGTGCTTTGGGGCCTGCCGGCTGCAACCAACCAAAGCCTACATGCCTAGAGCTTACGGTCTGCAACAAGAGAAGCCGCCACATTCAGAAGCCTGTGCACCAGAGTAGCCCCTGCTCGCTGCAACTAGAGAAAGCCTTTGTGAAGCAATGAAGACCCAGCACGGCCAAAAATATTTTTTTTTAAATAAAAAAGCTACAAGAATATACTGTACAACATTGGACTATAACCAATATTTTATAACAACTATAAGTGGATTATAGCTTTTAAAAAGTGGTTTCGTAAGTTAACATAAAAAAATGCAAAGAACATACCACAAGCCTGAACCACGCTCCGTCGTGTCCGACTCTTTGCAACCTCATGGACTGTAGCCTGCCAGGCTCCTCTGTCTATGGGACTCTCCAGGCAAGAATACTGGAGTAGGTCGCCATTTCCTCCTCCAAGACAAGCCTGAATAAGTCAATCCAAAATGATAACATCATGACATAGTAAATCTATTGATCTTTAAAAGAAAAAAAAATATCCTTTGGGCTTACTGGCAGAAAAGCACACATGACTTATATGAGAAAGAAAGTAAGTTACGCTGTCATCAGACTTTTGACAGCAGTGCTTTATACCAGGAGAAAATGGAATAAAATATTAAAGAAAATGCGAGCCAAGGATTTTATATTCAGCCAAACCGACCTTCAAGTATAAAGAACAGGGATGAATTATCCAAGAACTCACGATATTCTTCCTATGAGCGCTTCCTATGGAATCTTTTCTAGAATGAACTGCAGACAATCTTATAGTTACTAGAGAGTGACGGAAAGATGAACAGTGCACATGCATGAAGCTTGTGCATAAGACTAAGCCTCAACGAGGGTCAGAAGGGAGGCATGATTGTTTACAACGGCAGATGCTCAGACGGTGACGGTATAGGACCAACCACGTGAGTACATGAGAGAAAGATGGGGAGAATATGGCAAAAGTCAAAATCTCTAATCGTGGGGAGAGGTGGTAGTGTTTTCTACTGTTACTCTTGAGATTGTGTCAAGTGGGATTTTCCGCATGGAGGCAAAGAGATACAAATGCTGTACAGAGGTTGCGTGAAAACACTAGTCCTGAGCTTGAATTGGAAATGGCATTTAATCTTTGTTTTGCATGTGAGCTTTTTACCCTGTGGTGTTTCACCCTGCTCTGTTTACTGAAAAGATCAAGAAATGATTAAATGATTAAAAAAAATGCTACTGTATTAAAAAATGTGTATTAAGACATAGTTCCCCCGTTTCTTTTCATGGGGCTAAAAATACCTCTTGGTATTGGTGTCATGAAGATGAGAATATCCTCAGTGAACAACAGCGGTGGTTTAAATTAATAATGAACAATCTCAGACCCCTGTCACTTGAGCTAGGTGTCTAGCTGTCTGCCTTCGCGGTAACAGGAGAAGGCTGGTTGGAATGATTTCTAAGGCCTTTTTTATTTCTGTGAGTCTGATGATCATTCCATATTATTACACTGAATGTGTGCGTTCCTGCATTTCAGCATGCTGTAATTTATCTGCATGCCATGAGGAAGCGCTTTTACCTGCCACGACACCTTCCCTGGGGTCTTCCCTCTTCTCTGAAGCCACAGGCATCAGCAGGGGGCTGTCTGAGTCAAGCGGGTCACAACCAACCTTCAGGATCCTCTGCAGGTATCTGACATGCTGAGTTGGACTTATACAACTGATACTGCGAAGAAGTTTCCAAGATGAGAGACAAACATGAATTTCAAAACAGTAAACAGATAACTAAGAAGAACCTGCGGTATAGTGCAGGGAATTCTACTTAATACCCTGTAATGGCCTATATGGGGAAAGAACCTAAGAAAAAAAGAGTGGACATATGTATTAACATGTGTATAACTGACTCATTTTGCTGTATACCTGAAACTAAGACAATATTATAAATCAACTATACTCTAATAAAAATTTAAAAAAGACAGTATACAGTTATAACGACATAGGGGTTTGAAAAAAAGTACATGGAAATATTCACTTGTTTTACCTTTTAGTTTTCTCCCAGGAATATAATACGGTGGGTGCAAAAATGTTATGAGAGACACTGGACATTACCTTGTTTTCCACCTTTTTGTGCAGTTGCTTAAAACTGTTTTAAAACTGAAGAGTCACAAACTTCATAGACTAAAATGAAAGTTTGATGAAATTTTACAAACTGAATACTGTCGGGTAGTCGACACCTTCCCTGGTGGCTCATACAGTAAAGAATCTGCCTGCAATGGGGAGACCCAGGTTCGATCCCTGGGTTGGGAAGATACCCTGGAGGAGGGCATGGCAACCCACTCCAGTGTTCTTGCCTGGAGAAACCAGTGGACAGAGGAAACTGGTGGGCTACAGTCCGTGGGGTGGCAAAGACATGACTGAGTGAGTAACACATAGTCAACACCTAGACGGTGAATCAGATCAACCCCAGACCCCCTTGATGCCCTCTCCTAAGCAGTATTCACCACCTCGGGTAACCACGACCCCTATTCCTGTGCTGTCAGTTTTTTTAATGAGCAAGATTCCTTGTATAATATAAAATATCACAAGAAAAATAACCTCAAAGTAAGTGAAAGTCACTCAGTCGTGTCCAACTCTTTGTGACCCCATGGACTATGCTGTCCATGGAGTTCTCCAGGCCATAATACTGGAGTGGGTAGCTGTTCCCTTTTCCAGGGATCTTTCCAACCCAGGAATTGAACTGGGGTCTCCTGCAATGCAGGTGGATTCTTTACCAGCCGAGTTACTGCTGCTGCTGCTGCTGCTAAGATGCTTCAGTCGTGTCCGACTCTGTGCGACCCCATAGATGGCAGCCCACCAGGCTCCCCTGCCCCTGGGATTCTCCAGGCAAGAACACTGGAGTGGGTTGCCATTTCCTTCTCCAACGCGTGAAAGTGAAAAGTGAAAAGTGAAAGTGAAGTCGCTCAGTCGTGTCCGACTCTCAGCGACCCCATGGACTGCAGCCCACCAGGCTCTCCCATCCCTGGGATTCTCCAGGCAAGAACACTGGAGTGGGTTGCCATTTCCTTCTCCAATGCATGAAAGTGAAAAGTGAAAGTGAAGTCGCTCAGTCGTGTCCGACTCTCAGCGACCCCATGGACTGCAGCCCACCAGGCTCCTCTATCCATGAGATTTTCCAGGCAAGAGTACCCAGGCAAGAGTACCGGAGTGGGGTTACTAGGGAAGCCCTAATAGTTAAGAGACTTGTTTAGTTGCTAAGTCATGTCAGATTCTTTTGCGATCCCTTAGACTGTAGCCCACCAGGCTCCTCTGTCCATGGGACTTCCCAGGCAAAAATACTGGAGGGGGTTGCCATTTCTTTCTCCAAGGGATCTTCCCAACCCAGGGACTGAGCCCTCATCTCCTGCATTGCAGGCAGATTCTTGACCACTGAGCCACTGGGGAATCCTTGAAAGTAAGGATCCCATGTATTTCCTTGAGACCCAAAGGAGATAACAACCTATTCTGGAAAACCAAAAGTAAAAGTGGGTCTCTGACTTCAAGAAGTTCACAGACATTGACAGCTCTAGTAGAAACAAATACTGTTGTTCAGTCACTCAGTCGTATCTGACTCTGCGGACCCCATGAACTTCAGCATCCCAGGCTTCCCTGTCCTTCACTGTCTCAAACTCATGTCCATTGAGAAACAAGCACAGTGCCGACAACACGAGGGAATGCTGGAAGAAGCTGAGGACGTTTTCACAGAAGAGTAGGGCTTTGGAGGGTAAAGAGCTGGATGTCGACTGTGGAGAAAACATACAATGGCTAGAGAGACACGTCGTGAGCAGAAATGAAGCTAGCTCTTTAAGACACTGTGGAGGCCTGGTTACAGGTTAACTCTAGCTGGCCTGGCCTGAAGCCGCCCCACAGAATGACATCACAGCTCTCAGGTTACTCGGATGAAGGACATTTACTGGCTGAGTTAACGAGAAGGAAGTCTGGGGAGCTTGCCCTGGCCAGGACAGGGAAGCCATGCAGTGCCCAGAGGCCGGGGAGCCTATCATCAAGTTCAACCACTGTCAGAAGTACATCTACAGCTTCGGCGTGCCGAGGCGCTGCCCCCTCTGCGGGCAGGACGTGGGCTCCAGGAGGCTGGAGGAAGCGCCCGTCAGCATCTCTGAGCCGTTTACCAACGGCCATCGAGAAAAGTGCTCCTTCCTCCTCAGGCCGACTCAGGGGACGTTTCTCAGGTACGGTGTTCCACGTGTTGCCCTGGGCTCTGCCAGGTTTCCCTTCGCCGTTTCGGTCACTTCAGCTTTCTTTTTCTAACGTGCTCTACAGTGTGAGATGCGGTGGCTCCTCTATTCAGTGTTTTGGAGTTAAATGCTAAGACGCAGGCCTCTGTGTTTTGTAAAAGCAGAAGAGTGCATACATTCCTGGGGGCTTCCCTGGGCTCAGGAGTAAAGAATCCACCTGTCGATGCAGGAGGCCAACAAAACATAGGTTCAGCCCCTGGGTGGGGAGGATCCCCTGGAGGAGGAAATGGCAACCCACTCCAGTATTCTTGCCTGGGAGAGCCCATGAACAGAGGAGCCTGGTGGGCTACAGTCCATGGGGTTGTAGAGTTGGGCATAACTGAGCAACTCAACAACAACAACAACATACTTTTCTGGGGGTAAGTGCAATCATATACAAAGGTCAAAGCTGCTTATACAATTTTAAGAGAGAGGAATCAATAGGCTGGAATTTTGCTTTGTTTTTACTCATAGGTTTCACATCAAGAGATTCACTGGGAAAATGACCCAGCAGCTAATCTCCTCAAAACAATACCTTCCAGTTAGTTGTTAACATTTGTGACAAGCAGGTCCCCAGCACAGAGCCTGAAGAACGGCCACTTAAGAGACCGTTTTCCAGGGAGGTGCATGAAACTGAGACAAGCTGGTCTGCTTCAACTGGAGATGCCACCTGACTTTCAGAAACATTTCAGAAACCAGAAGAAAGGATGGTGGCTTCTCTGAGTCCCAAGTAAACAGATGGTAGTGAAACTGGCGCTGCACAAGCCAGGATTCAAGAGGACCCGGGTGCTGAGTGGGCTCTGGGACGTGTGTCCTGCACACCATCACCGTCCGATGCCCGGACGTTCCTGCCTTCTGAAACACGCCCCCGCCCGAATCCCTCATGCTGGTTTGGGACTAGAAAATGGGACTTGAGTGCTTCTTTGCTCACCAGCAACCTTAATCAACCCCCTTCCTGTTCCTATGGGGGCAAAATGAACTGATGTGTGTAGGAGGCACGGGTCAACATCAGAGGCAAAACAGCCTGCACCCCGACCCTTCCTCAGGGAGGCTGCGGGGTGCAGAGGGGAGCATGCAGGCTTTGACGCCAAGAAGCCCCCAGTTTCTGCTCTGCTTCAGATGAGCTCTGGGACCCTCATCTGTTAAATGAGGACCCATCGACCTTGCAGAGTTGTGTGGGTCAGCGATAAGGCCTGTCAAGCGGGCCCACGTGTGGCAGGCACGGTGTTGAACCAAAGTGCTCCTTCCATCCCCTTCTTTCATACTCAGCTCGGAAGGTGACTGGTAGAACCTTCCTTTCCACCTTAACCAGAATCATGAAGCTCAAACAGCGAACAGCTGCAGCCCTGCTCACAGCCCGGGACAGGAGCCTGGCCCCTGGAAAGCACTCATTTCTTCTATGATGTGTTAGTGACAGGGACAGGCCTGGCCTCCCTTGGCAGCGGCAGAAATGAGGTGGTGGTGAAACCGGTCGTCTGCTGAGGCATCTTCCTACCCCCTCAGGCCCTCAGGCCAGAACTGCAGAACCCAAGTAGCAGCCCCCATGCCCACCAGACCCTTGAATACCAAGTTCCAGGTTATTTCCTTCCCTCTCATCCTATTTCTAAACCCTCAGAACCGACTCCCACAACCCACCTTGAGACAACTTTACTTCAGAAAAGAGAACCAGCAGGGACTTGAGGAATCACCGAGGCTCTGATCTAACAAAATGAGACTCCCCCAGGGCAGCCACATACGGTTGTGCAGGTTGTGGACTGCACAAAGGCACTTGGCCACTTGTGTGCTGAAACTCGGCCCATGTTCCACTCACCCTGGGCAGAACTGCATCTGCAAGAAGAAGGGTCACCTTTTCTTAACTTGTACAAAAGTGTCATATGGCATTGGGGTGGCCTGGCCCTGCCCCTCTCACATGGTTCTCTAGCACTTTCCAGTCTATTAAAAACTTGTTAAACTAAAAATGTCCTCTCTGGAAGCAAGTGAACTCTGTGAGGCTGGGACCTCATCTTATTTTCCGCTGTGTCCCTGGCTCTTCACTACAAACGACAGGCCTGCCGCTGACATGTTACATGACTGAAGCGGCTGAAGGAAAGAGAGGAGGGCGGGAGTGGGGGCACCCCTGGGATTCAGGTGGGAAACAGGGAGGCTGCACGCACAGGGAGCGCGCGTCCAGGGCCAGTGCTGTGATCAGCTGCTCAAGACTTTCTGTCTTTCCCAGCTTCGTTTTCAACCTCTAAACTCGCAGGATTGCAGAAAACTCACAGTGGCTGTGACAGGACAACTCTGGGTGTTGGGGCGGCGGTGGCGGGGGGGGAGTTGCTCTGAAGAAGATGGAGCGGTCATCTGTGTCCTTGTGTGCGTGCTAAGTCGCTTCACTCGTGTCTGACTCTGGGTGACCCCATGGACTGTAGCCCGCCAGGCTCCCGTTCACGGGATTTCCCAGGCAACAGTACTGGAGTGGGTTGCCATTTCCTTCTCCAGGGGATCTTCCCCACCCAGGGATCGAACCCGTGTCTCTTACGTCTAACCTGCATTGGCAGGCAAGTTCTCTACCACTAGCGCCACCTCTGTGTCCTCGGGCCACTTTAAAGCCCAGGACTTCTTGCTTTAATGAGGAACCAGACACCCAGACCTGTGGTCTGACGAAAGAGCCGTCATTTAAAAGTGACCTGGTTCATGGGACACCTCCATGTGGTGGCACTCAGTAGGCATTTTACGCTGACAACTGGCTTGCTAGGAGGCTTATGCCATTTCCAGGTTAAAGGTGAGAAAACCTCACGGTGAGTCAGTGACGGTCTGGGATCATATATGGAGCTTAAACCACCTGGAGCTGTACATCTCATGTCAGGGTGGGGCAAAGACTCATTTCAGGAAAGAAGGGTTGTCCAGGAAAAGCGAGTGTGGCCACAGGCTTCAAGGACCGGGCTGTGTTAGTTTCAGAGGTAGACGCCCACTGAGCTGCCTCACGACCCTCTCACCCGTGCGGTGAGGAACTGGCTCCCCGCAACACGCGGGGAGGAAGGAACAAGGAGCTTCCTCCACGGCTGCCCGCCAGGTGGGCCCCTCTGCTGTGGGGCCGGGCGTCAGGCTGGCTTCTTGCCCCAGCAGGGCTGGCCTTCCCGCACACTCACCTTCAGGACTGGGGGCCAAGACAATCCAGAGGAGGCACAGGGCAGTGGCTCCTCCCTCACACGTGCTCCTGCTGTTCCCACTAAGCTGGCCGCTGGAGCCGAGTTCCGGTACCAGCCAAGAGGGGAGGCCCATCGCTCTCCGCCCACTTTAAATACCAACTCTAGCTGCCGAACGCGTGCCTGTGAGACGACCGGAAGGCGCTTGTGTCTTTCAGGGGGTACGACGGAAGGTCTGATCTTCACGTGGGAATAACCAACACGGGTGGTAAGTGCGTCTTCACAGCTCAGAAAGTTCCCACGATACTACCCGGTGAGGCGAGAGCAGCATCTCTAGAGCAAAAGTGTTGTCACAGTATCACTACCAACCCTCAGGATCCGAATGCGCGCAAAGGCGTGTCTCCAGACATTCCAACCGTCACCGACCTGTGAGCGTTCTGTTACTTTTAAGACAAGAAACAGACATCCGGAGATGGAGCTGTGCAAGCCTTCCTCTTGCGTTAGGAGCAGACCCTCTGCTCCCAAAGCCATACTCAGCCCACTGCCACCGGGTGCTCCCACTTCAGGGGCCAGGCAGGGACCCCAGGGGTAAACTGGAGGGGAGGGGGCACAGCGCCTGAACACGTGGTGGGGCCCGCGAGGGTCTGCTTTCAAAAAACCAGAGAAAGCTGACACTGTCAACAGAGGACTGGGTTTTGAACGCGGTCTTTGTCAGAAGTCTGCTGCTCACTCAGGAAACCAGACAGACCCCTTTGTAAACAGAGCTTCAACAAGAATCTTTGGAGTTGACTGTCCCAGGCCCTCTTACTGTCTCCTTTCTCTGGGGCAGCCTCGGGTGCTGAGAGCAGAGAAGGCAGAAGCTCCCTGGAGGAGGGGTGTGCCAGGTACCTGGGTTTCTGTTGGGTGCAGTCACCCCCGATGCCTCTGCGTGACTGTGGTTTTGGCCGCAGGAATCGTGTATAACTACACGGTGCATGGTGTCCAGCGAGACGAGGTGGGCTGGGAGCAGAGTGTAAGTGTCCCGCTCCTGCAGCCGGGCCTGTTTGGACTGCTGGACCAGTGGGACAAGTACCTGGAGGACTTCTCCGCCACGGGGGCCTGGCTGCCTCACAGGTAGGACAGGCCCTAACTCACCGCCAGGTGTGATCCCAGCTCCCTGAGGATGCTGAGCTGCCCCGACTTCCATGTTGAGCCTGTACCCAGGCAGGTGCGTCTGTAACAGAATGAAGCAGGGGTTGAATGACGGGGGTTTTCTGCAGAGGTGAGCCAGCACACCTTTACACTTTAGAACCACAGCACCCTACGAGCTTTGAAAAAGACTAGAACTTAGTACTCGAGTTACTTTACTTATTTGACTAGATATTTTTAGATACTTAATGTTTAATAGGCTTCCCCAGTGGCTCAGTGGTAAAGAACCCACCTGCCAATGCAGGAGACCTAAGAGATGCAGGTTCGATCCCTGGCTCGGGAAGATCCTCTGGAGGAGGAAATGGCAACGCACTCCAGTATTCTTGCTTGGAAAATCCCATGAACAAAGCAGCTTGGCGGGCTACAGCCCATAGGGGTTGCAAAGAGTCAGACACGATTGAGCAACTGAACACACACGATGTCTAATAACACATACAGCAAAACCCATAGTCTTATGTTCCCTTAAAAAAATTTTAATGATGTTCAAAATGTAAACCTATCTAAAGCTTCCTGCTTTTTAGGTTTCAGCTGTTTTGAAATTAACTTCTCGATTCCATGCCCCCTCGTCACTGTAGAAGAGGTACAGTAGTGCTTGTAGGCTTAAACTGTTGTGACGCTTTCCTTGACGTAAGTTTAGACACTGTTGTTTAGCTGCTAAGTTGTGTCTGCCTCTTTGCGACCCCACAGACTGTAGCCCAGCAGGCTCTTCTATCCATGGGATTTCCTAGGCAAGAATACTGGAGTGGGTTTTGCCATTTCCTTCTCCAGGGGATCTTCATGACCCAGCGATCAAATCAGTGTTTCCTGCATTGGCAGGCGACTTCTTTACCGCTGAGCCAACTGGGAAAGCCCTTAAACACAGAGGGATATCGTAAGACGTGGAATTCCGCTTCTAGAACATAGAACTGCAGGGAAATTAAGTTCTCCCAACCGGTACTTAGTTGTAACCTAAGTCACCACTCTGGACACTTCGGTGAGTCCTATCTGTACTGCACGTAGAAACGGCCCCAGATGCAAGTGTCCCTCGGAACCGCACTTCTGGATGCTCTGCCATCAAGGGGGCCAGCTCACATGGGGGGCCAGCTCGCAGAGGGGTTACGGTGACGGGAGGCCTCGGGCGGCTCAGGGCTAACCCTCGTCTTCTCGGCACCCTCGCCCTTGTAAGGTACGAAGAGGCCCACCACAACTGCTACAGCTACGCCCTCGCGTTCATTAACTGCGTCCTGGCCACAGAGGGCGAGGAGCGGCTGGACCGAGACGAGTTCACCGAGAAGTTCGTGGTCCCGAGGACGAGGAAGGCTTCCAAGTACATCGCGCTCTATCGCGCAATAGCAGAGCAAGGCTTCTATGTCACCGACCCCTCTAGTCCCCAGACCAGCCCACGCCCGGGAAGGGGCTCGTGCTGAGCGCGCGGTGCCTGGAGGCAGATGGGACAGGACGGGGCATCTGGCGGTTCCTGCCTGGAACAGATGCTAGGTTTCTACATGCCTTAAACCGTGGTTAATAAAACAAGTTACAGCTTTCCTTTATGTCTGTTGCAGCCTACTGCAGTGAAATAATTTACAAAATTAATAAAAATGGCCCTGGATTTTCAAAGTCGTAGATGCTACTACTGAAATGCCTTCCCTAGGAGTTCGGGGTCCATGTTAAAGCATGAAGCAGTGGCACGTTATCTTTTATCCAGAGAATGGTAAAAAAACTCTTCCTATACACGCTGAACAAAGTCACCTTTCAGTGTGAATCCAGAAAGTGGGGATTTATAGGATGGCGCCTCAGACCTTGACAGTTTCATTTCGTAATGAGTGCCTTCACCTCACTGTTTTTATAGAATAAGCACACAGTAACAGTCCATAGGGCTGCAGAGTCGGCCACGACTGAGGTGACTTAACACACACAGCCTTTAACAATCAATAGAAGGAAAAAAAAGAAAAAAGGTCTCAGAATCTGAGCTGGGAATCGGGCAGTCTCCTAAACCAGACTCTGCATGTCTATGCACACAAATGGCACTGGAAATTGCTCAGTCAGTCTATTTTCCTCTCATCTCCTGGCCTGATGCGAGGAGCTGGGGTGTTGGGGTTACCACAGCAACACACCTCCTCTGCCCACTGAACGTGCGGAATTCAGAATGGACACAATGGAAGTCTGTCTTCTTTCTCTAACACCTTCAGAAGGAGGGAAGGGGACAGCTGGGATGGGTAACCATAGTGATTCTTATACAAGCACATTAGAATTTTTATACCCAAATGATCAGACTGTAGCCAGTGAGCAGAATATCTCAGAGTCTGTCTCTGGAGAATGCTTCCAGAACTCTCTGTTTCTGGCCAAAACAGACACACTATCCACCTAATCTTATTGCCCAGTGTGGGCCCCAAATGATATCTGATTTCCAAAAAAATAAATCCATCTTCAAAGTGCCAATAATTACATAGTAATGAACATATTTGGGGTTACCCTGATAGCTCAGTTGGTAAAGAATCTGCCTGCAGGGCAGGAGACCTGGGTTTGATCCCTGGTTTGGGACAATCCCCTGGAGAAAGGAAATGCTACCCACACTAGTATTCTGGCCTGGAGAATTCCATGGACTGTACAGTCCATAGACTGCACGCAGGTCAAGAATATAGTCTATTCTCCAGGCCAGAATAGTCCATGGGGTATAGTCCACGGGTACTGCGTAGTCCATGCGGTTGTAAAGAGTAGACACGACTGAGTGACTTTCACTTTCAAAGATATTAAAGTGCTGCACTCAATATGCCAGCAAATCTGGAGAACTCAGCAGAGGCCAGAGGACTGGAAAAGGTCAGTTTTCATTCTGATCCCAAAGAAGGGCAATGCCAAAGAATGTTCCACCTACCATACAAAGTCACATGCTAGCAAAGTAATGCTCAAAATCCTTCAAGTTAGGCTTCAGGTACGTGAACCAAGAACTTCCAGATTTAGAAAAGGCAGAGGAACCAGAACTCAAATTATTAACATTCACTGGATCATGGAGAAAGAAAGGAAATTTAAAAAAAAATTTACTTTTGCTTCATTGACTACATGAAAGTCTTGGGACTGTGTGGATCACAACAAACTGTGAAAATGCTTAAATAGATGGGAATACTTTACCTGCCTCCTGAGAAACCTGTATGCAGGTCAAGAAGCAATGGTTAGAACCAGACATGGAACAATGGACTGGTTCAAAATTGGGAAAGGTGTATGTCAAGGCTGTATTTTGTCACCCTGCTTATTTAACTTATATGCAGAGTACATCATGAGAAATGCTGGGCTGGATGAATCACAAGCTGGAATCAAGATTGCCAGGAGAAATATCAACAACCTCAGATATGCAGGTAATACCATTTTAAAGGCAGAAAGTGAAGAGGAACTAAAGAAACCTCTTGATGAGGTAGAAGAGGAGAGTGAAAAAGCTGACTTGAAACTCAATATTTAAAAATCTAGGATCACAGCAGCCGGTCCCACCACTTCATGGCAAATAGAAGGGGGAAAAGTGGGAGCAGTGGCAGATTTTATTTTCCTGGGCTCTAAAACCACTGTAGACAGTGATCGCAGCCATGATATTCAAAGATGCTTGCTCTCTGGAAGGAAAGCTATGACCAACCTAGACAGCATATTAAAAAGTAGAGACATTACTTGGCCGACAAAGGTCCATCTAGTCAGAGCTATGGTTTTTCCTGTAGTCATGTACAGACGTGAGAGTTGGACCATAAAGAAGGCTGAGCACCAGAGAACTGATGTTTTCGAACTGTGATGCTGGAGAAGACTCTTGAGACTCCCTTGGACTGCAAGATCAAACCAGCCAATCCTAATGGAAATCAATCCTGAATACTCATTGGAAGGACTGATGCTGAAGCTCTAATACTTTGGCCACTTGATGCAGAGTCCTGACTCACTGGAAAATACCGTGATGCTGGGGAAGGCTGAAGGCAAAAGGAGAGGGGGCAGCAGAGGATGAGATGATTAGACAGCATCACCAACCCAACGGACACACATTTGGGCAAACTCTAGGGGACAGTGGAAGACAGAGGAGCCTGGTGTGCTGCAGTCCAAGGGGTGACAAAGAGCTGGACAAAACTTAGGGAATGGACAACAAAGATATTTAGATCCTTAAAGCTTGTTTCTAGAGAGGTACCAGTCACTGCTCCAGCCCTAGCAACTTCAGTGGGAAAACATGCAGGCAGACCAACTTTTCTATTTGTCAAGTTTTCAGGACTGTTAAGAAACACAGAACCTGCTACCTAGAGAACGAGACCACCTTAAACAACTGGGCCTCCCATTCTGTGTGTTCAAGGAATCATAACGACCTCAGCAGCTGAAGATGAGCGGAACATTGAGTTTGGAGGGTATGCCCACCTTCTCCCTTTCTCTTCATGCTGTCTCAGGATGCTGCTTCCAGGCCCAGTTCTTTACTCAATTATTAACATCAGTAATTGTTAACAGCTGCATTTGATGAGTGTTCATGTACGACTCCACACCAGAGCACGCTCTTCCTACTCTTCCCTGTTCATCCCTAAGACCATCCTGTGAGACTGGTACTTACCTCACGCCAGTTTTACAGATGAGAAGGGAAACTGACTTCCCCAGAGGCACTTTGTGGCAAAACCAGGGTTCAGACCAGGTTTGATAGCAAAGCCCGTGCAGTCACCTCCAGCATCCAGCTACCAGAAAGTGACCGGCGGTATGCAGGGTGCCCCAGGGACCTGGGTCAGCGATTTGCCATCGTGAGGGAAGGTAAAGAAGATGAGGATTCTGCTTTCATTGGCGTTCAAATACGAACATATTGTGAAACAATTAAGTAAGAATTGGTAAATATTAGACACCCTAATTTCATGTTACTTTCTCTTAGTGCCTTGTGACCTTGGTTTTCAAACTAAGCTTTCAAGATCCCCACTCCCTATTTTCAGGGCTGCTCTGCACCCCGGAGGTGACTGGCAGCGATCAACCTTGTATGTTTTCTTTCACTCAAAAGTGAAAGTTGCTCAGTTGTGTCCCTGACTCTTTGCAACCCCATGGATTATACAGGCCATGGAATTCTCCAGGCCAGAATACTGGAGTGGGTACCTGGCTCCCTTCTCCAGGGGACCTTCCCAACCCAGGGACTGAACCCAGGTCTCCCTCATTGGAGGCAGATTCTTTACCAGCTGAGCCACACAGGCTACAAATTCCCTGCTCACAGAATCCCGGTGCACAGGTTTTACCCCAGTAAAAGAAATGAAGCATCAGAACAGCACCCACAGATGGCAGTGTGGCTCAGTCTTGCAGCACTGTGGATGAGTCTCCTTGATCTTACTGGCCAAATGAGAACTGCAGGAGAGTCAGTGCTGGCACCGACTCCGCCCCCAAATGAATGCCAGAGGTCCCTCAGGGTCCCCCAAATACACTCCTCGGCAGCCCAGCGGTTAGTGCGGCCCTGTCCCCCTCAGCGTTCCTGGGATGATGACAGCCAGGCTCCTGTACTCAGCAATGCCAGACTGTGCCTGAGAGTTGCCCTTCTCAGGACTAAAAGCATCCACACGAAGGTATTTTTCCAAAGCCTCCGCAACGTGCTGGATTACTCTTACAACCAGGAAAATCCAATAAATACTATAAATGAAGGTGGGGGATGGAGAGGAGAAACATTTAATTTCTTTCTAGCCTAAGTACTTTTCCCACAGGAGAAAACTAAAACCCACATTTAACAGCAATTTTGTTTTTTTAAAGAGAAAATGAAAATGCTTTAACAAAAGAGGTAAAAATAAAGGAAGACTGAAAAAAAAAAAGCTTATCAATAAGAACAATGAACTTTCAGATCTGTATACTGGGCTCAGAAACGCTGGCAAACCTAACTAGGTTGAGCCTGGTCAATCTGCCTAAAATGGAGTCCTACTCACAGTGGTTTAATGTTATATATTAAACCAATATGAGTGGGAGCTGAGCATTACATATAGATTTTTTAAGAGAACTGAATCTCTTTATGAGGGAAGTCTAGCACAGGGAAGGCAAAGATGCCATCATTTCCCCTCACAGTCTGGGGCTGAGATGAGAAAAGGTCAGCTTCTAGAGCTCCAGCTAAGAGGATCCAACCTATGGTAACCATCATCAGGAAGCATTAATATCAGCCATCACAGACGGGGTGCACTGTGGCTCTAAGGATGTAGTGACCCCCCCACTCCCCAAACGAACCCTCACACCTGCAAAGTGCGGAAGGGTGTCACGGGCCAGGCTGTGAGCTAAAGAACCTTGTACGGATCAACCTACCGCATCCTCCAGCAACCTGCTGGGGTCAGCCAACGTTATTATTATTTTTGGCCACAGTGTATGGCTTTTGCAGGATCTTAAGTTCCCCAACCAGGGGCTGAACCTGGGCCCATGGTAGTGAAAGCACGGAGTCCTAACCACCGAACTGCCAGGGAATTCCCAGTAACACTGTATCATTATTTTTACTTTCTTTTATTGAGGTGAGATTCACATCATGTTAATGATATTTAACCTTATTTTTACATAAAATACAAAGATATAAAAACTCTGAACGATTTAGTGGCATTTGGTACATTCACAATGTTGTACCACCACCAGCTCTATCTGGTTCTAGAACATTTCATCGCCGCAAAAGGAAGAGTCCATACCCACTAACTAGTTTTCCCCCCACTCCCCCCTCGCTGTAGACGGGTGACCACACCAGTCTGAGTTCTGTACCAATTTATCTACTTGCATAAATGACCGCAATCACACAGCATGTGACCTTTTGAGTCGGCTTCTCTCACTTGGCATCACGTTTCTGAGGTCCATCTGTGTTGGGGCGTGGCTCAGCATTCATTCCTTTTTGTGGCTCAACAGTCTGTTCCACTGCGAGTGGATGCTGGTAACATGAATCCCACTTAACAGATGAGGAAACCAAAGTTAGGGCTGCACGGGCAGTAGGGGTCAAGTTGGATGCAAACCAGTCACCGTGATGCTGCTGAGCCTGAGCTGGCAGAGGGAGTGTTACAAGGGCAATGGGGAGTGAGGACCTGGTGACAGACTTTGGTTTTTAAGCTAGCCTGGAAGGCCTGTGAGATTTAAGAACCACCTAAGTGTGATGCTTTGAAGGCGGAGTGGTGAGGCTGCAGCAGTAAACCCCAGAAACTGCCGAAGATGGCTGTATCACAGAGCCAATTTCCTATCTTGATGAACCCTAGCTTTTTTTTTTTTTTTAAACAAATGTCACAGTATGTGTATGCTCAGTTGCTCAGTCGTGTCCAACTCTTTGTGACCCCATAGACTGTAGCCTGCCAGGCTCCTCTATGGGATTCTCCAACAAATGCCATCTTGTACATTTATTTCAGAACGTAAGAAACAGGTGCTAGGTCTAATGCTTCCACAGGTAAGCTGAACCAGTTTTGAGCTGGAGACTTCGAGGGTGACGTAAACCAAAACCTCGGCTGGTGTATCTATTCCAGAGCTGTAGCTAACCTTGGCTGGTGTATCATCCTGTTGACGCTCAGAGTGCACGGCCTGCTATCTGGTGTTCAAACCACACACGATGTGGCAGAGTCCTTCCCTCCAGGCTTGCAGGCACCCTCCTGGAGCTTTCAGTGACACGTCGTAACTGTGGTCTTCACGCTTCCCTACACCTTTTCTGGAGCCTTTATTCCAAAGAGTCACCACAATCTTTGAGGCTATTAGCTGATGACACGGTATCTGGAGAGCTGAAAGGGTGACGGTCCTCTGGTGAAGGATTCATGGCAGAGTGTCTACCATTAAGGCATCCGATGTCCTGATTAGGCTTGGGAAGCAACGGCCTCACAAAGAATGAAGCAAATAGGAAAGAGACGGCTCTGGAAATTTTTTTGCTTGCTGACTTGTCAAGGTTTTGAGAAAGTGATGATTCAAAGCCAAGTCTCTGTCTAAGGGAGCCTGCAGCAAGCAAAGTGGATGATAAAAATGCTGACCAACTCTTCCTGTCACTAATGAAGAGCAAAGAGTTCTTTCAAACTGGGCGTTACTGGTCTGAAGTGGGGAGGGGGCGAACAGGGCTCCACCATCCGGACGCCAAATCTGTTAAGACGCAGACTTCCCCATCTGGCTGCGAGAGCACCATCAGGAGGAGTAGAGAAGCAGCATGTGGAACACACAGCCTCAAGCAGAACTTTGGTCGTCAGGAGCTCTGACACCAAGGGGAGCCAAATGCAAACAGGCCTGCTTTGGTTTTTCCATCTCATGGCTTCCAAAAATGGTCTGTAACTGTCTGCTTCCGGGGCAGTCAGTGCCAAGGAGAGGCCTGCCAGCCAGGGATGTGCATCTGGGCGCTGCATCTCAGACACCGCTCACCGGCCCTGCCCACTCATCCTGACTCACTCCCGGCCCTCAGATGACACTCTTCACTGTCATCTACACAATTCAATTCTGTTTTCCTTTGCTCTTTTTAAACCAGGTAATTTTACCTACTTTGTCTAGTGTGTTTTATGAAATATTAACTGCACTCACCCAACACCTTGATTCATTCTTTTCGCCACGTATTTTTATTTTGTAACAAGTCCGGGGAAGCAATATACAGTTCTTATCGAGCCCTGTATCATACTGGTGTGTGCGCACACCGATGAGGTCACTGAGAAACGATGAGGTGACTTGCTTTAAAATGCTTCTTATGGCACAGTGATCCTTGGGAGATGGAACATGGAACTTTCCGTGTTGGGGTAAGTGGCTGCAGTTTCTGGAGAGCTGAGACCTATGGACAGAGGGCCCTCCTCCAGGACAGACTGGACGTGGGTAACAGGAGGCAGGTGCACAGGGGTGAGCCGCCTGCTGGGAAACCACCGTTTCAGGTAAAATCAGAGAGTAACAGAAGTTCCCTGCTGCTGGGAGAGTCCGCCTCCCAGAACCGCCGAGGCTGGGGGTCGGTGAGCGAGCAGTCCAAGGACGGAAACTGCAGTCCCTGCACAGGGCTGACTTTGTCCGTGAATGTTACCTTTTAAAACACTAACACTTTTCTGGTGCCAGGCGTGCCATGCCCTTTACAACTTTTACATTAAGAGGCGATTGCCACGAAACGACTTTTTACCTCGCCCCGAATTTGGCTTGTGCGGGAGGCTCAGTGGTATCTGCCGGTGAGACTAGAAACCCGAGGCTGAATTGTTAAAGTTCGTCCTGGTCGCTCCTCTCCCGTGAAGAGACCCAACGGCTGAGAATCACCTCCTGGAACCAATCAAAACACAAAGGCGGCTGAATTTTGGAAGCAGAAATACATGAACGCGCTAGACACGCGGCATCACAGGGATGTTTGACAGCCGCCTGTCTGTACAAGGACGGCGCCTGCTCCTGTTCCCTGCAACTAAACACGGGGAGAAAGGTGAATGCGGCAAACCCAGTGTGCAAAGAGCATCTACGGGCATCACCCCGGGATTCTCAGAACTCCCCTGGCCGCAGCTGTGGTTGTCTAGCAGCACATTTCAGGAACAGGGAGTGACGGTGTGAACCCGACATCTAACTCAGAACCAGGTCCGTGACAGCTCTGGTGTGTCTGGGTCAGCACAGAGAAGGGACACCAGGGTCTGGAGTGGTATTTACTGAAAAGCTAACCCAGTGGACACAATGAGGAAAAACGGGGATGAGGCCCTGGAGACGGACTCTGCAGGCCTACAGCAGGGCGTGGGGGGCGGGAACAAGGAAGAAGGACAGAAGTATTTACCAAGACTGGCGACTGGAGGATGGACTGGGGGTCCCGGCAGAGAAACCCCCTCCAGGAAGATGGGGGTCCTCAGCCCAGCCCAGGCCCCAGAGCCAGAGCAGAAGTTCAGGGAGGCAGCGAGCTATCAGCGACCCTTGTCTCGGGGATTGAGCACCAGGAGAGACCAGGCTGGCCCCAGGCCGGCAGTGCAGGTGGTTGTGGCCAAGCAGTGGGGACAGAAAGCAGAGGGCATTGAGGATGCAGGGCCATGGAACTGAGGAGGGGGTGAGGCTGGGTTCAGCGGGGAAGGGTCTGGGAGGGCGTCGGGGAGACGCTGATCCTGTCCAGTCTGGGGGCCACATCTTCAGAGGACAGACACACGCAACGGGCAGAGCTTTCCGGACAACATGAACTCGGCTCCAAGTTCACTTACTTGAACTTTCATTTGTTTCATACATTCGGGTGACTCCATGTCCTTGTCAGTCATGGTGGAGGGTTTAATCAGATAGCACAGCATAAGTTCCTAAGGAGACATGGAAAAACAAACTCCGTATCGCACAAAACAGAAATGCAAACCCGAGTGCGTGTGCAAGAAACGTGGGCCCCCGCCACCCCCTTGCGACTCACAAGCACGTCCGTCTCCCCTCGGGAACGGAACCGGGCGTTCTAGACCAAAGACCTGCTGTCTGGGCGTCGCTGACATGGCAGGCAAAGGCAAACGGAGCACGCAGACCGACGACAGACACAGCGTCTAAAGTCCTCAGGACTGGAGTCAGCACAGACCCCCTAGCTCCACAGGTCAAAGCTCCTTTCGCAGGCTACAGCCTCAGCAGCTTAGCCTGCACCCAGGCAGCTGCTGTGGGCTCCCGCTGGCCTTTCCACCAGGGCCGCCCATGCCTCCAGCAGCGGGTCAGGGAACTTGGAACTACTAACAGAGGACACTCTGAACGTTCCTTGCTTGTAGTCCTGGTACAGAGTGAACTGCCCCTCCCCTTCTGCTGGGAGTGGGATGGAGGCAAACACAAACCAGGAGCTCACGTGGCCCTGGGTTTGAATCCCGGTTCCACACACGAGCTGCGTGATCTCGGGTTTATCACCCGATCATCATCATCCCTAACACTGATGCCTTGCTCTTCGGATAACAACAGGGTGATGAGAGAAGACGTAAGGTGTTCAGTTAGTTAGTTCAGTCGCTCAGTCGTGTCCGACTCTTTGAGATACCATGGACTGCAGAATGCCAGGCCTCCCTGTCCATCATCAACTCCCGGAGTTCACCCAAACCCAAGTCCATCGAGTTGCTGATGCCACCCAACCATCTCATTCTCTGTCATCTCCTTCTCCTCCTGCCCCCAATCCTTCCCAGCATCAGGGTCTTTCCAAATGACTCAGCTCTTCCAGTTAAGTGCCCAAAGTATTGGAGCTTCAGCTTCAACATCATCCCTTCCGATGAACACTCAGGGCTGATCTCCTTTAGGATGGACTGGTTGGATCTCCTTGCAGTCCAAGGGACTCTCAAGAGCCTTCTCCAACACCACAGTTTAAAAGCATCAATTCTTTTGTGCTCAGCTCTCTTTATAGTCCATGTCTCATATCCATACATGACCAGTGGAAAAACCATAGCTTTGAGTAGACGAACCTTTGTTCACAAAGTAATGTCTCTGCTTTTCAACATGCTCTCTAAGATCATCATAACTTTCCTTCCAAAGAATAAGTGTCTTTTAATTTCATGGCTGCAGTCACCATCTGCAGTGATATTAGAGCCCCCAAAATAAAGTCTGCCACTGTTTCCCCATCTAGTTGTAATGAAGTGATGGGACCAGATGCCATGACCTTAGTTTCCTGAATGTTTAGCTTTAAGCCAACTTTTTCACTCTCCTCTTTCACTTTCATAAAGAGGCTTTTTAGTTCTTCTTCATTTTCTGCCATAAGAGTGGTGTCATCTGCATATTTGAGGTTGTTTATATTTCTCCCAGCAATCTTGATTTCAGCTTGTGCTTCATCCAGTCCAGCGTTTCTCATGATGTACTCTGCATATAAGTTAAATAAGCAGGGTGACAATATACAGCCTTGACGTACTCCTTTTCCTATTTGGAACCAGTCTGTTGTTCCATGTCCAGTTCTAACTGTTGCTTCCTGACCTGCATACAGAGTTCTCAAGAGGCAGGTCAGGTGGTCTGGTATTCCCACCTCTTTCAGAATTTTCCAGTTTATTGTGAACCACACAGTCAAAGGCTTTGGCATAGTCAATAAAGCAGAAAGAGATGTTTTTCTGGAACTCTCTTCCTTTTTCAATGATCCAGCAGATGCTGGCAATTTAATCTCTGGTTCCTCTGACTTTTCTAAAACCAGTTTGAACATCTGGGAGTTCACGGTTCATGTATTGCTGAAGCCTGGCTTGGAGAATTTTGAGCATTAACTTACTAGTGTGCAAGATGAGTGCAATTGGGCGGTAGTTTGAGCATTCTTTGGCATTGTCTTTCTTAGGGATTGGAATGAAAACTGACCTTTTCCAGTCCTGTGGCCACTGCTGAGTTTTCCAAATTTGCTGGCATATTGAGCATAGCACTTTCACAGCATCTTTTAGGATTTGAAATAGCTCAACTGAAATTCCATCACCTCCACTAGCTTTGTTCGTAGTGATGCGTCCTAAGGCCCACTTGACTTCACATTCTCGGATGTCTGGCTCTAGGTGAGTGACTACACCATCGTGATTATTTGGGTCGTGAAGACCTTTTAGTACAGTTCTTCTGTGTATTCTTGCCACCTCTTCTTAATATCTTCTGCTTCCGTTAGGTCCATCCATTTCTGTCCTTTATTGATTTGTATGAAATCATTCATTTGTATGAATGTTCCCTTGGTATGTCCAATTTTCTTGAGGAGATCTCTAGTCTCTATTCTTGGAACTCTGCATTCAAGTGGGTATATCTTAGCTTTTCTCCTTTGCTTTTCGCTTCCCTTCTTTTCACAGCTATTTGTAAGGCCTCCTCAGACAGCCATTTTGCTTTTTTGCATTTCTTTTTCTTGGGGATGGTCTTGACCCCTGTTTCCTGTACAATGTCATGAACCTCTGTCCATAGTTCATCAGGCACTATATCAGATCCAGTCCCTTAAATCCTTTTCTCACTTCCACTGTATAATCAAAAGGATTTGATTTAGGTCACACCTGAATGGTCTAGTGGTTTTTCCCTACTTTCTTCAATTTAAGTATGAATTTGGCAATAAGGAGCTCATGATCTGAGCCACAGTCAGCTCCTAGTCTTGTTTTTGCTGACTATATAGAGCTTCTCCATCTTTGGCTGCAAAGAATATAATCAATCTGATTTCAGTGTTGACCATCTGGTGATGTCCATGTGTAGAGTCTTCTCTTGTGTTGTTGGAGGAGGGTGTTTGCTATGACCAGTGCATTCTCTTGGCAGAACTCTATTAGCCTTTGCCCTGCTTCATTCTGTACTCCAAGGTCAAATTTGCCTGCTACTCCAGGTGTTTCTTGACTTCCTACTTTTGCATTCCAGTCCCCTGTAATGAAAAGGACATCTTTTTGGGGTGTTAGTTCTAGAAGGTCTTGTAGGCCTTCATAGGACCGTTCAACTTCAGCTTCGTCAGCATTACTGGTTGGGGTATAGACTTGGATTACCGTGATATTGACTGGTTTGCCTTGGAAACGAACAGAGATCATACTGTCGTGTTTGAGACTGCATCCAAGTACTGCATTTCTGACTCTCTCGTTGACCATGATGGCTACTCCATTTCTTCTAAGGGATTCCTGCCCACAGTAGTAGATACAATGGTCATCTGAGTTAAATTCACACATTCCAGTCCTTCTCAGTTCACTGATTCCTAGAATGTCGATGTTCACTCTTGCCATCTCCTGTTTGACCACTTCCAATTTGCCTTGATTCATGGACCTAACATTCCAGGTTCCTATGCAGTATTGCCCTTTACAGCGTCGGACCTTGCTTCCATCACCAGTCACATCCACAACTGGGTGTTGTTTTTGCTTTGGCTCCATCTCTGCATTCTCTCTGGAGTTATTTCTCCACTGGTCTCCAGTAGCCTACTGGGCACCTACTGACCTGGGGAGTTCATCTTTCAGTGTTGTATCTTTATGCCTTTTCTTACTGTTCATGGGGTTCTCAAAGCAAGAATGCTGAAGTGGTTTGCCATTCCCTTCTCCAGTGGACCACGTTCTGTCAGAACTCTCCACTATGACCCATCTGTCTTGGGTGGCCCTACACGGCATGGCTTAGTTTCACTGAGTTAGACAAGGCTGTGGTCCGTGTGATCAGATTGGTTAGTTTTCTGTGATTGTAGTTTTCAGTCTGTCTGCCCTCTGATGGAGAAGGATAAGAGGCTTATGGAAGCTCCCTGATGGGAGAGACTCACTGAGGGGGAAATTGGGTCTTGTTCTGATGGGCAGGGCCGTCAGAGGGGTCCAGTGATAAGCATTAACTCCCTTCCTTTCTCTGAGAGACCTGCTATCTGTGAAAGGAAACAGGTCAATGTTTTCTGAGTCGTCTGTGAGTGTGTGCGGGTGGATTCTGAGCACGTGCTGCTGGGTCCTGCCCCCGGGAAGGAAGGCAAGGCTCACTCACACCCATGCCCACGGGGAACCTCGGGGCTCAGTCCTTGGAGCTGTGCACCCACTGGTGGGGGCAGAGGGGAGGGCATGAGAGGAGGGCCAGCTTCCAGAGCTCCGCTGGCACAGATGCTCTGCGGTGCCCACAGATGCCTCTCATGCTTCTGAAACATTTAGTAGGAAGATCCAACCGTTTCAGTGACATGTGCACCCCAAAGCTGAGGCTGGGTTACCTTGGAGACACTGACTGAAACTCTGCTCAAGGCAGCCAGGGACCTCCAGCTGAGAGGTCTGCGAGGAGCACCCTGGAAACGGTCGTCCACCAGCTCCACAATGACTGAGTAACTAGAAAACACAGGGGGGCGTTCCAGAAATGAAAGGCATGATGTCCACCCGTTTAAAAAGAATGCTGTCCTATCAAGAACGACAATGCAGAAGACAGAAACATACATCATTTTTGACCCTGGATTCCCCTAAACTACGCCTGGGAAAAATATTTTAGTGAAAAACCCACATTACAGTCAGTCAGCCTGATTTCAGCAATTACAAGAAAGGAACGGGACTCTCTCTCCCAATGTGAAAACTGTGAATTCACTCACCTGTTGAGATACTAACACTCACTGATATGAAGATGAACAATTACTCTATATTAGTAACTACACAGATTATCTCAGGTGTTCACTGCTGAAGTGTACATTGTCATGACCTATTTTTTTTTTATAGCGTAAGGACATTAGTGTACAAGGCACAGAGATATGGTATCGATTCCTATTAGGCCAGGAGGAACCTGACTCCAATTAGGCCAGGAGGAATTGTGTACCTCTGAAAATTAAACTGGAGCTCAGAAATTTCCTCCTGTGCCTTTGAGCCATTACCTTATTTAAAAATCACTCCATTAAATCAGGAGCTTGAGATGAACACCGTTCTGTATAAGACAGATAATGAGCAAGGACCCACTGCATAGCACAGAGTTCTACTCAATATTCCGTGATAACCTATATGAAAAGAGAACTTAAAAAGTAACAAATATATGTGTATGCATGTTAATCACTTTGCTGTACACCCGAAACCAACACAATGTTGTAAATCAACTACACTCCAACAGAAAAAAAAAAAAAAATCACTCCAAACCTTGCGTGGTAAAACGGAGGGCCTTTTCGATACAGCACTGCAAAAGAAAAAGAAGATGTGTAACTACTCGAAATCAAACTTTTATTACCTACTGAAGTGCTTTCTGTCCTCAAAGGGATACAAACACCCAGTACTCCTCATGTGGGTGATCCGCAGTACACCCTCTGGTCTAGTTTTAAAACCCAAGCTGCTCTTCCCCCAGAACAGCATGCAATTAGCAAAGCAAATCTGTTGTTGAGACCCTAACGCCCTCGTCCCCCCCCCACACCCCATAAATGAACCCCAAATTCAAACAAGACAGGGTGTGGCCATCTGCCCACCAAGCCCGTCTGTTCCTTCTCCAGGCATGTGAGAGACCGGTCTCAGCCTCCTGAGCACTCAGCTGGGGGGGCGTGACTGGGCATCCTGGGCCCTTCTGGGCTGGCCCTGAAGCCCTTGCAGACACCACGCCTGGGGCCTGTCCCTCTCTGAAGCCGTGTAAAGCCTGTGGGGACACGTGAAGAAGCCAGGCTCCTGCAGCCCCTTTGGGAGCTGGACCAACCACCATCTGGATATCGGCTTTGGATTTCACAGAAACAGAACTAACTTGAAGTGTTCGCTAGGCCCCTGAAATGTGGGGCAACCACAGCTGCAGGCGTTACCTTAGCTAACACAGTTATATCGTGAGCTCTTGGGAAAACCAAGGCAGGAAAGTTTTGTTTCCTTGGGGAACTGGCAGAACTTTTCCTTCTGGGCCACACTGATCCTGCAGTTAATCACGTTTCCCTTTGGCTCCGGTACCATGAGGTCAGAACGGGTTAAAGACCCAACTGATGATACAGCAACCCTTCACCTTCACTTCCCATGGTTGTGTTTCCTTATTATGAACAGAATTCCTATTTAAATCGTATTTATATTATCTGGCAAGTCAGCTCAAATTCACTGGGTAAGGGTCCAAACTGAAGTTAATATCTAAACACCCATTTTTCAACTTCTGGGCTGCGGTGTGGTGGAAGGAGAGCCCCTACTAGGATGAGGCTGAATTCGGGGCTCTGCTTCACTCAGATCTCTGCCACTCCCAGTTGTGAGGCTCTAAACATGTCATTAACTTCTCTGAGCCTCGGTCCCCCAAGCCATAAAATCAAAACATGAAGGGAAATTAAGATCTCTCCAGTTCTCAAATGCCGTTATCTCAGATCAGTTACAAATCCTTCACAGATGAGATGCAACTGGGACATGACACCGCTTGAAAGAAACTCTGACCCCTCCACTTCCAGCCCTTCAGATGCCTGCCTACGATGGAGGTGCATCTCAGGGGTTAAAAGCATGAACACAGCATCAGTCAGATCCCCGTTCGAGGCTCAGCAGTGCTGAGACCACACGATGACACCCGTGTTCCAATCTCCTTATGGGGATCGGGGAAAATACTGTACGTGGAGGTACTCGAAAAGTTACCAACAGTCATTACCATAGCAACAGTGCATCCAGAGCAAACAAAGGAAAGCGTTTTACAGAAACGCCTCCAAGTAGAAAGATGACAACTTCCGAAGTCTAAGGGATACTGGGTATTTAAAAGTAAAGTCTGAAGGAACAGAGAGGAGAGAGGACGTGACGTGTGGAATGAATGGTGGAGGGCAATAACTGCTGGAAATGGTGACGAGTGCAATAATTAATTTGGGAGCCACTGTCACTACTGGGGTACCAGATACTCAGTCTCATCCTACAAACACTTGTGAACTGCCACAGGGAAAATGCAGACCATCGACAACAGCCAACTTAGCAAGCGATCAGCTTCAGCAGCAGCAGGACGGCCTGACATCACTCACTCCTGGGCGTGGCCCCTAAGGACACACAGTACCCGGGCCGGCTGAAAACTGGTGAGCCTGAGCCTAAGCACGAGGAAGTGACCAGACCCACCCAGACCGTGGGACACCCTACAGGACTTCTCAAAAGAGTCGACGTCATGGAAGACAGACGAACAGGTGGGGGGGCTCTTAGATGAAAAGAGACCGAAGAGACTGCAGTGCTGGTTCAACAGTGGCCCCCAAAGGCACGTCTGCATCCCAACCCCGTGAACGTGATCGTGTTAGGAAGAAGGAACTTTGCGGAGACTGAAGCCACACAGCCAGGCCCCAGGAACGCCTGGCGCCCCTGGAACCCAGGCGAGGGGAGGGGCGGAGGGAGCGGGGCGCCGCCCACACCGCGGTTGGAGGCTCCTGCCTCCGGACCTTCTGCAGCTTCAGGGGCCCCAGCTTGTGGTCATTTCTCGTGGCCTCCCTAGGAAACTACAAGACGGACAAATGCTCCGTGGGATAAATGAACCCCGAGTGGAGCCTGTCAAAAAAAAAAAAATCAGAACCAAAACAGCCATGGAAGACACTGTGGGGACAAGTGGCAAACTGAAAAGACGGACTGAATACTTAGATGATGCTAATGAATAACTCCGATCTCTCTTAGGTATTTTATGGTGTTATAATTACGGAGGAGAATCTTCTCAGGAGCTGTGTCCACATCACTTATGAATTAATAGGGATTAGAAGTACAAATGAGGGCAACAGTAACAAAAACACAGTCAGTAGGAAAAACAAGCCAAGAGGGCGGCTTAGGAAAGGACTGGAGAGGAGATGGGATGAAGGCGCTCCTCCCTGCTGGGTGAGCAGCACAGGGGCCCTGATGCCTCTCCCCAGGGCAGTACCAGCTGGCAGCTCTCCAGAACAGGTGATGGTTCTCTGAGCTCTGGACCTCCTGCATCTGCTGGCTTCTGATGGCTCCCATTTTTCCGTCCGATTTGCAACTTCTAATTTGCAGGGAGCTGTGCAACCACATGACCAGTCAACATGAATCCCAAACTGAAATGGGTGGGAAGGAGGCTCAGGAGTAAATAGAACTCTGGGTTAAGGCCACCAGCAACTGCATGCCTAGGACAAAAATATAAATCCTGGAGTTGGTTTTTGGCTTTCTGGCTGGCAACATTACTTAGCTATGGTGGGAACTACATGGAGCTGAGACCTAAAGAGCCCTAATCTCTGTACTTAACCAACTGTGGTTAAAACTCAACATTAAAAAACTAAGATCAAGGCAACTTGTCCCATAATTTCATGGCAAATAGAAAGGGAAAAGTGGAAACAGTGATAGATTTTATTTTCTTGGGCTTCAAAAATCACTGTAAACAGTGACTACAGCCATGATATTAAAAGATGCTTGCTCCTTGGAAAAAAAGCTATGACAAACCTGGACAGCATACTAAAAAGCAGAGACATCACTTTGCTGATAAAGCTCCGTCTAGTCAAGGCTATGGTTTTTCCAGTAGTCACATATGGATGTGAGAGTCAGACCTTAAAGAAGGCTGAGCATCAAAGAATTGATGCTTTTGAACCATCGTTCTGGAAAACCAAAACTCTTGTCCTTTGGACTGGAAGGAGATCAAACCAGTCAACTCTAAAAGAAATCAACCCTGAATATTCATTGAAAGGACTGATTCATTGAAACACTGGCTGCCCGACGTGAAGAGCCAACTCATGCTGGGAAAAACGGAAGGCAGGAGGAGGAGGCAACAGAGGATGAGACAGCTGGATTGATCACTGACTCAATGGACATGAACTTGAGCAAACTCTGGGAGTGAAGGGCAGGGAAGCCCGGCGCGCTGCAGTCCATGGGGTCACAGAGTTGGACATGACTGAGCGACAACAACCAGCTGTGGGACCCTTGGTAACTGCCCTGACCCTCTGAAACCTCCGTTTCCTCAGCTGGAGAAGAAGGTGAGCACCACAAGCCTCACACAGAGTGTGAAGATGAGAATAAGATGGGGGAAAGAAAGCGACAGGTAAGCTGACGGTGGCCACAGGAGCTGGCAGCCAAGGGGGCTTGAGGGTGGGGGCGGGATGCGTGTAAGGACGGGCTCCCGAGTGGTTCCCGGCCTGGTTGTCTGCCGTGGGCATTCACAGCCAGGCGGCCGGGCCGCTGCGCCTTCCACACGCGTGTCCTGAGTTACCTGTGCTGGCAGCTCCAGCGTATGTGTGGTTGCAGCGCCAGCCTCCGAATGAGAACGGCAGTGTCAGACAGGGGCAGCGCCCTGCGGCTGCACCTGGAACGGGGGCCAAGGTCCGGGGCCGTGCCCTCACCGCAGGCCAGCACAGCTCCTGAACGCTGGCCTGAAGACGCCCTTCACTGCGCTGCTGGGCCAGGACCTGGGCTCGCGTTAACCACACGAGCGCCTCCACATGCATACAAGGCCCCCTGGCAGGGCCAAAGCCTTGGGGAGCTGGGAACCAGCAGTGGATGGGTTTCCATCTTTTTTAAAAAGTTGGCCATTTGTCCACCCTTTCATCCATCCTTACAAGGCCGTTTATTTTTGAACGAGGAAAAGTTCTCTCTACTCACCCTCCACAAAGACGACTTGAGTGCTGAAAACACACGCAATAAGGCATGCTTACAGCGCACTCGACAGAGGTTCCCCCACCTTGCAACTTTGTTTTTACTTTTTATAAAGATGGTGCTTTATAAACATGTTATCCACGTTACATGATGAGTGACCGGAAGCTCAGAGAGGCACAGTAACCTTCCTGAGGTCACACAGGCAGCAAGACACTGAGCCTGCCGCGAGCCCCAGAGGGCTCTCTCCGTCACCCTCGCCGCCTCTGAGCATGTCGCTGTGGCCTTGCCGACTGGAAAACCCCGCTCACGTTTCACCCACTCACTGAGCACACTGGCCGAGGCCTGCGGAGCGTGCGGCCTGGGCGGCTGCTCTTCCCTGGGAGGAGGAGGGCAGGCGGGAGCCGGTGCCGGCCAGGCCTCGGGCTCACCTCATTTAAGTGCCTTGACCTGTGGGTGACTCGGCTACCTGGAGACTCAGCCAGCTAAGCTCGAGGTCATCCTGATCATTCACGTGGTGACCCAGAGTTAGGACACCTGTACCTGAAACCCAGGCCTGGAGAAACAACAGGAGCCTTTATCTTAGAGGGGTGGGCACTCCTCAAGCTTTACGTATACTGCTGGCCCACTCTGAGATTTTAATGAAAGCAGAAGGGGATGGCAGAGGATGGGATGGCTAGGCAGCATCACTGACTCAAGGGACATGAATCTGAGCAAATTCCAGGTCAGTGAAGGACAGGGGAACCTGGAGTGCTGTGGTCCACGGGATCGCAGAGTCGGGCATGACTTGGAGACTGAACAACCACCCATTCTGATGCAGAGAAATGCACCCGTTTACAAACATGCAATTTTGAATTAAATTCTGGGGGGGGGGGCCTGGTGCCCCTTGAAGATCGTCTTATGATTCTAGGTTAAGCACACCTGATTTTAGAGCACTTAAGGATTTAAAGGACTGAACGGGCTTTGTGTATTAACAAGGAAAGGCTCAAAAATACATGGAACAGTATGTGACAGAGCCCAGAAGATCGCGGGGGCCATGACGTCATGGGAGTCTTCTCAAACACCTTGACATTTTTGTTTGAACCTCACACACTGACTCCTCTCTCTGCTTCCACTTTCTGCTCCCCCTCATCCCACCCCAACGCCACTATCTATTAGTAAGAAAGCAGACAAAGGTCCTATTGAATCAAGTCGCTAAATCCAAGTCACTCCTTTGCTTGAGATCCCTGTGGACTTCCAATGATAACATCGCAAGTCTATGACAGGGCCCATGTGATCTCCCCCAGCCTGACTCTCCCCAGAGACTCTTGAGCTTTGGAGGCACTGAGACCCGCCAGGCTCGTTCCTGCCTTGGGGCCTTTGCTCCTCTGCAAAGGGTTACCCCTCTGGGCCCCGGGGGTTCTTCCCCTCATTCTCAGGGGATCTGCTCCCTCACTGGGGTTGCCCTTGAGTTGCTGGTGTTTGGGGCACATTTTTTCAGTGTCTTCTCCTGACCGTCTACCTTCCTTTTACTCTCTCTTTATTCCACTTTATTTTCCTTAGTACCCTGAAATTATGGAGCACATTTCTCCGTCTGCTTGTTTGTCCCCCTCCCAGCATGCGAGGAGCTCCACCCAGGCAGCTTCGTCTGTTGTGTTCACCTTTGTGTTCCTGGCACCCAAGAAGATCTGGCTCACACGAGACCCTCAGCAATATTCTGGGGAACGGGGTGCTTGCCAGGAGACCCTCAGCAATATTCTGGGGAACGGGGTGCTTGCCAGGTCCCAACTCCTTCCTTTAAGTAAAGAGCAGGGAGGCCGTGCCGTGCGCAAGCTTCTAGGAGCCTGGGTTCCAGCACTCTGACCCTCGCCCTGGAAACTTTTAGGGGCAGGTGACCCTTTCTATCACAACCGCAGTCTCCTTATTAGAAAAATGAGGATCGAGAGGATCAATCTTATAAAAGTGCTGTTAGGATTAAATGAGGTGATGGATGTCGAACGCCTGGCACTCAGTGAGGGCTCAACAAATGATTGCTGTCGCTCTCATCACAGGTACACCATGATCACTAACGGTAACTGCACACAATTTGCCAAATGAAACTCTCCCAAGAAGACAAGGGACTGCCCTTCATCACAGGATCACAAACTAATGAGAGGTGGGGGTGGAGGGGCTGTGGACTCTCTTTTACCATCTCAGAGCAGACAAGAGGAAAAACATACCCTCCACCCTCATCCAAACGTTCTTATCTAAGCCAGGAGGAGGACAGCATCTCAGGAAAAAACAGCAACAGCACACACAACCGATTCGATGTTCACCCCAGGATCGGACCCGGACCCTCAGCCTGATTCACGCACCTGCGAGGCCAAGAAATCACTTACGCAAATCTGTTCCGTACTTAAGTCCTGGCTTGGGCACCCAGCCCTTGCTGCGGAAGTGATGGTACGCGATGTAGGTCGTCCTGAACGTGGGCTGAACTGTGGCGAAAGTGTTCCAGAGCTTCGTGATCGTTAAAGGCTCCTATGGTTGGTGGGGGAAGACCAGGCATTACTATGTGTATACCCAGCAGTCACCTGGTCAGTGAATCAACATCTCTACCAAATGTGAGCTGAAGATGATGCCTATGATGAAGGGTCTGAACCAGAAGATTCAGGCCCTACATGTCCAGTGTGGTGGCCACCAGCCACTCGCCTGAACTGCGATGTGCTGCCAGCATAAAACACACACTGAATTTCAAAAGACTTCTTATGCAAAAGAGAATGCAAACTTCGTATGCAAAAGAGAAGCAATTTTAAATATGTTGGGTTAAGACTCTCTCGGTAGTTTCAAATATGTTCGGTTAAATAAACTATGTAAATCAATTTCAGCTGACTAAAAATAATAAAAACCGTTTCAATGTGGCTACTAGAAAATTAAAAATTATGCATGAGGCTCTCCTGTGAGGCTCCCATCGTATTTCTACTGGACAGCACAGCCACAGAGGACCTGGGCGAGGCCCCCCGAGAAAGCCACTCTGGAGACAGAGGGCAGCCAAGTGAGGGCAGCGGACAGGGTGGTGGGGGAGAACAGCCCAGGCAGAGGAACGGGGTGGGCTGGGGGTCCTCCAAAGCCGAGGGCGCATGTTTCAGCATGTACAGATCCTAATGGGTAGCTATGGTACGGTCGGCCACGTTCAGAAATGCACAAAGTTAATTCTGTAAAAGCCTTAAAAGGAAAGATACTCCATTTAGTCTCTGAAACTAGGTAATTAATCCCATAGCACAAATTAATAATTCAACTGCTTGTTTCTAACGTCGGACTTGAAGACACCGTGGCAGAGATAACATGCTCACGTGTCAATTCAAAAACACCACACGAAATACCAGGGAAGTTTGGAAAGCTTTCTGCTTCTTTTCAGCCTTGAGTAAAAGGAGCCGTTCTTTAGTTGGTTTACGGTTCAGTCACTCAGTAAAACTTGCGCAGTTTGTCTTGGCCTATTTAACACCATAAATATGAGCTAGAGTTGGGACTTTTTTTCTTCTTTAAAAAAACAAAAAACCCAAAACGGTAGTTCCTATGGTGGAAACTCTGTGTATGTGTGGTCTTCAAATCCATCCCCACACAAAACAAGCAAGAGTCTGATAGAGAAGGCTGGACTCCCATCTGGATAGCCCGCTGCATTTCAGAGGCTGAGGATGCTACAGGGCAGCTGGCAGGTTCTCACGAGTGTCAGCAAGGTCCCAGGGGAGGACGCATGGTGGGCTGAAAAGGGCTGCCATCTGAGAAAAGGAGTCACCTGCCAGCCACACGCCCGTTCGCCCAAACCACTGGAATACTCGTGAAAAAGATTAAAGGAGTTAGAATCTACTGAATGATAAGACATGTACTCCCAAGGACAGAATAAAATACACGTTCTCCCAGCTTCCCTGCTGGCTCAGATGGTAAAGCGTCTGCCTACAACGCGGGAGACCTGGTAAGGTCCCCTGGAGAAGGAAATGGCAACCCACTCCAGTATTCTTGCCTGGAAAATCTCATGGATGGAGGAGCCTGGTAGGCTAACAGTCCATGGGGTTGCAAAGAGTTGGACATGACTGAGCAACTTCGCTTCACTCACTTCTCCCATCTGATGTTCTGCTTACCTTTTTCACCTTGATTTTAACTTGAGTTTTTTTGAAGAGGTATTGTATTCACAAGGTCCAAAATTCAAAAAGTACAGACATGTGCAGTGATCTCTCACCTCCCACTGCCCCCGGTTCCTTCACTGGAAATGGGATTGACGATCTTCCAAGGGCAGAAGGCTACAGCATAAAACTGTGGGCTTCGGGAGCTGCCCTGGCATCAGTTCAAATGCTAATTCTAACCAGACCAGCTGCGTGACCCTGTGTGAGTGGCTCATTTCCTGAGCCTCAGTTACCTCATCTGTATAACTCTTCACACGCGGAGGTAAGTCCCAGAAGAACTGTGTGTGAGGTCCCTAACTCACAACCTTCACTGAATCGGGTGCTAAACACAGGTGGGTTTCGATTCTGCTGTTTATTTTCGGTATCATTCTTACAGGTTTCCTGATCAGCAGATAAAGACCCTGCTCTTCTCCTAGGATCTGGGAATGAAATTTAGTCTCAAAGGGTCAAAGTTGGCTTTTTTGCCTCAACAGTTCCAATTCAGGATCCAAAGGCTAAACTTAGAGAAAAAAAATTCAATTCCAATTTTGTCCAGTGAAAGTAGATGCACCTGGAGTAAAGCAGTATGAAAAGTATTATAACGTGCTTTTGACATCAGGGAATTTTAAGTGGATTGAGTGAATAAAACACCTTACCTTTTCGTAGTAAATACTCAGACATCCCAGAGCATAGACCAGGAAGAAGGCCTAAAAACAGGACAAGGAGAAAAATGCTCATCAGAAACTATTCTTTGTTCTCGAGAAACTATTTCACAGATTGACTTCTTTTTTCCTTAAATATCAATGAATGTCCTTTGCACCATCCAACTGGTCACATACTTTTAAACATAAATGGTTCATTCAAATTTCAAGGGGTAAAATAGGAATGCCACAGAATAGTTTAGAATCAGTGGGGAAAAAAAATAAAAAAAAAACTTTAATGAAATTTTCAACATATTTTCTCTTTTAAAAAACCATACGGTTAAACTGAGAAACAACATAAAGAGCAATAACAGTAAAAACTTTTGCTCACTGGATTTTCCTCTGTAAAATAACTGGAAAAAAAGAAATGTATAAGAAAAACGAAGAAATTTGTGGAAAGTGAGCAACGCAGACTAGGGTTGACTCATAATCAAATGAGTTTCTTGGTCTCTTGCTGTCAAGTGATTTCCTAACAAGTAAACCCCATCTTTCCATTAACTCTGTCATATGGCACCATGCTTCCCTCAGATGGGGATGCAAGGGGGAAACGGAAAAGTCAGGCTCAGTGGGTAAGATCACTCTGACATGGCAATAAAAATAACCTTCTGACGAACACAAAAGGCTGTCTAGCACTGACACGAGGAAAGAGGCCCTGCTATTTGCTGTCTGCAGAAGGGGGCTAGGATCTGAGTTTGCCCCTGAAAGGCTCCCGTGAGGCTGGTCTGCAGGAGACAGTGACTCAATGGTGGCTCTACATGCTACTTGACGAGGCTTATGATCAAACGCCAGGTACCCTGTCGAGGGCCCTCTGGTGCAAGGTGCCAGCAGAAAGGCAGTCCCCCGTCTCCCCCCTCAGGCCGCTGTCCTTGGTGCTGATGGCTGATCAAACGACAGGTACCCTAGAAGCCCCCCAAGCCCTCAGGCTGCTGTCCCTGGTGCTGATGGCTGATCAAATGACAGGTACCCTGGAAGGGCCCCCCCCACCGCCCTCAGGCAGCTGTCCTTGGTGCTGATGGCTGCTGTCCTCCCTGCTCAGTGTTTAGGATGCGAGACCACAGCTGTGAAGGTGCAGGGCTTTCAAGGAGTGACAAGGTTCTGTTAAGGAGACACCTTCCTGACCCTCAGAAATCACCCCAATCCACCCCATCGCCACCCTGTCCTGGCCACCTGATGACATTTCTCTTTACAGCAGTGGTCCTCGAGATGTGGCCAGTCGGGAGAGCCTAGGGTCCCCAAGACCCTTGAAGGGAGCCACAAGGTCAAAACCATTTCCTGAGATTAAGGCTCACATGTGATACCACAAGAGGCTGAACGCAGCAGTGGATGTGAGAACTCAGGGCGCTTCTCTTCAGCCAGACCTTACAGTCTTTGCAAAAACGAGAAAACCATGCTATTCTCACTCGATTTGTTTTGCTTTGAAAGAATATAGCTATTTTTCATAAAAATATTACTTCAGTGGGTTTATCATCATGTAAAATGAGTTAATGAACACATACTTAAATTTTCATTTAAATATATAATTTGGTAAACATCAACAGATATATAATCCACGTAAGATGCTCCTTGGGGGTCCCTCGACAGTTTTTAAGAGAAAAGTGGTTTCATAACTACTTTAGTTCCACCTGGATCCAAATCGAGAGCTGCTCTGAAGACCACTGGGTCTATGGCCATACCACCCTGAATGCCCCCGAACTCTGTCTGAAGACCAGCGGTCTCCTCCTGCCTGCACTTCTGCAAAGGCCCCTGCACTGTGGCCCCACAGCCTCTTCTCCAGGGCAGCCCAAGCCACGTTCCCACCATGGGAAGACCCCTGGCTCCCAGAAGTTTGGCGGCACACCTGCCTCCACTGCCTCCAGCCCCATGATTCTTCCCAGCAGGTTGCTTCACTTCCCTTCTGATGCACTGACCTGGTTCCTGCCTTGGCCTTTGTAACTGCTGCTCCCACAGCTGGAATCAAAGGTCACTCCTCAGATAGGTCTTCCCTGACCACCCTGCTTAAGTAATCCTCATCCTGATGGACTTATTGTAGATGGGGAGGATCTTGTTTCAGTGGGGTTGGTATTCTTTAGAATTAAGTCATCAGTGTTGAAGGGGCTTGAGTAACTTGATCAAGTTACAAGCCATGCTGTGCAGGGCTACCCAAGACAGAAGGGTCATAGTGGAAAGTTCTGACAAAATGCAGTCCACTGGAGAAGGGAATGGCAAACCACTCTAGCATTCTGGCCGCGAGAACCCCATGAACACGAACAGTATGAAAAAGCAAAAAGATATACCACTGTTAGATGAGCCCCCCAGGTTGGAAGGCATCCAATATGTTACTGGGGAAGAGTGGAGGCCAATTACTAATAGCTCCAGAAGGAACAAAGATGCTGAGCCAGAGTGGAGATGTCACTTAGCTGTGGATGTGTTTGGTGGTGAAAGTAAAGTCCAATGGTGTAAAGAACAATTTGCACAGGAACCTGGAATGTTAGGTCTGTGAATCAAGGTAAATTAGATCTGGTCAAGCAGGAGATGCTAAGAGTGAATGAACATCAACATCTTAGGAATCAGTGAACTAAAATGGACAGGAACAGGCAAATTTAATTCAGATGACCATTCTGTCTACTACTGTCGGCAAGAATCCCCTAGAAGAAATGGAGGAGCTCTTCGTCAACCAAAGAGTCTGAAATGCAGTACTTGGGTGCAAGCTCAAAAACGACAGAATGATCTTGGTTTGTTTCTAAGGCAAACCATTCATCATTACAGTATATATCCAAGTCTATGCCCCACCACTAATGCTGAAGAAGCTGCGGTTGAGTGGTTCTACGAAGACCTACAAGACGTTCTAGAATGAACACCAAAAAAAGATGTCCTTTTCTTTGTGGGTAACTGGAATGCAAAAGCAGGAGATACCTGGAATAACAGGCAAGTCTGGCCTTGGAGTACAACACGAAGCAGAGCAAAGGCTAAAAGAGCTTTGCCAAGAGAACACAACGGTCATAGCAAACACCCTCTTCTAACAACACAGAGACAGCTCTACACATGGACATCACCAGATGGTCAATACCGAAATCAAACTGATTATATTCTTCCAATCCAAAGATGGAGAAGTTCTATACAGTCAGTGAAAACAAGAGTGGAAGCTGACTGTGGCTCAGATCATCAGCTCCTTATCGCAAAATTCAGGCTTAAATTGAAGAAAGTAGGGAAAACCACTAGGCCATTCAGGTATGACCTAAATCAAATCTCTTATGATTATATAGTGGAGGCGATGAATAGATTCAAGGGATTAGATCTTGTAGACAGAGTGCCTGAGGAACTATGGACAGAGGTTCACAAGACTGTACAGGAGGCAGTGACCAAAACCATCCCAAAGAAAAAGAAATGCAAGAAGGTGAAGTGGTTGTCTGAGGAGGCTGTACAAATAGCTGAGGAAAGAAGAGAAGCAAAAAGCAAAGGAGAAAGGCAAAGATATTCCCAAATGAACGCAGAGTTCCAAAGAATAGCAAGGAGAGTTTTAAAAGGGCCTCTTTAATGAACAATGCAAAGAAGTAGAGGAAAACAATAGAATCAGAAAGACTAGAAATCTCTTCAAGAAAACGAGATACCAAGGGAATATTTCATGCAAAGATGGGCTCAATAAAGGACAGAAATGGTATGGATTTAACAGAGACAGTAGAGATTAAGAAGTGATGGCAAGAATACACAGAAGACTATACAAAAAAGGTCTTAATAACCTGGATAACCACAATGGTGTGGTCACTCACCTAGAGCCAGACATCCTGGAGTGTGAAGTCAAGTGGGCTTTAGGAAGCATCACTACGAACAAAGCTAGTGGAGGTGATGGAATTCCAGCTGTTTCAATCTTAGAAGATGATGCTGTGAAAGTGCTGCACTCCATATGCCAGCAAATTTGGAAAACTTGGCAGTGGCCACAGGACTAGAAAAAAGTCAGTTTTCATTCCAATCTCAAAGGAGGGCACTGTCAAAGGATGTTCAAACAACCAGATAATTGTGCTCATCTCACGTGCTAATAAGGTTCTGCTCAAAATCCTTCAAGCCAGGCGTCGGCAGTTTGTGAACCCAGAACTTCCAGATGCACAAGCTGGATTTAGAAAAGGCAGAAGAATCAGGGATCAAACTGACAACATCCACTGAATCAGAGAAAGGAAGGGAATTCTAGGAAAACATCTGCTTCATGGACTGTGTGAAAGCCTTTGACACATAGCAAAACTGTGGAAAACTGTTAAAGAGATGGTAATACCAGACCACCTTATCCGCCTCCCAAGAAACCTGTAGGCAGGTCAAGAAGCAATGGTTAGAAATGGACATGGAACAACAGACTGATTCCAAATTGGGAAAGAAGTATGGCAAGGCTGTCTACTGTCACCCTGCTTATTTAACTTGTATGCAGAGTACATCATGAGAAACGCCGGACTGTGTGAATCACAAGCTGGAATCAAGATAACTGGGAGCAATATCAATAACCTCAGATATGCAGATGATACCACTCTAATGGCAGAAAGTGAAGAGGAACTAAAGAGCTTCTTGATGAGAGTGAAAGAGAGTGAAAAAGGTGGCTTAAAACAACATTCAAGAAACTGGTTAAGATTATGCCATCTGGTCCCATCACTTCATGCAAACAGAAGGGGAAAAAGTGGAAACAGTGCCAGATTTCATTTTCTTGAGCTCCAAAATAACCGTGAATGGCGACTGCAGCCATGAAATCAGATGTTCTCTCTTTGAAAGGAAAGCTATGACAAATCCAGACAGCGTATTAAAAAGCAAAGACATCACTTTGCCAACAAAGGTCTGTATAGTCAAAACAATGGTCTTTCCAGTAGTCACGCTGGACCATAAAGGTTAAGCACCAAAGAACTGATGCTTTCCAACTGTGGTGCTAGAGAAGACCCTTGAGAGTCCCTTGGACTGCAAGGAGATCAAACCAATCAATCCTAAAGGAAATCAACCCTGAATAGTCTTCGGAAGGACTGATGCTGAAGCTCTAACACCTTGGCCACCTGATGTGGCGAGCTGACTCATTGGAAAAGACCCTGATGCTGGGAAAGATTGAAGGCAGGAGGAGAAGGGGGCAGCAGAGGATGAGATAGTTAAGGTAGCGTAACAGACTCAATGGATATAAATTTGAGCAAACTCCAGAAGAAGTAAAGGACAGGGAAACCTGGCAGGTTACAGTCCATGGATCGCAAAGAATTGGACACAACTAGGTGGGTGAAAAACAACAAGTCCAGGGAGGTCAACTTTGTTCCTTGAAACGTCACAGTAAGTCTTTACTTTGAGAGTACTAATACTGATGGATAATGGGTTTCCCTTAGCTCAGTCGGTAAAGAATCCACCTGCAGTGCAGGAGACCCAGGTTCAATCCCTGAGTTAGGAAGATCTCCTAGAGAAGGAAATGGCAACCCACTCCAGTATTATTGCCTGGAGAATTCCAGGGAGAGAGGAGCCTCACGGGTTAGTCCACCGGGTTGCAAGAGCTGGACAAGACTTAGCTACTAAATCAACTAATAGGATGGGGTGGATGAGCCTAATGATGGTTTTAATGCCGTATCATGAGATCTGGTCAGGGCTTAAAGCATTAAGATGAAAAACAGCTCTCCACGACAGATGTCTATGCCAGCTCAGCACTACCATTCTCAGAACCTAAGAGCCGCTTTGAATCACCACAGCAGGGCTGCCCATGTTCCTCGTGGACATTTATGGAAACATGGGAAACGGCATGAGTAGTGCTGATAAACAGGGGTGATGCATCCAAGGAAACTGGCCAAAATGGAGCTGGGAAGTGGCACTGGGTTTAACTGGGAGCAGCCTGGAGACTTCTGTCAACACGTCTCTGGAATTTCTCAGGGACCAAGCAGCTGGCAGGAATGACAACCCCCTCGTCTCCTGTTACTCCAGCATTTCTTCAGCAGGTGTTTGGGAAGCGGGAGCAAGACAAGTCAGTGAGGAGCAACAGCGGGTCACCGGGCTGGAGCAGAGGTGGAGCCCCCGGTTCCGGACACGCATCTCGTCCCTTCAGGCTCCACCAGTTTCTGGGCCAATCCCAGACCTCGTACACATCCACTGATAAATTACTACCAGCCACCTCAGAGATGTCAGGTGCCGGGGACAAGGGAATGGCCCACTGCCCACGCTGCGCCTGTCACGCCGGACGGCAGGCCCGCCTGTCTGAGGACCTGAGCCACGTTCTGTTATCTCTGGACTGTTAATGCTCAGCCCAGGGCCTGGACACAGAAAGCACCCAGTGAATAACCTTGCTCGACACGAACTGCAAAGGAATGGGCTCCAACCAGCCAGTCACGAGCTTGCACAAGGGACAATGATGACGGCGATGGCAGCAAGGGCGGGCACACTCCCTGGGCACCTACGACACAACACACGCTTCGCTGAGGCCACCACAGGCCCTATTTAACTCCAGAACACCTTACGGACGAGTGTGTTACACGACCCTCATCTCACAGTGCAGACACCCGAGGCTCAGGGAGGTCAAGCAATTAGAGACGGGTGTTCCCAGCACTACCCAACAGAGTCGCCACGTGTGCCTGCTGAGCGTCTGAAACGTGGCGGGCGCAGCCGAGGAAGGGGTTTTTTAATTTTGCTCAACTTTAATTAGTTTGTCTAGTCGCATGCAGCTGGTGACCGCTGTATTTGACAGCGGACTCAGCTGTCTCGTGTGCGGAATCAGCAGATGAACTGGATAAATCCCGACGTCCTTTCCTGCCCGCAAGCTCTCCTCTGTCCCGCTAGCCTCACTGCGGAGGGAGGCATGGGCCAGTGGGAGATACCATTGCTTCTCTGGGAGCACATCTGGGGAATGACCAGGGTGGCTGAGCTCAGTGAGTGTGGCTAGTGACCCACAGAGACACCCAGAGCCAAGCCAGACCCCACGGGAGCCATCCAGACAGGCAGGGGTGTCCCCGGAGAAGGGCACAGCCACAGACGGAGGAGGGGGGCGCTGTCTTCAAATCCGGGTGCAGTCCAGACAGAAGCAAAAAAGGAGGTGCTCGAGGCTGTGTGAACACGGGACAGAGGAACCCTAGAGGGCAAACAGGAGGCAGGTTTAGAAACCCGCTGGCACCCACTTGTGAGGCTTCCATAAAGGGGACACATTAGTAATTGTGCAGAAGGAAACACCTAGAATCCATTCACACAATCAGCTGTCACTACATGACCCGGAGCACACATCATGGTTTGCAAAAAGCTGGTGAAGCTCCAGGAATATGCTAAAAACCACTAGCATAGGGGCTTCCCTGGTGGCTCAGTGGTAAAGGGTCCGCCTGAAATGTGGAAGACCTGGGTTTGATCCCTGGGTTGAGAAGATCTCCTGGAGGAGGGCATGGCTACCCACTCCAGTATTCTTGCCTGGAGAATCCCATGGACAGAGGTGCCTGGCGGGCTGCAGTTCATGGGGCTGTAACGAGTTGGACACGACTGAGTGAGTAAGCACAGCACACACACACACATATATATAAAACCACCGCACACTTTAAATGAGAGAACGTATGTATGTGGTCTGTCTCAATAAACTTGTAATTTTTCTATGCTTAGTCGCTCAGCTGTGTCTGACTCTTTGCGCTCCCAGGCTCCTCTGTCCATGGGGATTCTCCAGGCAAGAATACTGGAGTGGGTTGCCATGCCCTCCTCCTCCAGCGGACCTTCCCAACCCAGTGCTCCCACTTTGCAGGTGAATTCTTTACCGTCTGGGGCACCATTTTTCTACAGAAGCTGGTAAAAAGAAGAGTTAAATGGTATCTGGACAATCTGAAACCCTGATGTAAAAAGAAGTGTTCAGACGACCCGCTGAAACCTCTGTGGGATGATCCTGGGCAGGCCCACACACGGCCTCCTAGAATCAGGCAGGCCGACTGTGGGCGCTGCCTCTGGTGATCTCGGTACCGGACTGCAGGCAGAACTGCACTGAGGCGGACTTGTTTACACCCTGTTGCCCAGGCCCGAGGCCCACAGTTGAGAAACAACACGCTGGGAACATTACCTCTTCCAGGCTGAGCTGCAGATACTCAAAGATCCTAAACGGGTTTCTCCTACATACCAGTTTCTTCTGCGGCAACACCTGAAGAGAAAAATAAAATACATATGGCACAAATGTAAGCTCTACATATTATGTGGACAGGGCTGCATTTTAAAATGAATGTATTTCTTCTAAGTTTTCCAGATCCACACTTGCTGGATTCTGTTAAAAATGAAAATTTCTATTATTTACGTAGAAAAAGAAGTTTTTGTTTTTCTTTCACAGCTGACCCTTGAACAACATGGGGGTTGGGGTGCTGGCCTTCTGGGCAGCTGGAAATCTGCATGCAACTCAGGGCTGGCCCTCCAGGTCCCCTCTTCCTGCGTATCTGTGGATTCAGCCAACCTCGGATCGTGGAGAGCAGCAGTTACTACTGAAAGAAACACTCTCCTAAGGGACCCCACGGTCCCATCCATGTTGTTCAAAGGTCAGTATTGACATCTTGACTTGTTTCTTTTCATCCTCCATGGAGGATCATTTCATGGGTCAATTTAAAGTGTTGCTTTTTTTCACCCGACTGCACACCTCACAAGCATATGCCTAGGTTCTTAATGAGACCCCATTCTAAAGGCAAGATAACATTTCTTCACGGGGGTGTTTCACGCACTAAATATGAGACCGCCTCTCGCTTCCAGCTTCCACAGGTAACTCTGGGACAACTGTAGAGTTGTCCCTTAAGGAAGCGGCTCCAGCTCTGTGCCCCACCTCCTCCTGTGACGGCTCCCGCACACCAGAGCCCGTGCCCACGGCTACCCTCAAGACCTGCTGATCACCTCTGCATTCTTCTCCCCGACAGGGGAGAGGATGTTACTGGATGTGCTTTATGTCATACACGTAAAGCCAGGCTATTCAGACTCGGAGGTTTTAGTTGAAACAGCCCTCCTGAATGCTGAGCCCGCAGGGTCTGCAGGGTGTGTCCTGCACCGGCTCTCCCAGGCCCCGGGTGCTGAACACCGGCCCACTGCCAGATCCCGGTGAGGGCCGTCCCCACTGGCCAGCATCTCTGGACCAGGAACAGACAGCTCTGCAGGAAGCGATCTCGTCTCTCCCACTTACATCCCCCGCTGGGGCCTCCTCGCTCTGGCTCCCGGCACACACAGCTTCCTCCACCAGCACCAGCTCAGGCCCCCTCTCTCCGGCCGCAGCCGGACCGGCTCGCTGGCTGCTGGCCCCAGGCTGACCGCCAGATGGCGGCAGGAGAGCGTCCGGTCTGCCGCAGTGGCCATGGGGCAGAGGCATGGGGGCCTCAGCTGAGAGTTCACCCGAGTCTCCATCCGGAGTTGGGCGCTCAGGCCCGGGGCCCTCCTGCGGGCCGGCTGATGGCTCGCTGGAATCCTCCCGATCACACGACTTGCCCTCGACCCCATTCACGGCAGAGAGTTTCTCTCTGTCTGCTCGGCCTTCCGATCTGGAAACCACCTCGGAGTTGCGCTCCTCGCCCAACGGGACCTCTTCTGTCCTTTTCAGACGAGGATGCTCAAGGGGCTTCGTGTAACCCTCGAGGATGCTGCGCACCGTGCTCTCGGTCTGGCCTTGTCTTCGCAGGAGCTCTGCGGCCCACTCCACGCTACGCTGATACCTGCAAAGGGGGAAGTCCATCAGCAATGACACTTCCATGTCGGTATTAAAGAGACAGCAGACAAACAAAAAACAAAAAAAGGAAAAAGACAGCAGAATGTGTGAAAACAATGGGAAGGCAGTATGCCAAAAAGTCTACAGCTCTTCTTCATGGGGGATTACAGGTAAATGATTTCTTTACACTTCTCTGCATTTTCTAACTGCTCTGTGATAACTGTTGTTGTGTTACTTATTATTATTACAGTTTCATTTAATTTGCTTAATTTGAACAAAAAAATGACCCCAGCTTAACAAAGTGTGAAAGTTTACGCGATTTACACCTGGTGGACTAAGGACTTCCCTGGTGGTCCAGTGGTCAAGACTCCATGCTCCCAGGGCAGGGGACCCAGGTTCGATCCCTGGTCAGGGAACTAGATCCTCCGTGCTGCAAAGGTCCTGTATGCACCAACAAAGATCGGAGATCCAGTGGGCCACAACTAAGACCCAGCACAGCCAAACACATAAACAGAAATAAATATTAAAAAAAAAAGGTGGACAAAATGATCTAGGTAAACATAAAGAGAAAAATGGTCACCCTTTGTCAGGGTTTGTTTTGTATTACTTTCAATTTTGGATATCATGACGTTTTCAGACATGTATCCCAGTCACGGAAAAAGGTCTTCGTTTAGTGTTGGAAAGCAAAATGAGACTTTTAATGAACATTTTTCACAGGACCTACTAATGTCTGCACCGCACATGGAAAGGAACGATTACAGTTATATATACACCCCAGCATCTTAAAAAAAAAAAAAACGACCCCTCCTCCACAATTTTCAAAATGTATTTTAACGAGATAATACACACTACACTACTTAAACTTGAAGGCAAGCCCTGAACACTTCCCAAGTCACAAACAGCCACAGGTTCTGTCTAGGGAAGCAGGGTCAACACCTGACAAGGCTGCTGGGGTGCGTCACGCGGTACAAGATGGCACACGCGTGCAGAATCTGATGGGTGAGGGCGAAAGAGTGCGAGACTCAAGCTCCATTCACCTCCAGCCACAGCGATCGGTCCGGAAAGCATTTGGAGAAGCCACACGGCTGGTGGGAAGACAGCTGTCACTTTTCTCTTCACCTTGAGCATCCTGCCTGGGTGCAGATTACGGGATGCGTCATAGTGTGTAAACTGCTAATGACACACGGTGAAGCAAGGGAGCTCGCTGGCTTCTGCTGCTTTTAAACAGAGCTGTGGCCGCCTCACCCTGACTCATCAGAAGCATCTCCAAGCTGTCCACACCTTGTTTATCCTGCACGGGGATGAGCATGCTGTCTTGTGTATACTGGGCATATGGTATCACAGAGGTGAAGACTAAGACCCGGCAGAGGCCGCTCTACGTCTGTGAGACGGGTGCAGGGGTGATCACACATGCAGGACTGGAGTCCTGGCGTCTCGTGTTCAGGCCTGCCTCGGTCCGTCATTATCGGGTGGCAAAGCCAATGATGTAACTGCTCAGTTTCCCCCCATAAGATAGAGGCAACAGTACCGTGACCTCGTAAGGTTCGCGTCATGTGCTGCTGTTTCCAATCGGGGTAAAACGTAGCTGCCCAGAGAACAGCAGGGTGTCCCTTCTCCTGCATGAAAGGCACGGCCACTCTTGTGGGCAGCTGGAAGCCTTCTCACACAAGCGATCTAAAAGTATCTGTGTTCTTCACGCCACCTGTAACGCTGCCTAAAGCCTTTGTGGGTCTATGAACCTCCTGTTGTCTGGACAAAAATGTGTATTTGTGTCGTGTGTATTTTCCTGGGGAAAGGATCTCCGACTTTTCAACAGATTCCCTGAATTGTTGAAACATGTGAAACAACCACAGCATTAAAGATTCAACGGGTCCCCCTTTGGACAGATGTGGAACTGAGAGAGACAAAGAAAAAGCAAGGGAGCCAAAGAGAGAGACAGCACACACACAGGCCCCTGATCCTCTCCTGGTGGCAGAGTGGTCCGGCAGACGTCGGTCCAAGCCTTCCCTGTGAGCACAAGGTTCTTGCACCAGCTTCGTGCCCGCCCCAGGCAGCTGTGAGCAAGGATTAAAGGGGACCAGACGCGTGAAGGGCTCGGAGCACAGGCAGTTGTTGTACGAGTACTTGTTAGCTTGTGACTGTGGCGTCTTGGGGGCAGACTTGCAAAGTAAAATCATCTTGACTCAAGGCACAGTACAACTCACAATACACAGGACACTTTAACAGATGGAAGCGCAGGCCTTGGTGGGCCACTCCCTGGCAGCGGGAGCAGGCTCCTCCCCGTGGCTCTGAGTGAAACCACTCAGCATCCGACTCCTTTCTCTGCTGTCCTGCCACAGCTGGCATCATACCCCAGGCCCCACCTCTAATGACCTCCTGTTGACTTGTGGACAGTGGCTGCTGAAGCGCGTGCAGGAAAGTCTCCGAGGCAGACCAGCGATCGACCCACGGCAGAGGACACAGGAGAGGGTGTCCTCCCGCTGGTGGGTGATGCCTTTATCGACTCCGTGATTGACTCCAAACACTGCTGGAGAAGCAGCAGGAAGAGAAGAGGAAGGGTTGGGAAGCCTAAGGGCAGAGCGGCAGCTCTGATCCGAAGCCAGACTGAGGCTGGTGACCCCTCAGACCCATCCCAGGGCCCCCTGATCCCTGAGTGGGGCCACCTGAACACGCCTCAGCTTCGCAGGCACCCCTGCCCTCAGACACACATCTTCTGTCCGCCGAGAACACCCAGCTCCACCTCTTACTGATTAAGGCTGACTTATTATTGGAAATTCTCGGCAAAACAGTTTTCAGTTGCTCTGCTTAGGTCTCAGTGCTGACCCTGAGCAAGTTAACTAACCTCTTCCTGTTCTGTCTCCCCACCTTCTAAGACAGACAACAACAGGAGTGACCTCCTAGGGGCAGGGAGCAGATGAAAGCAGCTAACCCACAAAGCTGCTGTGGGTGCAGCGTTTGTCACATGGGAGATGCTCCAGAAAGGCTGGCACATACAAGGTCACAGTTGCCCCGTGCCCCAGGCTCCGGAGCTGCTCCGCCTGGTTCAAGTTCAAGTCCTCTTGGGCAGCTCTCTGGAGGCTCCCCATGCAGGGGACGCAAACAACTACACCCACCTCAAAGGTTTCCCGAGAAGATGAACTGGTGATACAGGTAGGTGGCCTGGACCAGGAATGGCACGGCCATGACGACGGTGACGATGCCGACAGTGAGGGCAACAGCCCGTCACGATACTCATCACGGAAGAGTCAAGTGCTTCCCCCTCCTCCTCTCCCACGAGAGTCTACCGTGACTAGACTACACAGGCCCGAGGAGAGGACCCGGGGCTCTCCTCCGCTCATATCTCCCGCACCTGCCCAGTGCCTGACCCACGTAATTCTGCCCACGGCCCATGTCCGCCAAGACTTACTTCTTTGATGTGATCACTGGCAGGTCCAGCTTCATATCTGCAACAGCAAGGAAGTTTCTGTTAGTTTACGGACAGCCTAGAAAAGACAGAGAGAATTCCAAGGTCTGGCGAACACGTGCTGTATAACCACCGCTCTCTGCTGCCCACAGGCTCTGCTCACCCATCAGGGCTCAGACATGACCTCGGAACCCTTCTCAACACTCCAGCTAAGCAGCCGTGGCACGGAGGGGCAAACCATCACCTCTGGATGCTCAGGCCCCCAACATACTTATTTTCACTTCCCAGACCAGGGATCGAACCCATGTCCCCCCACAGTGCAAGACCACCAGGGCCTGGATTTCTCAGTGAGAGCACTGAGGCCCTAAAGGTGCGCACTTCATTCTGCTGGGCATCTGGCCGGAGGAGTCCTTCTGGCTAAAGTGTTGATGAGGCCACCTCCCGGTGTAGGTTTTTGTCCTCGACCTCCCTGACCCTGCCCGTGGGGAAGTCATCTCTGTTTCCTGACTCGCCCGGTGCTCTGAACGCCTGGAGTCATCGATGTTTGGCTTTGAAATCCTAGGGAAGCGAGTTCACAGACGCCTGTCTCCTGAGGAAGGACTATTTTCCTGGTGTCATGACCTTCCTCTTCTGGTAGCTTAACAACAAGCAACAATTTAGCAAGTGTTACTGACACTCTTCCAGGTACCAAGCACAGGAAATCCAGATGCAATAAAGCAAATCCCCTCTTCTTGAGATACTCAACGCTCTAGCTGGGGAGACAGACCAGCTGAACGACTGATTCTCACCCCAGCTGATACGTGGCAAGGAAAGCGTGCGCTGTCAAGGGACTGGCTTACCTGAACTGGGAGGGTTAGGAAAAAACACAGAGGAGGGGGGGAAATTGAGTTGGGCTCTGCAGAGAGAGTATGAGTTCGCCAGGCAGACCGGGGGCAAATGCAGAGGGATCCGCGCAGAGGCTGGGAGACGGCAAACGCACAGCAGGCTCACACAAGACCCCACGGTGCTGGGGTGTGGGGTCAACAAGTACAATGGGGTAGAACGGAACAAAGGGTGGAAGGTGAGGCTGAAGCCAAAATGCTGAAGAACATCCTAAAATGGACACGTGAGGGCAGCCGACACCCTTAATCTCTGCTTCCTTGGCCTAAGTACATTTCCTTCACATTTTGATCACTACTGGAAACTTAAGTTATACTACACAGATCAGGCAAAGCTTCTCAACAGTTAAGACCATCACACTATTTGAAACTTTTTATTTTTTTGCCAAGTATAAGTAACTGCTGAGGCTGGGTGATGAGGACAAAGTCATGATGCTTATTTGCTCTCCATCTTTCCCTCCCTTTCTAAAAACTGAAACTCTACGAAAAAATTTGAAGCGTATAAAAAGTAGAGAGAATAGCATAATAAATGTCCATGTTCTCATCACTCAGCTGTTAACTCATGGCCAGTTCAGGCTTCCCAGGTGGCTCAGTGGTAAAGAATCTGTCTGCCAGTGCAGAAGAAGTGGATTTAGTCTCTGGGTGGGGAAGATCCCCTGGAGGAGGAAATGGAAAATCCACTCTAGTGTTCTTGCCTGCCGCATTCCATGGATAGAGGAGCCTGGAGGGTTACAGACTTGGACACAACCGAGCGACTGAGCAACAAGTCATGCTCTGTCTTCTGCCCCGGCCCCCAGATTATTCGAAGCACGTACTCACTTCATACCGTCTCTGCTAAATGTGTACTCAGTTGCTATGCTGTATCCGACTCTCTGCGGCCCCCAGGACTGTACCTGCCAGGGCTCCTCTCTCCATGGAATTCTCCAGGCAAGAATACTGGAGCTAGTTGCCATTTCCTTCTCCAGGGCATCTTCCCGTGTGTTCATAGTCACCAGAGAGCATGCCCGAGCTGGCCCTCCACCCCTCACTGCAGTTGAGCCCATCCTGGGCCAGCTGACAGCCATCCAGTCTAGCTGGATCTACCACTGGGTCTGTCGCTGTGGCCAGCAGATCCATGACTAACCAGACGTGAGCCCGTCCGGCCGAGAACAGCAGACCTATCCAGAACACCTGGAGGCTCAAAGGAGCAACGTGGCAGCTGTTGAGGACTACTGAATTTTGGGGTGGTTTGTTCCACAACATTGTGGCAGGAGATACGATGTCTGTCCCATTAGGACTGAATTACTGTTTTTGCTTTTGGCCGTGCCGCATGGCATGGGGGATCTCTTTTAGTAATTTACTTATTTTTGGCTGCGTGGGCCCTTCTCCTGTTGCAGAGCAGGGGCTCTGGGGCTCTTGGGCTTCAGCAGTTAGGGCATGCAGGCTCAGTACTTGTAGGGCATGGGCTTAGTTATTCGGTGGCCGATGGGATCTTCCCGGACCAGGGATCGAACCCGTGTCTCCTGCATTTGCAGGTGGATTCTTCACCACTGAGCAACCAGGGGAGCCCCAGTCATGTCTTAAAGTCACTCAAAATAGCTTCCCCTGTGGCTACACCATCAACGTGATATACAGATTCTTCATTTTCTCGATTTTTTTTTTTAACAAAACTACTTTTTAAAATTTAACTTTCGTTTGTAGTCATGAAATACATTTACGAGTTTCCAAAGTCAAATCTAGTCTCACTTCTCTCTCCATCCTATTCTATCCCTCCCTCACAGGCATTTAAAAAAAAAAACTTATAGTTTATCCTTCTTCACATTTCAAAACATATTTGTAATCTCCTCCCCTTAGATGACCCATGGCATGCTGTCCTTTACCTTGCTTTCTCTGCTTAGAAACAGCAGCCTAGTGAGCATCTATTCCTATCTCCTCTCCGCAGCACACCCTTGTAAGAATGGCCTGTACTTTATATTCGGCTGGTACCTGCATGGCTACTGGGTTATTTCTAGTCTTTTAACATTAGAAACGGTGTTGCAATGAACAGCCCTGGGCTCTTTCTTTTCATACTTTTGCCAGCTTATCTTTAAGATGAATTCTCAGGAGTGGAATTGCTGAGTTAAAAGCAAACACATCTATTGGACAACTGGGTATCTTCAGGCAAAACAATGAAGCTGGACCCATATCTTACATCAAAGAAAAATTAAATCAAAACAGATGAAAGACTCAAGCTTGAAACTATCAACCTCTCAGAAGAAACCCCGGGGAAAATCTGCATGAGCTTGGATTTGGTAATGGTTCCCTAATCATGACCGCAAAAGCACACGCAAGAAAAGAAAAAGGATAAATTAGACTTCATTAAAATGATAAACTTCTATTACCATGTCACGTCCATTAAAATGGCTATTATTCAAAAAAAAAATAATGAGTGGTGGCGAGGATGTGGAAAAACTACAAAATCTTATGCACTGCTTGTGGGAACGTAAAATGACGCAGGTGTGATGGAAAACAATTTGTGGTTCCTCAAAGAATTAAAACAGAATAATCGTTTGATCCAGTGAGTCCACTCCTAGGTATATTACACAAGAGAAATGAAAATATATGTACATACGAAAAGCCGTACAGGCGTGCTCAGACCAGCACTACTCATGACAGCAGAAACAACCCAAATATCCGTCTACGGATAAACAGATAAAAAACACAAAGTACATCCATACCACGGAACAGCACTTGGAATGAAGTTCTGATACATGCTACAACACGGATAAACCATGAAAAAATCATCCCATGTGAAGGACACAAGAGATTTTTTTTCTCCTTACAAGAAATATTTAGAATGGGTGAAATCAAGGGCACAGAAAGCATATGAAGGTTATCAGGGGTTCGGGGAAGGGAGTGAGTGTGCCTGTGATTTTCTGAGACATCCAATTCCTCTCCGAAAAGGCAGTACTGCCTGCGGCGCCCGCAGGATGACAGTGTTTCTCAGGCCTCAGGGGTACGCCGAGAGACTTTCGGATCTCTGACATTCTGATTGCTGAAATGGTTACCTCGGTGCAGTTTTGATTTCTATTTTTTCCTTGCAATATAGTGTTTTTAAAAATCCTTTCTAACTATGTTTTAACCTGCTGGTATCGGTCACATACTTAGCATGAGACTCCCCTTAGAAAAAAATACACCAAGATGAAAGATGTATAAAAACGAGGAACAGCTATTGAGAACTGCACACGTTAGGACATTTTACAAATACATCGATGTCAAGGTTACTGATGCAAAATTTCAAACCTAAAAATAAAATATAAAATTTGCCTCACATATGGGTGAGCAGACCCTTAATGACTAGAACCTTCCACATGCCCAGGACACGGCTAGGCAATGCTTAATGGCAGAAGAGTCTGAATAACAGTTTTTAATTTAAGAAGTTAGATGCAACACATTTTCACCAACTGTGAAGAGCCCTTTCACCATGATTAGAATTAGTTTAGCTGATATTTTTATCAGTAAGATTGCCAGGGGCATGTTACTTCTCCTTTGGCATTTTATTGTATAATCTGCTGAGAGAGCTAAAAATGAGAAAAAAGGATAATTTGCCAAAAGAACGCAACGTTGTACAAGTCCTACCTTTCCATTTAGCAACCAGCTTGGGATCTGAGATTGTGAAGTTCGGTCGGCTTCTGGACAGGATGCCTTTTCCAAAATAACCCTTCCGGGAAGAGAAGAGAGTTAGCTCATGTCGAGTTATCCGTTTTTTAGCTGAAGGAGAACCATCTGAGTTAACAAGAGAGTCATCGCACTGTTCACAGCTTGATACCTTCCCGTTGATCACGTTAATGATTACTATGAAGGCTGATCATAGCATTTTTTTTTCCCCTCCGACTGTGTGACGGAAGCTGGGAAGTTTCCTGTGCACCTCATTTGTCTCAGGAGTAATGCTTTCAGTCTGGCCCTGGGAGCTGAAGGTGAAGGGCAGGGTGTCCTCCGCACGCGTGGGCCAGGAGCCGTGTCCGCCAGACACAAAAACCTTCTTGGATTTCTGAGCACCCAGAACTGATAGTGCTCCTCTCCTTCCTGCTGCCTCCAAAAACTCTGGCTCCCTCTCCACCATTTCTTAAAACCAGAAAATATTTAAACCCACAGACAACTGGAAGAATAATAAAATGAACACCTTGTACCCTCCGCCCAGACTGAACAGTCAGAACAAATCGCCGGTATGGCGCCTCACAAAACCTCTGCCAAATGTTCTGTGTTGTGACTGTCGAGAAGACTGCCCTTGGCCTGGGTCTGAACCATGAGGTCAATGCCATTCATGTATCCTACTCCGGGAGGCAGGCTGTAACATGGATTTTACATAAAACGACTAGAGAAACCACACTTACAGAGGCAGGTGGATCAGGAGCGCCTGCGCTGGGAGCAGGGCAGGGATTAAGGACACGGGGCGCCAGTGACCCTCCTGTGGCCGTGGGGAGGCTCTACAACCAGACCGCGGTGTGGCTGCACAGCTCTCTGAGTTTGCCACAGTCGTGGTGTACACTTGGAAGGGCGAATTTTATGGCTTTACACCTCTATAAAGCTGTCTTAAAAAGTGCCTCCAGCACTGAACTGGCTATGGGGCAGAAGATAGGGAAGCATCCCATCTCAACCCACACCAATCCGTGATGGCAAAAGCCAAAACTGGAACGTGCCCTCATCAGAGAGGTCGTCAACCGGGAGGGCGGGCAGGCAAGGAGCCGGAGGACCAGCGGAGGCCTCATCTGGGTTTTCCGGCAGCACAACAGTCGGCCGCTCCACAGTCACCCCTGGGGATGGGAGGGGGAGGGTCATCTTTATTCTTACCCACGTCACTTTATTCACATTTCTGTAAACTGCTCGCAATTTTTTTTTTTTTAAAACAACGAACATATGTTGCTTTTACAATCAAGAAGCAAGAAAAGGCCAAAGCACTGACCCAACCTCACTGCTACAAAGTGGGTTCGTGGGTGGGTGGGGGTTGCGGTCCTCTGCGCGCCCGACTCGGCTCCCAGGCTGGACCAGGGCTCGAGGAGTGTATGCAGGTCACTGGTGGTCTGCTTCTGGGGGTGGGCGGGGGGAACACCGCTGGCTCGGGGCTGTTGGGCCGAGCTGCCTGCACCTACCTTCCCGTAGAGCTGCTCCATGTCTTCCAGGCCCCTCACGATCACATGGCTGTTTATCATCTCAGCCCGGAAGATTCTGAAGTCCTGACCAAAAGGGATGGGCAGGGGAGACTCATAGCTCTCGTGCGGTCTCCTCTTCCTCTTTGGGGGACGGAACACTGCCTCCGCCATCTCCTGAAGTGACCGTCCCTTGAGGACTGTAATAGAAAGAAGCAAGTCAGGCGGTTACCACGCCGACCAGACACGCAAGTGCCTGTATACCCAGGCTCAGACCAACCTCGTGGGACAAACAAAACATTCAAAACAGAGAAAAACAAGATGCTTCTGTTGAGCAGTACAAACCCCACTCCCCGAGGGGACCCCGATGAATTCCCACGACAATGCCCCAGGAGTGGTGGCGTGATTTCTGATCGCAGCTTGGGACTCTGAGCCTAGAGACAGGTCCACGGGCAAAACGCTACTCAAAGGCCTCCTGCCAGCAGGCACAAGAGGGCTTCTGCCCTCGAGGACTCCTCCCGCCTTCTCACTCGGCCAACAGACATTTACCGAGCACCCACCAGAGGCTCCTAATCACCAGAGGTGCTGGGGACACAAGAGAGAAAACCAAAAGGACCCCGTCCTCTGGGGACAGGGAGCACAGGTAGTGGGCGCTGCTGCTGCAGCTAAGTCGCTTCAGTCGTGTCCAACTCCGTGCGACCGCATAGACGGCAGCCCACCGGGCTCCCCCGTCCCTGGGATTCTCCAGCAAGAACACTGGAGTGGGTTGCCATTTCCTTCTCCAATGCATGAGAGTGAAAAGTGAAAGTGAAGTCGCTCAGTCGTGTCCGACTCCTAGCGACTCGGTGGACTGCAGCCCACCAAGCGCCTCGGTCCAGGGGCTTTTCCAGGCAAGAGGACTGGAGTGGGCTGCCATTGCCTTCTCCAGTGAGCACTCCATATTCCAAAAAAGGATCGTCTCCAGTTTTTCAGGTAAATTTATAGTAATGACAACGACTTTAAATGGTCATCATTTAAGGCACCAAGCGTGAGCGGCTGAGAGTAGGAAGCATCAGGCCAGAGTGTGGGGACTAGAATCAGCTCCCCGCTGCCCAGCCATGTGATGGGCAAAACTTACTTTGTCTCTCCATGCTTTGGTTTCCTCCTCCACAAATGAAGGATAAAAAGACTCCATCCTACAGTGAAGACCCAGAAGGTGCCTAGAACAGCCTCCAGCACGTGGCACTGAGCACTCTGCGTGTCCACTATGGCTATTACTAGTGGACACGCTAATAATATCACGGGCTGAGCACTACCAACACCGCTGATGGATAAGAAAGCAAGGCCAGGTTAGAGAAGCGTCCTCAGACGCCAGGAGGAGAAGGGCTCTGCTCCTTCCTCCAGGTCCTGCTGGGGGCTGGGCAGCAGCCGTCCCTTTTGTTGGAAGGCTCAGATTATCCAGCTGAGGGTTATGGAGAATCCTGGAATTACTTGACACTCGGCACTACTAGAGTCTCTTGAACAGCAAGGAGCTCAAACCAGTCCATCCTAAAGGAAATCAACCCCGAAGATTCACTGGAAGGACTGATGCTGAAACTCCAATGCTTTGGCCGCCTGATGCGAAGAGCCGACTCACTGGAACAGACCCTGGGGCTGGGAGAGACTGAAGGCAAGAGAAGAGGGCAACAGAGGATGAGATGGTTAGGCAGCGTCACCACGACTCAATGGACCCGAGTTGGAGCAAACTCTCAGAGACACTGAAGGATAAGGGAGCCTGGTGTGCTGCAGATCAGGCAGCTGCAGAGAGCTGGACACGACTGAGAGACTAAACAGCAGCAGCGCCCTGAGGGAGGAAAGGAAGGTGAAGTTGCTATTTCTCCCTTCCTCAACCCAAGGAGACAAAACAAGGACAACACACACCCAGGGTGTGGTTCGGTAAGGGCTGGAGGAAGGAAGTCAAATCGGGTGCGCTGTTGTGATCAAGACAGAGGGCCACAGCAGATGTATCAGCTCAGGAAAACTCAACCACACACAAGGGGGGAAACGCACAGAGTGCAGGAGACGGCCTGGCGCTCCGCGCGCTGGGCAGGTCTGCCGGACGGGACCGGGACAGCAACCTGCTCCGTCCCCAGTCCCAGCTCTGGACCGGACCGAGGCTGTCAGCACATGCGGTGCCTGAAGACCCAGGGGCGCTGTGCCACCCATGCGTTTAGCCTCCCGAGCCCCAAATGCTCTCAGGGGAAGAAGCACCGCTGACTGCTTAGCTGAGCCCTGCACTCACTCAGTACCAGCATCTGCTGGACGCAGGATGCGCTCAAGCCTAAAACAGCCAGTGAAGGCGGAGAAAGCTGGGGCAGGAGGGGCGCCTGGGGTTCACGCCAAAAGAAACCCAGGGACTTCTCTGGCGGTCCAGAGGCTTAAGACCCTGCGCTCCCAGTGCTGGGGGCCCGGCTTGGAGCCCTGGTCAGGGAGCTCGATCGCACAGGCCACAGCTAAAAGAGTTCGCAGGGCACCGTTAAAAACCCACTGCCAGCACTAAGACAGGGCACAGCCAAATCTTTAAAAAATATTAAAGAAGGGTGCGTGCGTTGCTACAGACTCGTCGACAATGTGTGCGCTCAGACTAGATTTTTGCTAATGAGACAGCAGAGAATACCCAGTGTAGTTGTCATTTACTCTTCTAAAAATATTTCAGCTTTTTCGGTATGGTTTTTCATTCCTCCTGTGGTTGAGACTGTGCTGTGGCTATGAGAGGAAACAGGCATGCCGCTCCTTGAATGAGCCCACGGGCCAGACGGGCAGACAGACACACAAATCGTTCCTGGCAGGACAACGAGCACCAAGCACAGCGAGGACAAGAGAGTGAGCCCTCCGCCCAGCAGACCCACTCCTCCCAGAGATGCACTGACTCATCCACGCTTTCTCCCACAGGCTAGGAGCCGGCATGCTGCAACTAAACAAACAAACAAAAATCCCAAGCGCTGCAACTAAGACCCAGCGCAGCCAACTAAATACATAGTAGGGAAAAGCAAGACACCAAAAGCATTGTCCAATGTGTAAGGATTCCTTCAGCCACCCTCCAAAAGATGCGAAGGAATTAAATGACGACAAAGACAAATAGAAACCAGGGAAGTTAGCGATGTTGATAATCAATTACAATAGTAACTACAGAAAGAATCAGCAAGTTGGAACCTTCATAAGAGGGCTATAAAGTATTCCAAACAGCAAGATGCTGAGATAATTTGTAAATGAGTCCCTCAATAGATGTAAATATTGAGCACGACTGTATATATTTCACATACCAATATGTATGTGTGTGTATATATTCACATGTCTTGCCATACAGTGTTCAGAACAAAACTAGGTATACCACATGTTAACAGGCAATTAAGAGATTCCCTCTCAAGGGCATTTTAAGCAGACTTTCACTTGCCAATTTGTCATTCGATCCAGCGGACCCCGAACAACATGGGATCTACCTGCAAGGGTACACATACACCCAGACTTTTTTCAATAGTAAATGCTACAGTGATACGCCATCCATGGTTGGTTGAGTCCACAGATGCAGAACCTTAGATGTAAAGCAACCAGGGATGTGGGGGTGGACTGAAAATTACACTCGGAGTTTTGACTATAACAGAGCGTCAGCGCCCTGACTTCTATGTCATTCAAGTGTCAAGTGCACTCAGCATGCAACCGAAGAAACAGCGACTTATTCTAAACCTTAAAATAATGTTGTGTTGACTTTTTTCAGGCAGGACACTAGTTTCTAGTTAGGATTTCCAGGAATAATTCGTGGACTTTTATAAGCAGTTCATTTTTATAACTTAAAGACTGGTTAGTATCTGACTTGTATATATTACATTAAGACGTTTTTGAAAACAGCAAATGTTTAATGACTAACTTCAAAGACTTCCAATTAAATTCTCTCAAACCAGTGAAAGAGAAAAGTTCCGTTTTAATTTGCCTAGTTTGTTTAGAATTCTCCCTTTTAGACTGCTGATGTACTCTTTAAGAAAGGCTAGAATGAGCTCTCGGAGAAGGCAATGGCACCCCACTCCAGTACTCTTGCCTGGAAAATCCCATGGATGGAGGAGCCTGGTGGGCTGCAGTCCATGGGGTAGCAAAGAGTCGGACACGACTAAGCGACTTCACTTTCACTTTCATGCATTGGAGAAGGAAATGGCAACCCACTCCAGTGTTCTTGCCTGGAGAATCCCAGGGACAGGGAGCCGGGTGGGCTGCTGTCTCTGGGGTCACAGAGTCAGACACGACTGAAGTGACTTAGCAGCAGCAGCAGAATGAGGTCTGACATTTGATGGCAAGAACTCTGTACTTCAACCCAAGTTGGCACCATACAAGGTTCCTCTCACAAAACTCCCTGCTTTTCACAAGACCTCAACATTTGGAGGCCTGAGGTCACCTCTGTGCACATGATCGCATGGATATCGAGGAAGATGTGCCTTTTAGTAGGCCTTCCATATGTGCAGAGCTACCATTATGACCGTGTGATTTTAACAACTTATGTATGGTCGCTGAACTCAATTTCATCTTCAAATTGATCAGGACTAGAAAACTGTGGAAGCCACTCACATGTTAAACAGCTAAGACCTGGCGCAACCAACTAAGTAAATAAATAAATAATAAAAAGATTGTTTAAAATATGCTGCATCCATACAGGCTTCCCTGGTTGGTAAAGAATCCGCCTGCCAACGCAGGAGACTGGAGTTCGATCCCTCAGTCGGGAAGACCCCCTGGAGAAGGAAATGGCAACCCACTTTAGTATTTTTGTCTGGGAAATCCCATGGACAGAGGAGCTTGGCAGGCTACAGTCCATGGGGTCGCAAAAGAGTCAGACAGGACTTAGTGACTAAAACACAACATATCCACGTACTGGAATATTACTAGCAATTAACAGGAATGAAGGTTAAGAGGGGATTCTCTGACTTCTCAGCAGACTTTAGACTGTGCTTTAACTGCTAAGGTTCAATCCCTGGTTGAGGAACAAAGTTCCTACAAGCCATAACGCATGGCCAAAAAAAAGTTTAAAAGATTAAGAAAACTGACCTGGGGTCATATATGACAGTGGATCTCAAGCTTGGCTGCTGTTAGAAACACCTGGGGAAATTCTGAAACTCCCAATGCCCAGGCCTAACCTACAATTACATCAGAAGGTCAGAGATAGGATCCAGGTGATTTCAATACGTAGTCCATGTTTCCAACCACTAGAGATAGGATGGACTATTCAAACTCAAAGCCAACAGCCACCCCACTGTAGAGAGGAGGAAAGGGACTTAGGGGTGGGGGGCGGGGTGGGGGGAAGAGTGCTACGCACCTGTAAGAAGCTGTTCCTTTTGCTTTTCCAAACCTGGCCATACTGACTCCAGGCACCCAGTATTAAATACACAGTACATTTAGTTTTCTATCAAAAAGGAAGGCTTGTTCCTAATTCTTCCCTTGAGCACACACGCTAACACCGTTTAGGTGTTCAGTTAACTGTTTATTCCAAACAAAACAAAGGAAGACAAAAAGAGAGGGAGGAGGGACCATTATTTAATTTTCCAACCCCCTGGGCCCACCTTGCCAAACCAGGTTAAAGCCTCCCACTCAGCAGAACTCATTCTCCCAATTAAAAAAATAAAATAACAACAACCAAAAAAAAAAAAAAAAACCGCTTGAGGCTCCAAGTGCCTACCTCGTGGGCTAGGCAAGGCAAGGATGAAAAGGAAACGACGAACAATCCTGCCTCTGGGGGGCTTTCAGGTTAGAACCCGAGACTCAGACACACAAACACAAGTTAAACCTTTGAAGACCGACGGGTAATTGTGCGACCGAGCCTGGTCCTGGGCCTACCACGTGATGCGCGAGCCGGGCCAAAAGCTGCAGCTGCAACTAATGAGCAAAAAACCCCCAAAACACCAGGGGCTCAGCAGACTCCCCCAACTCCGTGTCACGACCTGTCCCTTTGCTGGCTTCCTAGCGCGGCGCCCAGCAACCCTCTCGGGCACGGTCTGCTATCAGATGCGCCTCGCCTTACTCTGCCCCCGGCAGTCTGCCCGGCGGCATCAACGTGTCCAAAAAGGCGCAGAAAAGTCGGGGTTGCAGGTACGCGGCGGAGGGGAAGGGGGCTACTGTCCCGCGCGCCCCGGGGAACGCCCCACGGCCGCTTCCGCTCTCGCCCCGGGGGGCTTTCGGAAAAGGCGGCCGAGCCCCGGCAGGGCCGCGGCCGCCGCGCTCGGCGCCTCGGGTCGCCACCCGCTCCGGGGGGCCCAGGGTCCCTTACCTTCCTCCGCCCCGCGCGCGTGCGCGGCGTCACCCCGGCAACGCCGGCCGGGCGGCGGACGCCGCTGCCGTCAAGCGGCGCGGCCGCAAAGCCGGGCGACTGCGCAGCCGCGGAGCCCGCGGCGGGGCCCGCCGGGTCTGCGCGCAGCGCGCCTGCGCGGGGCCTGCCGGCGGCCCTCGGGGGGTGTGCCCCCGGGGGGGCCGCGCGGGCGGCGCGTCCTCCTTCCTGCGCTTCCCGCGATTGTACCGATAGCCCCTCTGCACAGGTGCTGTTCTCGTTTACGCCCCACAGCAGTCTGAGTTACTTAGCCAGTGTCACGTAGCTGGGAGGGATGGGAGTGACAGGTCTTAAGGAGTTGTGGTCCCCGCCCCTGGGGAGGTGGGATGCTGGAAGCGACTGCACTTGACATGACCCAGGCCCTGAGGAAGCGGGTCGGCTGAGCTCAGCCCGCAGGCCTCAGCCTTCTCAACGCTTCTGTGTAAGTGAAGCATGCAGGGAACCTGTAAGGAATTGCCGCCTCGCAGAAGCCACAGTGGGCCCTGGCCGCCCCGTTTAGCTTCCAGGACAGCAGGCCTGGAGTCAGACTTTCTTTAGCATCCTCACCTCCCCCCTCACCAACTGTGCGATCTTTAGTGAGTGACAACAAGAGCCTCCTGATGAAAGTGAAAGAGGAGAGTGAAAAAGTTGGCTTAAAGCTCAACATTCAGAAAACTAAGATCATGGCATCTGGTCCCATCACTTCAAGGCAAATAGATGGAGAAACAGTGTCAAAGTTTATTTTTCTGGGCTCCAAAATCACTGCAGATGGTGATGGCGGCCATGAAATTAAAAGACGCTTACTCCTTGGAAGAAAAGCTATGACCAACCTAGACAGCATATTAAAAAGCAGAGGCATTACTTTGCCAACAAAGGTCCGTCTAGTCAAGGCTATGGTTTTTCCAGTAGTCATGTGTAGATGTGAGAGTTGGACCATAAAGGAAGCTGAGTGCCAAAGAATTGATGCTTTTGAACTGTGGTGTTGGAGAAGACTCTTGAGAGTCCCTTGGACAGCAAGGAGATCCAACCAGTCCATCCTAAAGGAAGTCAGTCCTGAATATTCTTTGGAAGGACTGATGCTGAAGCTGAAACTCCAATACTTTGGCCATCTGATATGAGGAACTGACTCATTTGAAAAGACCCCGATGCTGGGAAAGATTGAACACAGGAGGAGAGGCGGGCGACAGAGGATGAAGTGGTTGGATGGCATCACCGACTCAATGAACATGGGTTTGAGTAAACTCTGGGAGCTGGTGATGGACAGGGAGGCCTGGCATGCGGCAGTCCATGGGGTCGCAAAGAGTCAGACACGACTGAGCGACTGAACTGAAACTTTCTGAACCACAGTTGAAAAATGGGTCATCAGGATCATCAGGGGTGAGTGAAACAAAGGTGCCTTGGGAATTATAAAAGCTTCTCCTACCTGATTATTTTAAAGGAGGCCTGGTAGGGAGGGCAATATATACTTCCCTAAAATGAATCCCAGGGTCCCCAGCACCCATACCACACATACTGGGCAGTGGGGAAGACAGGTGGCAAGAAAGGGTGGTAGATAATGCCACAGAGATTAATGAGGCTGAGTGTGACGGGCTTGAAATCCAGACCTACCCCAACCTTCTCTTGTCCCTATGCCTTCGTGAACGCTGTGGCCTCCTCCACCTGGAACCTCCTTCTCCTGGGTCTGCAGCAGTGATTTCTGGTTGACCTTTAGGCCTCAGCTCAGACCTCTCTTCTTCAGGACACTTCCTCTTGCCTCCCTAGGCTGCCGTGGGTGACATCCTTTGTGTTCTGGGATAGTTTGGTGCCTCCTGAAAAAAGGGAGTGAAAGTGTCAGTCACTCAGTTGTGTCCAACTCTTTGTGACTCCATGGATTGTGGCCCACCAGGCTCCTCCATTCATGGACTTCTCCAGGCAAGAATCCCGGAGTGGGTTGTCATTCCCTTCTCCAGGGGATCTTCCTGACAAAGGGATTGAACCCGGGTCTCCCACACTGTAGGCAGGTTCTTTACCGACTGAGCCAGCAGGGAAGACCTGGTGACCCCTGTGATGTCCCTAATTCCTGATCCTCCTTAACTGGACTGTGAACTCCTGGCAGAAAGAGCCCCAGACATGGCACTTAGTGGGTACTCTGCCTGCAGGGGCCTGGACTGCTCAGCTGAGGAGTTCAGACTTTAGAGAAATTGAAATCAGAGTAGTTTCCTGGTTAGAACGTTGCAAAAAAGGGAGAACTTCAGCAGGATTTGCAGAATGGTGGTGCCAGGATGGACTGGGTTGGGAAGAGACAGCTGGAGGCAGGCTGTAATATTGCACCAGAACAAGGCAATGGCGGAAATACTGGAGTTGGAAGGAGAGGGTTTTTAAAATGAGAGAGAACGCAGAGGTTGTCCAGTTCAACTTCCTCAGAGTCACCAGAGGTAACAGAGCAAGTCTGAGGGGGAGCTGAGACTAAAGCCAGGTCTGGGCCACCTCAGTGGGTGCTCTGCACTCAAGGGCTTTGGATGTGCCCACGATGGGATCTCAGGGGCCATGATCTGGAGTCCTGTTCCCACAGAGGGTCCTGAGTAAAAGCTAATGAACGAGATAGTCTTCCATCAAGATTTTCTTCTTGGTGGTTTGTTTGTTTGTCCCTTCTCCCCCGCCCCCACACGCCACACAGGATCTCAGGTTATGAACAGGGACTGGACCCCGGCCATGGCAGTGAAAGCTCAGAATCCTAACCACTAGGCCACGAGGGAACTCCCAACAGTGTGTATTTTCGACCTTTTGTTATGGCCCTTTGCAAACACACAAAAGGAGAAAGAATAGCCTAATACCTCATCACTGCCAGCATCTTCAACCTTTGGTATCTTGATTCTTTTATACTATCCATAAACACACTTCTCTCCCACTGCTAGGGTGTTTTAAAGCATCATATAATTTCATGCTTTATATTTTGATATGTGACTCTAACAGGTAAGAATTTAAATTTTATTACACACAGATCTATATAGTTGCTTCTTGTTATTCACAGTAGTTCTGTAAAGCCACCATGAACACTCAATTAGAGGGTAGTGAATCACTGTTTTTAGGGGAAATATAGGTAGGTTCCCACCAGCCTCCTGTTACAACATTTTCATCAACCAATCGATATGCAGCCTTGCTGTATGTGTGCTTCTGCTTAAAAACACTTCATGTCTACAGTCGATTGATCGGCACTGAACGCCCAGCCCACGTGTGTAATTCACAAGTGAACCAAGCGCGTGTTACATGTGTATCTTCTCATAAGACACAGCACAGCCTTCTTGGCCAGGAACACTGGACAGCACCTCAGCACTCTGCCTGGGGGTCCCTTTGGAAATCACCAACACAAAAGCACAAGAATATGACAAGCATGGCACTTAAGAGATGGCAAAAAGCACACCTGTTTATGGCAAGAGAGCTGAAAGAAGACGGGATCAGCTGCTGACGTCAGCTAAGAACTTACCTACTGGGAGGCTCAAATTTTTCTCCTGTCTACACATGCGAGTGTCTGTAAGTGACCTAGTACTATGAATATTCATTACAAATAAATTTTAGCCAGCAGGTGAATTTGCAAATGCAGAATGTACCAATAATGGGGACCGATTGTATAAATATGTATTCCCAATTTCATTAGCACATCTAACAAAATGAACAATCATCCTTAACATCTGTGAGATGTAACACAGAAGCTACATGTACTATTTGGGATATATGTACCCTAAAATAAATAAAAATCATTTATCTGAAATTCAGAATCAGGTGGGTACCCTGTATTTCATCTGATCTCCCTAATAATTTATCAGGCCTTTACATGTGCTAGCCACTTAGCATCTGATCTTGACTCTCACCACAGTTCTGTGAGAGAGGTGTTCTCACCGGTATTTCACAGGTGAGGTTCCCTCCCCGCCCAGGTTTCCAGAGCTAGGAAGTGGGGAGGCCAGGGGATGCTCCACCGGTCTTGCATTCGTTTTTATCCATCATGTTTGATACAGGGGGCCAGTGCATTGAGAAAAGCACAGCTGGAAACGTGTGTATGTGTGTTTGTGAGCCTGCTCAGGGATGTCTTGACTCTTTTTCAAGTCCATGGACTGAAGCCCGCCAGGCTCCTCTGTCCATGGGATTCTCCAGGCAAGAATCCTGGAGTGGGTTGCCATTTCCTTCTCCAAGCGTCTTCCTGACACAGGAATCACACTCATGTCTCTTATGACTCCTGCACGGGCAGGCAGGTTCTGCACCACTGTGCCACCTGGGACACGGAAATACAGAACTGCCCCACAGGTGGTGCTGGGGGGAGGTCAGGGAAGACAGATGGGCTGGCCTTTGAGCTGATCCTGGAGAAGGGTGAGCGTGGAGGAGGAGGGAGACGGCAGACAGTCGGGGGCACAGGGCAGGCCCACGTGCCAGGAGGTGTGGGCCTGGACTCTCTGGAGCAGGAAAGGAGCTGGGCCTGGCAGGGCAGGAGGTCGAAGCCGCCGATAAGGTCTGATAGGCAGGGCGGGACCCTATCTCGCAGGCGCTTGAATTCCAGGCTGGGCGTTTGGACTTTACCCCGCAGACAATGGGGAGCCACTGGCGTTTCTGAGACGGGCAGGGCGGCCCCAGCTGTCGCCCCATTGTTTTTCTCAGAAGGGTTGAAAGCCCTGCAGTATTTCCACGCAGGCCACTAGATGGCAATATTTTAGCAAATTTCAACTACCCAGCCTCCAGTTTTCAGCGAGGAAAACCAACACAGCAAAAGGTTCTGTGGGTTTACCCGCAGCATCCGCAACAGAAAACACCAGGGCTGGAAAGGAAAATCAACCGAGGGACTGCAGTCCAGCTTCCCCTAGCCGGCCGGACGAAACCTCAGATCATTTCTCTGCTGTGAAGGAGAAAAGGTTCGGAAGGTTCCATTTTAACAAGCGCCCTGCAGACACTCTCCAGCAATTCAGCCTCACAGCAGCCCTTGGGAGGAGGTGCTGCCATCCCATCTTACATCTGAGGCCACTGAGACGCTGAAGGACACATTTGCTCAGTTATTTACTGACCTGACACCAGGCTAGGCAGGGAGATAGAGCTGGCAGCGGGTTTAAGGGGTGCAGGCTGGGAAAGCCCCCAAGGCTGCGCGTTGCTGGGCCCAGGGTCCCTAGGGCAAAGTGACGGTGTTACCTTTAGATCCTACTTTGGCTGCTAGAAAAACCTGAAGCATAGATGGGGGGAGCTGCTGGACCCCTACCACTTGCCTGACTCCAGCTGCTTTTGAGAGGCCGCCTCATGTGATTCTCTGACAGCCACTCAGTGAATTGGGGGTTATCACACAATGGTTTCACAGGTAAGAAAGCAGACTTGGAGAACTGAAATGACTTGCCCAAGGTCACACTGGGGTTCATCACAGGAGGAGGAAGTTGATCCCACGTAAGCTTACTCCTCCCTGTGATTAATGAAACAGACTTGGATGTCTGGGTAAATTTCCTAGAAAAAAACTGGGCAGGGATGAGACACATGCAAAGCTTTTTTTTTTTTTTTTTTTTTTAAATCGAAGCATAATGGTTTGTAATTAAAAAAGGAAATGACCTAAATGTCCATCCCTAGAAGAATGGACATACAGAACATGGTACAGAGGATTTATAAAGTGGAAAAGTAGTCTCAGCCATAAGTTAGCTCTTCTGTGTTCATTAGCGTGGACAGATTTCACAAACATGTTTGCTGACAAAGGCAAGATGCAGAATGATATGAATCTATGATACCTTTCCATTAAGTTAAAACACAGCCCAAACAGTATCAAGGCCTCAGTGTATGCATACGTATGCTAAACTATTTTAAAACAACAGGAAGGTTATGTACCAAATTCATTAGTTATCTGTGGGTCTTGGGTAATCCATAAGGGGTTTTTAGCTTGGCATCTTATTTTTTAAAGAAAAATAAAACTACAGAAGCAAACATAGGGGTAGAAATATAGGTGATTGTTAATTTGGTATACTGACTTCTCTGCTTTAATTTTGGCACAGAAAAGATGCTTCAGGTAACTGGATAAATACAAAGACAGGAAATGACAAAACCCAAATGATTTTCCTGTTTAGGATCAGCGGTTTGAAGATGGTGGTTGCTGGTACTCTAAGAGGGCAGGAGAGGACCCTGGGGCAAGGTGATCAGAGGAAGGGGAGGACAAATTTGGCCAGAAACGCACAGGCCTGCCTCTGGTGTTGCGTGGTTGTGGCTGGCGGGGTCCAGGTCACAGGCCATTGTAGAGGAACAGCTCATCCTGGCCAAGCCCAGGCCGTCCCAGTATCCTGTGACTGCCATGCCTTCCAGGGGGCAGTGGGCAGCCAGTGAGGCTGTGGGGACTCCAGGAGGTGGGCAGAGGGGCCCAGGAGAGGGTGCGGGGGCCCCTGGAAGATGCAGCTCCTGTGTGGCTGGACGTGGCTACACCCTCTGGCTACTCTCCCTCCTTTCCTTTCCTTTGGTCATTTTCTATGGACTCATGACCACATGGGCCACTTAATGTGTGGCCTGGAGGGGTCACACCCCGCTTCCAACCACAGGTGCTGCCAACAGAAATGGAAGACAGCTTTCGCTCTGCTGTCGTGCCCCGTGTGGCAGGCCGTTAGTACTTTGCAAACTATCCCTCACTACACAGAAACAAAGTCTTCTCACTTTCCCTCATTCTTTACATTTGTCTTCTTATGCAAAATTAAAAAAAAGATCCATACCGGTTCAGTTCAGTCGCTCAGTCGTGTCCGACTCTCTGCGACCCCACGGACTGCAGCACGCCAGGCCTCCCTGTCCATCACCAACTCCCAGAGCTTGCTCCAACCCATGTCCATCCAGTGGGTGATGCCATCCTACCATCTCATCCTCTGTCGTCCCCTTCTCCTCCTGCCTTCAGTCTTTCCCAGCATCAAGATCAGGTGGCCAAAGAACTGGAGTTTCAGCTTCAGCATCAGTCCTTCCAATGAACACCCAGGACTGATCTCCTTTAGGACGGACTGGTTTGACTGCAGTCTCATTTTCCTTGACTCGTTTTCCCACTCACTTATTCCAACAGCTCCGTTAGTGAATACTTTTATTCTTCCCATTTTGAAGATAAGGAGACTGAGTCGGAGAAGTTATGTAACTGCCCCTAGGTAATCCAACTGAGAAGTGGCAAAGGTAGGAATCAGACCCAGTTCTGCCTGACTTTGGGCTTCCCAGGTGGCGCTGGTCGTAAAGAACTGGCCTGCCAGTGCACGAGACGTAAGACGCTGGTTTGATCCCTGGGTCAGAAAGATTCCCCTGGAGGAGGGCATGGCAAGAATCTTGCCTGGAGAATCCCACGGAATGAGGAGTCTGGGGGTCTGTGGTCCATAGGGTCACAGAGAGTTGGACACGACTGAAGTGAGTTAGCGTACGCACGCTGCCTAACTGGAGGGCAGCCGTGCTGTATTGATGAGATATGCTTGATGGTCTCATATCCTAAGAAGGAGAATTTGGAGGTTTGTTCTGCTTTTGTTCTCTTCCTCATAGAAATCTTCTTTGTTCCAAGTTGCTCTTGAGTGTGAACCCCCCACCTGGCCCCCTCTCTGAGCTCAGGGTTGCCATTTCCTGGGTGGTTGAAGAATTCCTTGGTCTGGTCATAGGAGAGGCAGGAGGAGAAGCCCGAGGTGGCCCAAACCTGGCTTCCCTCTCTCCTGGGCACGTCTGCCTCAGATGTCAAAAGGCCTGGATTCCAGGCAAGCCAGAAATAATGCCCTAGTCATCAGATTTGAAACCAAAATTCAGCAGACATGTATTTGGTGCCAGAAAGCAAATAGCTTTTTCTTTTCTTTCTCATTTTTTTCCACCCAAACAAAACATCCTCTTATGAAATATGTCCAATTTGCAATATTTACTTTCCCTTTATTTAATAACAGGAAAGGGTTTGCTGGACTTCTGTTGATTTTTGCATTTCTTATTAAAATTCTTAAGGGGGTTTTGGGGGAACTTAATCAGCAGAAAAAGGAGAAGGAAAAAAAAAATCACATCTGCATTCCACAGGCCTTATTAATGGAGGAAACTTGCTGTTTGTTTAAGAGCATTTTCTGATGGGAGAAGGCAAATGGTCACGTGTTCCAGAGCCTCTGACTCCTGTTCTTGACCGTGCCTCCTTCTCAGCTGCCTCCACAGCTCCGAACGCCTTGTCCTAAGCTCTCTGCCCGAGAAGATGGGGCTGCTCCGCAGCTGCTGGGAGGGAGGCTAACATTCACTGAAGATCCGAGCGCAGTTCTCTGTGCTCACAAGCTCACTTCACCCCAAGTCAGCCCGCCTGGCAACCCTGGCTAGGCAGACAAAAAAACGGAGGCTTAGAAGGATGAGGCCCCGTGTGTAAGCTCCCTTTCCTTGTAGCTTACTTTCCTTGGGATGAAACAGAAGGGAGTTCCAGCAGTCCTGGAGTCCTGCCTCCAACCGAGCCCTCACGGTACCTCTCTGGGATAGCTATACAATGTCTCATCTTGAAGGATCAGAGAGGTAACGGGCCTTGCTAAAGGTCCCACAGCGCGAGGGTTGAGGAGCTGGAGTCTGAGCGGTGCTCTGCCCGACTCTCACATCCACCTTAATTTCGCTTCACCACACCTACTCTCTGGGGCCAAGAACAGCATCATGTTTCTTGTAATGCCATACCTCACTCTCCTAAGGTTCAAATTCTGCCCCCCTCAAGAGGTCTTGGTCCTGCCTCTTCCTTGGTTCTAGAATCAGACTGCAGGTAACTGTAAGGGCTTTGTTTTGATATTTTTATTCCTCCAGACATATTTATGCAACATGATTTTTTATTATATACTTTATATAATCATTGTAACACGTTTATTTCTAGAATAGTGCCTTATGCGGGGTCTTTTTTCAATAATTTTATTTATTTGTTTTTGGCTGTGCTGGGTCTTCATTGCTGTGTCGGCCCCTTCTCCAGTTTCGGTGAGTGGGGGTCACCCTCTAGTTGTGGTAGGCGGGCTTCTCTTGTGAAGCCTGGGCTCCAGAGCACACTCTCGATAGTGGTGGCCCAGGGGCCTAGGGCTCCACAGCATGTGGGATCTTCCCAGATCAGGGATCGAACCCTCGTCTCCTGTACTGACAGGTGGACTTTTTACCACTGAGCCAACAGGGAAGCCCCCGTGCAGGGAAGTCCACCAGGTTAAGTCTTAGTAAAAGGCCTTGCGGACAGCTGGGTCTCCACGCGCTCCTTCTCCAGAGAAGCGAACTGAGGAGGCATTTGCCCCAGGTCCTGGAGACCAGAGCCCGGTCCCAGGCTCCCTGTCCTCTCAGCTTGGTGCTTCCTGTGTGCAAGCAACGGCCACCTTCTCGTTCAGCCAGCCCCGGCTCCATGTGGTCCCGAGGGGGAGGTTAGGACATTCAGATAAAGCACACGTCGTATATGATGGCAAAGTTCTCAGGGTCCGGCCGGAGCAGGTGCTTGGAAAAGCTACTCTTGTAAACATGGCAAACGCTACAACGAAGGGTTTCAGGGTGGGGGGCAGGGCTCAGGAAAGACTTCATGGAGGAATGGATGCTTGAGCTGGGACTTAAAGAATGAGGACGGACTGGCCAAGTCGGGAAGGCTGGAGGCCCCGCCTGAGCAAAGGCCCGGAGGTCTGAACACACAAGGGAATATGTAGGAGCGATCAGGTGGTCTACTGGGGAAGAGAAGCAGGCCTGAAAGGGAGAGTGGGGACCAGGCTGTGAAAGGCCTGGAGCGCTATCCAGAGGGACGCAGGGAAGGTTGAAGGAGGGGAATGACTCAGTCAGATTTGGGTTTGGAAGATCCCCCAAGATGCCAGAGGGCAGAAGAGGATACAGAGGCTCTGAGAGGCCCCGGGATGAAGGCAGCTCCATGTTCCAGGCCAGAGATCCCCAGGGCTCCCCACCTAAGTCCTCCTCCTCCTCCTCCCACCCTTGAATGAAACCCTCCTGTCCTCGGTGCTCCAGGCGCCCACCCCCACCCCTGAACCACATGCCTGTCTGGAGCCCGTCTCACTGGTTCCTGCAGTTCTGACTTCTCAGGCGGCTGTTCTGCACTGTCAAGGTCCTCTCTGCCCATGGACCTCAACTTAGAGGTCAGAGCCCTCCAGGAGACTCCGAGGAAAGCCTTGAAAACACTGCACAAGGTTGGAACTGTTCTAAACATGGAACCTGTGTGTGGAGTCTCACAGAGACCCTGAAGCTGCTTTCACTTACAGGAGGGGGCGACTCCAAGACAACACCCTAAAGATGATCAGGGCCACTCTGCGAATCCCGGAGGCATGCAGAGGCAGTCCAAGGAGGCAGAGGAATTAGGAGTGAAGACCGAGACCGCCTTGAGAGTTCAAGCATGGACCCAGGAGGGCTCCGCTGCCAGGGGGAGCAGAAGATGAATGTAGCAATGTTTCTAAAGAGAGACTGTGTTGGTCTGAAGAAGGGCTGGGCAGCCGGAGAAGTGCAGGACAGAAAACGGAGGATGCTGTCCTGGCCAAGGATCATTTGGGGGCATCCCGGCGGTAGGTCCAGCTTGCTCCGACGCCCTGAAACCCTGGAATCACATAACCGGCCCCTCCCTTCCCTCATTCTGTGCTCACCAAGCCTCGTTCTGATTAGAATTTGGCCTCCCCATGCAGGGCGCCCACAGGGAGCTGGGGTGTTGGCTGGGGAACACGTGTATCCGGTCCCTTTGGCAGTTGTGTTTCTCGTTGCAAATTAGTAAATTGGGAACAGACAATTCACAGAAGAAGCAATACAAATGACTAAGAAGCACATGAAAAAAAAAAAAAAAGTTCATCCTCACCAGCATTCAAAGAAATGTAAATTCAAACCAAAACCGAGATTGTTTTCTAGCTATTAAAGTAGAAAGGATTTCTTTAAGTTAATACATACTGCTGGGAAAGGGGTGGTATAAGAGGCACCCTAAGTGCTGCTGACGGGCATGTCACGCTGCCTGCAGGGCTGGGTGAGTCGTGCGTGCAATCCTGGTGTGGAAGGGGTGCCTGGGGGGCCCTCTGGGTGATTCTGTTCACCAAGTGTTTAGGGAGCACCTAGTTCCTCGGTGGCTCAGCTGGTAAAGAATCCGCCCTCAATGCGGGAGACCCGGGTTCGGTCCCTGGGTGGGGAAGATCCCCTGGGGGAGGAAATGGCAACCCACTCCCGTCTTCTTGCCTGGAGAATCCCCTGGACAGAGGAGCCTGGCGGGCCACAGTAGGGGTCGAAAAGGGTCAGACCCGACTGAGCGACTGACAGTGGTACGCGCCAGGCTGGCGAGACACCAGCGAGGGAGGGGCCGCACAGAGATCTCACCCCCAACCCCAAAGGGGCCCAGACCAAGAGGGAGGCTTGAGACCAGTGCCCAGTGGGCTGGAGGGGAAGGAGACGGAAGGGAAGACGGAGCAACTAACCTCCAGCTCCCCCCGCCCCACAATTTCAATTCTCCCCTCCTTCCAGGTCTGCCTCAGGCTCCTCTAGGTGGATCCCTGGGCATTCCCTAGAGTCGAAGTCTGCCCGCTTGTCCACACCCCCAAACTGATGTAACTGTGTCGGGCAGGGCCCAGGCAGCATCCTGGGCACTTCAGATGTGCCGTTGGGGCTGCGAACCACCGAGAAAATGGAAAATGAGAAACTCATACAAGTCACAGTGGAGCACTCTGGCATTAGGACCCCTGGACCTGGGTCTCGGGCCGGTCACACACTGCCTGGGTCCCCTCCTTGGGCTGTGGTTCTCATCTCTGTCAGACAGAGAGCAAGTATGTTGGGTTGGGATCACACAAGAGCGCCGCCAGGTCGGGTGATCTTCACGGTCATGGTCACGGTGCTTGGTCGGCCAGATACCATGATTCGCTGCCCTCTGGCAGGGACCAGGGACTCGGGGCTCCCAAGGCTTCTGGAAACCGCACAGGAGAAAGACGTGCGACTGAAACAGCTCTGACCAGCCCTGTGAACTTTTCCTGTGACCGTGGAGACCATCCGCATGGTTTTACTTGTGCTGTGTTGTTAAGTCTCTCAGTCGTGTCCGACTCTTTGCGAGCCCGGCAGGCTCGTCTGTCCATGGGATTCTCCAGGCAAGAATACTGGAGTGGGTAGCCATTCCCTTCTCCAGGGGATCTTCCCAACTCAGGGATCGAACCTGGGTCTCCTGCAGGCGGATTCTTTACTGTCTGAGCCACCAGGGAAGCCCATGGTTTCATTTGAGGGGCAGGAATTCTTGTTCTAGCTGACTGTGCAGTTTGGGAGATAACAACAACCCCGGAGTCCTGATTCGGGAAGCGAGGGAGCTGGTTTTCCACGCCGGGATGTACGGGCCCCACTTCTGTGAAGACAACCAAGAGCACCAGCCCTCGGATCCAGCTTTGCCGATTCCACCTCTTACGAGCTATGTGACCTGGGGTGAGCAACTCCACCTTTCAGAGCCTCAGGGTTTCCTCTCTACTGTGGAGATAACATAGGTCCCTGCCCCAACTGGCTTTGGGGGAGAATGAAAGGGGTTGAGGGCTTCCCAGGGGGCACAAGGGGAAAAGAACCTGCCTGCCCAGGCAGGAGATCTAGGAGAGATATGCGTTCGACCCCTGGGTTGGGAAGATTCCCCTGGAGAAGGGAATGGCAGCCCACTCCAGTATCCTTGCCTGGGAAATCCCACGGACAGAGGAGCCTGGCGGGCTCCAATCCATGGGGTTGCAAAGAGCTGGCCATGACTCTGAAGTGACCGAGCACACACATACGAATGGAGATGATATCGCACAGCCCTGAGCCTGGGGTCCCGGCCGCATGAGGGCCTGTGTGGATGGCGGCCACACGGGTCTCTCCCCTACTAGGGGACCTTCCCAGAGTGGAGTGGTTCCCTCGTGGTGCTCTCCTCAGGTGGAGCGGGGCCTGGGGTCTAACTGCTTATGCAACCTGTCTTACCAGGGACCTGATTTGACACGTTTCCCTCAATTCGGTAGTTCACCATCACATCTGGCTGCTGTTCAGGGAACTGAACTGACCCTCCTTCCTTCCCAGAGAAGACGAGGAAGGTCTACAGAGGAGTGATGCCAGTAGCAATGCCGGGTGTTACATGCTGCCTGCTCGGCTCTCCTGGTGGGGAAGGTGTTGCCAAGGGGGTGGGTCTCACCTGGGTGGAGGCTGGGGCCTTCCACTGACCGCTTTCCTTGGGGGTGAACTTTGACGGAGGGGCTGAGGGAGCGCGAGGGGACCACGGACACCCCAGGGGACAGCAGCCAGCCGGGGTGAGCCTTGGCCGGAGGCCCAGGGCCAGGGGCAGCGGGGGCGGGGCGGGGCCGGGCAAGTGAACCTCACGCCGTTACGGGCAGGGTGACTCATCTGTGCCAACCGGCTGGTGAGACATAGAGAAACTCAGGGACAGGAAGATCGGTGGGATAACGCGTTCGGTAAGTTCTCTGAAAAGGGTGAATGGACCTAAGGGCAAGGGCTCTGGCTTCAGATGTGGGGTTCCCAGCCCGCTTCTGGAACCCTCCTGTGACCTCGGGCTTAACCTCCTGGGGCCTCAGTTTGCTCATCTGAAAGGAGGGGCTGGCGGGCAGGCCTGCCTCAGTGGGTGGGTAACAGGCCAGGTACGCAGGGACTACCTCCCGCCCCTGGCAGCTGTGGGGCCCTCGGCCCGGAGGGATGTGGGCCTTTGCTGAGTCTCCGTGTCCAGTTCGTCCCCATCCTCTGGCCTTGCCCGATTCCCCAGGTGCACAGGCCCTCCCCTCTGCTCCATCCTCTCGTGACCTTTTATCTCAGCCTTTCCCGCAGCCCTTATCAGCCTCGGCCTGGCATGCACTGCTGTTGAGTGAGTGTGCCTTATCGCCCCTGGGGGGCCTGGGTCTTACTCATGTCTGTACCCACCGGGCCCAGCACACAGCCTCCAGCCTCTCCAGAGAGGCTTCGTTGGATGCTTGAGGACTGGTCAGGAGGCAGAAATGGCAGCAGAGTGGTAGCCCTCTGTGTCCTGATACCCGAAAAGAGTATGCCCTTGGCAGTAATGGAAAGGGGAGGAAGGAATTTGTGAATGTGTTTTCAGAAATTCTACAGACTTCTTTTGATGGGTACGCTTGAATTCATCTTCACAGTGAATATGGTGTCCTGTGTCTTTGGTTTTTAGGCTGTGATTTAAAGAAAATGAATGAGAGTTTCCTGCAGGATCCATGGGATGAAAGGGCCCCCCTGGAATGTCCGAAAGCTGGCCTGCATGGGGGAAGCGCTATCGCCCGCCCTCAGCAGAGGCCAAAACAGATAGAAAGAAAAAGCACCCCACTCTCGAAGTCTGGAGAATTCTGGGGCCTGCACATGCGTGGCCTTGTGTGATATGACCCCTCTAAGCTGGTAGGGGGAGGTGGCCCTTGAGGTCCTCAGAGCTGCCCTTGTGAGGACAGCAATGTGCAGAGCCTCGGGAAGGCAGTGGGCACTTAAGAGATGCCCACTACGCTGCCCTTCACTGCTTGGCAAGGATACACGAACTTATCTTTTGCACTTATTCCTGGAGGTTCAAAGTGACTTGTACACAGAACATTGGCCTGAATTCACCTCTACAAGCGAGCCCAGCCCAACCCCATTTTAATGGATAAACCTCAATATTGAGTCTCCGCTAAATAGGAAGTGGGGTGAGAGACACTGCTGGGGTGGGGGCATGGGTATCAGCCAAGAATTGAGCTGGGCAGGATCTTGGGGAGCTAAACACCTGGCCGCTGGGGTTTTCTTTAATAAGAAGGTTCCAAAACTGCTTTGAACAGAGCCGGACCATTACTGCACGCTCAGTCACTCCGTTGAGCCGGACTCTTTGCGACCCTGTGGACTGTAGTCCGCCAGGCTCCTCTGTCTGTAGGATTTCCCAGGCAAGAATGCTGGAGTGGGTTGCCATTTGATGTCTCCAAAAACAACCAACTAGGAAATAAAATCACTCATCTGCCAAACAGTCACTGAGCCGAGAAGACTCGCTTCCTTCTTGCCTTCCCTGTTCTCCTGCCTCCCTCCCTCCTTCCCTTCCTCTCTGCCTGCCCCCCTCTCTTCCCTCCCATCTTCTCTATCAGTGCGGTGATTTTCTGCCTAGTAATTTTCTAAACCTAACTCTCCAGGTCAGAAACGCCCGTGGTGTTTCTGTTCTTTCTTCTCGCCTGTCACAGGGTAAGAACCCGGCTGCTCTGAGCTCCTGATCTGCAGCCAGTATAACCGGCCTGAGGGTCACAGGGCGAACAGCCCGGCTCGGCCTGGCTGGCCCGCAGGCAAGCCCTACGTCCTCCCCGCCCTCTGCTTTCTCCTGGTTGCTGGTGCTCTAGGAGCAGGTGACACCCTGGCCCTTCCGGCTCAGCCACTGCGACCCCAGGAGGCCACCTGTTGGGTCTGAGAGCCCAACCGACCGGGGTCCCCTCCCCACTCTACACGTCCTGCTGATGGCCTTGGGCAAGGTACATAACAGCCAGTGAGTACCCAGGGGTCCTCGAGGGATGTCCTCTTTATACAGTCACAGTGGGAGTGAAGTGACGAGCTTACAGATTAAAGTTTAGGCCAGTGCCAGCATGGTGAGGCTTGCTGTCATGCCAAAGAGGGCGCACTGGCATGTTGGAGCCATCTCACACTGACCATGGGGCCCGGCGGGAGGTCTGCTCTCTGCTGATTCTTAAACCTGGCGGCCATAACTTGCTAGCCTGGGGGCATCATACGATCAGACACCCGTGGAAGGACGGGGTGCAGCAGGCTTCAGAGGCGCTCAGGCTGGGTCAGGGCTATGTCCCCGAAGCCCTAAGCACCCACCCAGGGGTCCTGCAGGCTGGGTGCAAGGGGTGGACATGTCAAGCCGAACAGGCGGAGTTAAAGTCAATCCTGAGTGCCTAAGGCGGGCCCTGGAGAGCACATGCCCAGCCCACAGTAGGTGGAGAGATCAAATACGGGCTGTAAATGCTGCCAGTCCCACCCGATTCCACGGCCCGGCTGGACCTGCAGCCTGGGCCTCCACACTGGGGGCCTAAGTGCGTGGGGCTGGAGTCACGGTCCTCAGCAGCGTGCGCCCGTGTTACTGTGACGGACTTCACATACCCCGCAAGCCACCCTTTCAAAGTGCGTGACGGGGGGACTTCTCTGGCTCTCCACTGGTTAAGACTCTGCCTTCCAATGCAGAAGACATGGGTTCAATCCCTGGTCGAGGAACTATAGTCCCACGTGCCACAAGGGCAGGGGCAGGGGGCGGGGGCGGGTGGTGTGTGGCCAAAGTTTTCTTTGCTATACAATAGGTCTTTCTTGGGTATCCATTTTAAATACAGCAGTGTGCTCATGACCTCCCCAAAGTCCCTAAGTATCCCTTCCCCCTGGCAACCATAACTGTTTTTTAAAAAAGTCAAAGACTACAATTGTTTGTTGAATACATTCCCAGAGTGCTGCAACCAGTGATGACCACAATAAATTGCAGAACGTTTTCAGCACCCTCCAAAGAAACTTCTTACCCCATTAATTGAATCATTCCTCATTCTCTCCTCCTTCCTGGCAACCAAGAATTTACTTCCTGTCGTTATGGATTTGCCTGTTTTGGACTTTTCATATAAACGGAATCCCAGAAAATATGTGGTCTTTTGTCACTCCCTTCTTTGACATGGCACACTGTTTTCAAGGTTCATCCATGGAACAGAACATCTATCAGGACTCCATTCTTTTCTTCTGGCCAAATAATATTCCATCATATGGAGAGACCACATTCTGTTGATCTGTTCGTCTGCTGATGAACCTTTGCATTGTTCCCACCTCTTGGCGAACAGTGAATAACACTGCTCTGAACATTCGTGTACGTGCCTTTGTGTACAGACATGTTTTCATTTCACTTTTGAAAGTACCCAGGGGTGGATGGCTGGGTCACATGTGCTGTGATTAGTTGCTCAGTCATGTCCAACTCCTTGTGACCCCATGGACTGTAGCCCACCAGGTACCTCTGTCCATGGAGATTATCCAGGCCAAGAATACTGGAGTAGGGTTGCCATGCTCTCCTCCAGGGGATCTTCCCAACCTAGGGACTGAACTCACATCTTCTGAGTTGGAGGTGGATTCTTCATCATCTGAGCCACCAGGGAAGCCCAATAATACTGGGGTTGGTAGCCCATCCCTTCTCCAGGGAATCTTCCTGACCCAGGAATCGAACTGGGGTCTCCAGCATTCCAGGTGGATTCTTTACCAGCTGAGCTACCAGGGACGTCTGAGTAGCTCTACCGTCTGAGTTACCAGAGTCATGGTAAAGTGTATATTTAACTTTGGCTCAGATGGTAAAGAATCAGCCTGCAGTACTGGAGACCTGGGTTCAATCCCTGGGTTGGGAAGATCCCCTAGAGAAGGGAATGGCTACCCACTCCAGTGTTCTTGCCTGGAGAATTCCATGGACAGAGGAGTCTGGTGGGCTACAGTCCACGGAGAGGCGAAGAGTCAGACATGTACATACATAAAATACATACATACATACCCACTGGAAGTACATGGGTGATCTACCCACCTGCTCCACATTCCCACCCACATGTGCCATGGTTGGTCTTCCTAGTTTCAGTCATTCTGACGGAGGAAGAGGGGCAGCGGTCATTTTACCTTGTGTTTCCCCCTCCTCCCTCTGAATCACAAGGTCAGCTGTCCAGCCCCTAGACTCAGGATGAGGAAGAAGCAGAGCAGCCCTCGAGGGGTCTGAACTTGGTGTCGGGGCCTGGGTGACGGCCTTAGCTTCAGCTTCAAAGGCTGTCTCCACTGACCCCTCGGTGGAGGGGGGTTGTAAACAGGGGCAAGTAGGTGCTGGGGGGTGGGAAATCAGGCAAAGGGAAGAGTGTTTGGGTGTGGGGGTGGGTGGGGGAGCCGGACAGAATGAAGCGGACAGCTGACTCAGCTCTCAGTTTCCAGGTTGGCGGCCTTTGTTTTTTCAGCACGTTGGAATCTCCTGGCCTCTAGTCTTTTATTTCCTTTTAATTAGCTTTGCCCACTGACAGCGACGGGTCAAGATTTCTAGGAAGCGCTCTAGACGATGCTGCCTGACAGACATCCATCTCAAGCAGTTCACTCCTTAGGGCTGAAATACATCCTCTCTCTCGTCCTCAGAGCTGACCTGGGGGCTGGAAAAACAGCTGGGTTTTGGGACTCTGACTTCTCACTGACACCTGACCTCCAACACACAAGAAGCGGAATATTTACAAAATATCCCTGTGACCTACAAAACGTCTCCCTGGGAAGAATTAAATAGTTACACATTAAAACCTCTTAAAAATGCAGGTACACATTAGCTGCCTTTAGTGCAGACCTGCCTGGCATCTGTTTGGTAGAAAAACAAGCTTCTAAAGCTCGAAAGCAAAGTTGTCTCTCTCGAAGGACACTTGGTTTGTACATGTGGGCGTCTTCAGACATGTCTTACAGAGCAATAATCCACACTGTCACCATTTTGGAGAAGGAAATTTCCTTCTGCGGATCCAATCAGATCGAGGAAATTTTAAAAGACTGGAGCAAAAAAACTCAGAAATCAATTCCTAACTGACTAAGCTTGTTATTTCCACACACGAGACATCTATAAAGAAGTAAATGATAAGACCGCATGATAGCTGTTATGACAAGAGAGAAGGGCAGAGCACCGTGGAAGCAGAGAAGAGAAAGCCACTGTTCACAGGAGGTTCAGGGCTGACGGACAGAAAAGGGGGCACTGAGACTGAGCTTTGAAGGATGAATAGGAGTTTGTTGGAAGCTAAGAAAAGGAAAATCTATGAGTTAGAAAAGCATATATAAGGCACGGAAATGTGAAACCATGTCCAGGGCTCAGCTGAGACTGCAACAACCCAAACACTCCAGGTGCCACTTCTTTGGTACTCAAATCGCTCAGGACCCAGTGTCCTGGTTGACAACTCTTTCTCCCCCAACAGCTACGGCACACCCTGGGAGGCAGGCAGCTCAGTGCTGGTGAGACCCTTGCTTTTCCAGAGGAGGAAACCAAGACACAGAGAGGGGGCAGGGGCTTGCCCGCACTCCCAGGATTAAGAAAGGGAGGAGGCAGGACTCGGATGAAGGTCTTCCGATTCCCAAGTCACTTTTCCAAGGTACTTCTCACAAAGGGTCAGGAAAACAAATGCTGTGCCATGTGTTAAACCCACCTTTTCTTACTTGAGGTCTCAAGGCGGACCCACTTTGCAGATGAGGAGACTGAGGCTCCAAACAAGTAGATGGCATACAGCCAGAGGCCTCGGTCAGCCTGAGGCCTTGCACATGCGTCAAACTTCCTTCCCAAATCTGAGAACACACTGGACCAACACCTCTTTCTATCCTGGCAATGGTCGAGTCTGCTGTGCCGAGTAAAGGCTGATGAAGACACAGGCCCCTGGAGACGGTAATATTTTCTGCATTGACATATCAAGACACTTGCAAAATCCTATGCTATTGAGAAGGGTTTTTGCAACACCGCTCCTTGTGACAAGGCAAAGAGGCTGTAATGCTTTGGGACTTGCGCTTCTTTCAAAAAATCTTTTTTTTTTTCCCCTCTCTCTCTTTTTGACAAATAACTCAGATCCCGGGCCAGCGCCGGAGCAGCCAGGGGAAGCTGCTCTTCCCCCTGGCGGCACCCACTTCCTCTCAGGGCCCAGGAGAGAGCAGTCTGTCTGCTATCTCCCCGGTGGCCGTTCTCTGAGCCGGCCCCAGGTACCCGGGGTTTGTTTTATGGATGGGTCTGTCGTGAGTCAATATGATACTGTTTCCTGTGAGAACTTTATTTCCCTGCATTGTTTGCAGAGTCTGCGTGTGTGTGTCTGAGCACGTACTCCTGATGGCCGCAGAAGTCTGTGCGGCTGTGCCCCCTGGGTGGCGGGATACCTCTGAGGGTGGGTGCCTGGGGCCCAGACACGGTTGTCCCCGTCGCCTCTGGTGCCAGGGAGAAGTGGGCTGACTCACAGGCTCAGGTCTTGCCTCCTGCCTGTGCCCAGCTGGCTGTCCCCTTGCGGAAAGCCACTTCAGTTGGGCATCTCCAGTGCCGAGGGGCAGCCTCACCGTGGGCCCAGCCTGGACAGGCTTGCACCTGCCTGGGCTCTCTGGGACTGTGTGTGATGCTCCTGAGCAGTTTGACTAGGGCTGGAGGTGACCTTCCTCGAGCTTTTAACTCCCTGACCTGCAGATGGGGAAACCCAGAGAAGTCACAGGACCTGTTTGAGCTGAAGGGACCAGCGGGGAGGCACATGGTACTACAGGGAGCTTGCTGGTCCTGGGTTCAAATCCTGCCTCTGGGACTTGTCCCTCTCAGCAGCTCGGACTGCCAGATGGGGTTAATACTCGCCCTGCAGACTGGCGGCAAGCATTATATCAGAAAACAGATGCACAGCAGGCGCCACAGAAGGCATCTGGAAGGTGTTCATCCTTTCCCCCATTTTATCTGAAATACAAGCTGGAACCCGAACGGCAGCAATGCGAGCCAGCAAACGGCTCAGGTGGAGGCCTGCGGACCGCAGAGGCGTCTGCGTCCGTGGCCCGGAACAGTCCTCCTCGGACTATTTCATCAAACCCCGTGGACTCCTGAGGTGTCCAGAACAGAGTGCTGGGAGATGGCTATCAAGATCAGTGAGAAGCTGGGCCAAGAGTCTTAAAGAAGAAGAACCTATGAGTTGCCCTGGTTCTCCTTAGCTCCCTAGCCCGCCGACCACTCCCTTCTCTGCCCAGTGCCCCCCCAACCTGGTCTCGAGGACGGCCCCTCATTCACGGCATGGAGGTCCCCTTGCCTTGGCGATCTCTGTTAATCCTTCCCACTTGCATCTCCATCTTTTGCAATCAGGGAAACTTTCCAGTGGACATCAGTTGTTTTGATCTGCCCAGGACGTATCCCACTTTCTTCCAGAAGCAGAACGCAGCCTGGGGGACTTCCTTGGTGGTCCAGTGGCTAAGACTCTGCACTCCCAGTACAGGAGACCTGGGTTTGATCCCTGGTCAGGGAACTGGATCCCACATACCCCAGCCAAAGATTCTGCATGCGGCCCCAACAAAAAAAACAATTCTGCATACCGCAACTAAGACCCAGTGCAGCCAAAAAAAGGAAAAAAAAACCTCAAATTTGAGCTTTGAGCCCCTCCGACCTTCACTAAAGGCAGTCTGTCAATGGAAGTGCCCAAGCAGCATCTCGCCAATCACATGCCCTTCTCCTGGGGTCTGAATCTTGACAGGCAGGAATATGAGGACTGAAAATGGTTACAGCGGCTTTGTCCCGTTGGGGCTGCCTAGAGACACAAGCTGGGTCAGCTGTGTAGACCCAGGAGTTGCTTTTGACCCATCCTTCCCATGGCACGAGCTCTGGGTCTTTCTCGTGCTTTCTCAGTAAATTTCCTATGCCCTAATGTAACAATCCTAGGGAATTCCTTGTGATCCAGCGGTTAAGATCTCTCGCTCCTGACACAGGGGACCTGGGTGTGATCCCTGGTCAGGGAACTAGATCCCATGTGGCACAACAAAGAGTTTGCACACCGCAACGAAATAGTCTGCATGCTACAACTAAGACCCCGGTGTAGCCAAATAACTTAAAAAAAAAAAAACTTAAAAAAAATAAAGTTACATCCTAAGTGATACACGGTGCGGATATATACACGGACGTCTTTACCTCCTCAGCTTGTCCCATGAGCAGGGACTGAGCCATTTATCCATTCACTTTTAAAAGTTATTCAGCGAACCATTACCAGGTATCTACTCTGCGCGTCAATGTTGGGATTGGTTCAGACATGAAAACACAGTGCCCGCCTCCAGCACCCCAAGTCGGGCAAACACTCTCAGGATCCCCAGGAGAGCCTGCTGTGGTCCGAGTGCTGTGCGGGGCTGGGCTGGATCACATCCTTGTCCTCCCAGAGAGCCCAGAGCCCGATGCACAGAGTGAACTAAAATGACCTCAGAATCCCCCAAGGTCAGAGTCTGAAGGCCATCCAGAGTCCACCCTGCCTGAGGGTTTTCAAACAATCCGGTGGGGTCCTGGGGGTGAATGTCACTATTTCATGAAACAATATAATTCTTTACAGCTTGATTGAGGGATAATTTACCTGCCATAAAATTCACCCATTGTAAGTGTCCAAGTTCAGGCTTTTCCGAAAAGACATCAACTTGGAGAATGCTTCCCTCACCCTACCAAGTTCCCTCCTGCCCGTCTGCAGACCATACCTGCTTGAAGCCTTCTATTATTATTATTATTATTTTTTTTAAAGCTAAAGTAACAGTTGAGAACCAGAGATCTGTTGGCGCAGTGGTAAAGAATCCGCCTTCTAATGCGGGAGATGTGGGTTCAGACCCTGGGTCGGGAAGGTCCCCTGGAGGAGGGCGTGGCAACCCGCTCCAGTATTCTCGCCTGGAGAATCCCACGGACAGAGGAGCCTGGCGGGCTACAGTCCACGGGGTCAGAAAGAGTCGGACACGACTGAGCAGCTTACACGCACATGCGTGATCTGTTCTAACCCACTGATTCTCCAGGGGGGGAAAGTGAGGCTGAGATAGGAGGCAGGGCCTGCTGGGGACCCAGGCACTGCTGAGAGTCAACCCAGAACAGCCTGATCTCAAAGCCCAGGTTCTTGGCCCTCATGGGGGACAGCACGGAGCAGCCTGGAAGAGGGCCGGAATCACGCAGGGCGAGTTTGCATCCTGGCCCCGCCGCGTACCGGCTGCGTGAGCGCGGCCAGGACCCCTCGCCCGGGAGCCGGTGTGTCCCTCCGCAGGTGAGGGGGGAGGGCGGTGCCCACTGCAAGGGTCGGGGTGCGCACCGCGTGCCTGCGGCCCCCTCCTTGGCACGGCGGGCAGGGTGCGGGGTGGATGCTCCGCGGAAGTTGGCTACTCACCATCGTTTCACCATATCTTGTCGCCCGATTCGCCCTCAGAAATTTGGAAGTGAAAAACACACTGATTCAACAAAACCAGGCCGGGGACCAGATGGAAATGCGTGTACAAAGGCCGCTTTCTAAGAACGTGGTGCAACTCGGCACCCTGGGGCATTGTCGCCCCGTTTGCAGATGGAGCAACCGCTGGGGTGGGGGTGGGGGTTGCTCAAGCTGCCCGGACCCAGCGGCGGCACTGGTGGTGGCAGGGAGCAGCTGCCCCTACCTCGCCTTCCTCTCCAGGCTCAGCGTTTCCCAACAGGCCCGTGACAGAGACAGACGCATTTCATCAGTGACCAGGGAGTCTGGCTCCTGCCCCCTCCCCCGCCCAGATGAACCAGATGTGTGATGCTGGGGGACCTCAGGAAGGACAGGGCCCTGCCCCCTGGCCTGCCCCAGTCAGCACTGCTCAGCCATCACCCAGGAAGGAAGAAGACTCACCAGCAGCCCTCATTCTCTGGGTGTATTATCTTCATCAGCCCAAGAAGGAAGCTATTAATACCAAGCACCTTAACAGTGGAGGAGATTTGAAATTTCAGAAAAGGAGTGGGCTGTCTGTCCAGGTAGTGAGCTCCAAGAAACAAACCAAAACGAAACACAAGGTCCCATGAGAGGTGGGTGCGTTAGGTCCAGGTAATGCTGCTCTGGTGAAACAGAGTCATGGTTTTTATTTTTCTTTTTGTAGTATGGATGCACTGTAAAGAGTTCTGTCTTTGAAGCTAAGTGGATGCAACGTTGGGGCAAGTTGCTTAGCCTGAAACTTCATTTTGGGGAAAGCACTGTCCAGGTTGTGAGGTTACCATGGTGATTATATCTTCCCAGGTGGCGCAGTGGTAAAGAACCCTCTTGCCAATGCGGGAGATACAAAAGGATGTGGGCTGGATCCCTAGGTCACGAAGATCCCCCGGAGAAGGGCGTGGCAACCCACTCCAGTATTCTTGCTGGGAGAATCCCATGGACAGAGGAGTCTAGTGGGCTACAGTCTATAGGGTTGCAAAGAGTCAGACACGACTGAGCGACTGTGTGCACAGACACACACAGAGACTAGAGTTCCTGTTTGTAAAAAGCGTCTGGTGCGATGACTGGGTATTTACTGAGTGCAGGGTAGGGAGGATTCTCAGCTAAGCCACACTGCCAACCCCAGGAAGGTGCAGTCTCTGTGATGGGTGGATAAAATCCTGTGGGAATCTAAGTTCCAATTTGATGAAGATTAGAATAAAAATGCTGGCGGAGAACTAAGGAGAGACCCAGGGAGGGTTTGGGCTGCTGAACGGACTGGGGACAGCTGGAGAAGGCTATGTGGCCCCGTGTGGTTGGGGTGGGAGGTGCTGCTGGAGAGGCCAGCTGAAGTCAGACTATGAGCACCTTCTGTGGTGGTTAAGACTTGTAATCTTATCCTGTAGGACTCAGGGAGACACTGAAGGTGTGTGAGCAAGGGAGAAACGCTACTGGAGGGGCCTTGATCTGCTGGCAGCTTCGCTGGAGTCAACTGGGAAACGGGTCTCCTCCAGGCCCCTTCCCTGATCTCCATGACTAAATGAAAGTGTAAAAGCCAGCTGAGAACCTGCGATGTGCTGGGTACCTGGGGGATTCAGAAACGATGCAATCCCGCACAGGGCTTTAACAAGGTGATGCCTCAGTTATCAGAGAGCAGATGATACTTTGGGGAGCGAGGAGCACGGCTGAAACACGACACTCATGAGAGGTGCAGCCCCCAGCAAAGAAAGAAGCAGAAGAAGAAGTCCACCTGTTGCTCAGTTAGTGACAGAACAAGTTCTACAGTAGCTGCTCTGTTGGGTTCATCCTGATGACACACTGAAAGTGAAGTGAAAGTGAAAGTCGCTCAGTCGAGTCCGACTCTTTGTGACCCCATGGATTATACAGTCCTTGGGATTCTCCAGGCCAGAATATTGGAGTGGGTAGCCTTTTCCTTCTCCAGCGGGTCTTCCCAACCCAGGGATCGAACCCAGGTCTCCTGCATTGCAGGTGGATTCTTTACCAGCTGAGCCGCCAGGGAAGCCTAAGAATACTGGAGTGGGTAGCCTAACCCTTTGCTAGCGGATCTTCCTTCCTGACCCAGGACTTGAACCAGGGTCTCCTGCACTGCAGGCGGTTCTTTACCAGCTGAGCTTTCAGGGAAGCCCTGAGGACAGCGGCAGTGAGAAAGTCACCAGCAGTCTGGGGGGCTGTGCTGGCGGGGGCAGGGATCACTCATTTCACCATTACCATGAGTCACTGCAGGGGCTTCCCCAGTATCGCTAGTGGTGAAGAGTCTGCCAGTCAATGTAGAAGATGCAAGAGTCGCAGGTTCAAACCCTGGGTTGGGAAGATCCCCTGGAGGAGGAAGTGGCAGCCCACTCCAGTATTGCTGCCTGGGAAATCTCATGAACAGAGGAGCCTGGTGGGCTACAGTCCTTGGGGCCGCGAAGAGCGAGATGTGACTGAGCGACGTGAGCACATAAAAAGGAAGGTGACGGAGGACTTCTCTGGGGGTTCGGTGGCTAAGACTCCGCGTTCCCAGCGCAGGGGGCGTGGTCTCAACCCCGGTCAGAGAACTAGATCCTGCATGCCGTTACCTAGGAGGCCACACACATGCTGCAACTAAGATCCGGCGCAGCAAAATACCAAATACGTTTTTAAAGAAAGACAGACAAGCGATAGCAGCGGTTCCTTCCTCCAAGTTCTCCATCTTGACTGCCTGCCACAGCCTGAATTAGGCTATAGCTAAAGCAGGTGGCCCAGCCAGTAAAGAACCTGTCTGCAATGCAGCAGACCCAGGTTCGGTCCATGGGTTGGGAAGATCCCCTGGAGAAGGGAACGGCAACCCACTCCAGTACTCTTGCCTGGAGAATCCCACGGACAGAGGAGCCCAGTGGGCTCCAGTCCATGGGGTCGCAGAGTTGGACACGACTGAGCAGCTAACAAACCAGGTCAACTGGGTGAAGCCATGGGAGGGGCTAGGGCACTCAGCAAGCCACTCTGTTGCCACTGGGGTTGGCTGCCGTCCACCCGGCGTCCATCTTTACCTCCTCCAGATGCTCCAAGACCTCCCGTCTCCGTACCGCCTGCTCTTGGGCCACCCTGCCCACCTGTTGTCACCGCTAACTGGGATGCTGGCTGCTGGCTGGCCGCCGTGGGCTTGCCCACGCTCCAGGGGCTGTCAAAGCTTCTCTGGGTCTCCCCCACCTCTCCACGGCAGCCCACAGACACCAGGAGTACTTGGTCAGGCCCCACAGACGCAGCCTAGAAGCAGCCTCTATGCTGCACCAACGGAGATTAGGTCTGCGACAGATGTCATCCGTCCAACTTCATACCTCTTGGTCAAGAGTGGCTCCTGCTTAGTCCCTGGCTGTTTCCTCCTGCATTCCACCAAGGGCCCATGGCTTGGAGGCCAGCCAAACCCAGCGTGCACAGCAGCGGCCTGAATCGCCTTGTCCAGGGGCCCTAGGATCTGGGATCCCGCTATCTTAGAAGCTCAAGAGAGGGTGAGGCCACCCAGGGCTGGAGTGGCCTGGAAACAGGAGGAGAAGAAGAGCTTGAGTAGGAGAGAAAACATGAAGAAGGGAGGGAGTGGAAAGAGGTTACAAAAGAGCGGTTATGTGTCTATTTACTGTGGGTATTAGCTTCAAGCGGGAGGACGGACGTGTCAGTGTATTAACTCCTGACTTGTTCTCACTCCTGTAAGAGGCACAGGAAGGAGAGCTCTCATCTCCGTCCCTCCCACGTCAGCTTCTCCCAGAGAAGAATTTATTGGCCTTTTTTCCCCGAAAGCCTGTAGTCCCAGAGGTGATGCTGCTGCATGGTTCTGGATGAAGAGGGAGGGGGGGACGAAAGTGGGAAGGAAGGGTCCATAGCCATGGAGACCAGGGACTTGGGTGATGGCCTGGAGGTGGCCGAGCCGCTGATGCACCTAGGCATGGAGGCCGTGAAGGAGGGGTAGGTGCTGGAGCTGTGACTGTGACCTGGGGACCTGGGTCGGGGACCCTTTGCATCCTGTCTTTGCCGTGGGGATGGAGCTGCCTGCCTCTGGCAGACCAGTGAGTCCTGCAGACGATCAGAGGCCCCGCTTCAACTTCCCACGACCTGCCACCCTGAAAACATCCTCATCTGATTCAGCTCAAGTGCTGTGCCACAGCAGTGCCTGTATCACCTACAGCAGAGAAACGTCATCGGAGAGGAAGCCCCCACCAGATGTCGGCAGTGCCGGCTGTCTGCTCTTGTCCTGTGTCATCTGCAGTGTGCTCCTCGTCTCTCACCAACAGGGATTATTTTTCTCCCAGCGTTTTTTTAAGATGATGAAGCAGTTTCCGAACAGCATTTTGGTTAAAAAAAAAAAAAAAAAGTCAAGGTACACGCGTCATTTGGGCTTCTCGGACGGCTCAGCGGTAAAGAATCCGCCGGCAAACACAGGAGACTTGTAGGAGATGCAGGTTCGATCCCCGGGTGGGGAAGATCCCCTGGAATAGGAAATGGCAACCTGCTCCAATATTCTTGGCTGGAAAATCCCATACACAGAGGAGCCTGGAGGGCTGCAGTCCATGGGGTCACAAAGGGTCGGACACGACCGAGTGACTCAACAACAACACGTGTCACTTAGACTGGGAGTTGTTGATGGCTCTCTGGGTCCTGTTGTGGTTGATTCTTAACTTCTCAGACTTCACTGTGAAATGAGTATTTGAAATAAATAGAAAATTTCATTCTCTGCTAAGTACATTTTTTCCCCATAAAATACAATGAATTGCATGGTAAAGAAAAATAAATGAAAGATATTCCCCCCAAAGCCCAGAAGCAGGACACGGGGGTGGGGATACTCTGAGCCCAGGTCTGGGGCTGAGGTGGATGGTCCCCACGGGAAGCTGTGTGAAGCAAGGAGGCTGGGCTGGGCAGGGAGGGACAGGATTCCAGAGGCTGTGTGTCCAGCTGCCTTCATCCTTCCCGGCAGGAGTATTTGCATCAAACTGGAGGAGGGCCCTTATCTGCCCCTGCAAAGTCCACCGCCCCAAGGCCTAAGCAGTCCCCCTCCTGAACGTCATGCTGCACGGCCTGAGCGTGGATGCTGATCATTCATCAGTAGGCATTTTCAGGTCCCTGGGATGCAGAGATGAACATCCTAGGTTTGCTGGGAAGAACTGGGCTGGTTCCACCTCTTCCATGGTGTGCGGCCTCTGGCAAGTTACTTCACCTCTCTGGGCTTCGATGCGTTTCTCTGTAGGAATGACAAGAATGCCACGGGCCAGCAGGGTGGAATGGGATCACAGCCTACGGAAGCCCCCGGCTGGAGACCGGTGCATAACAGATGATCAGTAGGGGCCAGGCTCCTAGGTCCTCCTAGGCTACCTGCAACTTCAGAGCCGGAGGGGAGAGATGGATGGACAAAAGGATATCTGCACAACAGCAGCAATAATGACAATACTGATAGCATTGATTGGTTGTTGAGCCGTTCAGTTGTGTCCTACTCTTTGCGACCCCAGAGACTGCAGCATGCCAGGTGTCCAGGTCCTTCACCATCTCCCGGAGTTTGCTCAAACTTACGTCCATTGAGTCGCTGATGCCATCCCACCATCTCATCCTCTGTCGCCCCCTTCTCCTTCTGCCCACAATCTTTCCCAGCATCAGGGTCTTTTCCAAAGAATCAGCTCTTTGCATCAGGTGGCCAGAGTACTGGAGCTTCAGTTTCAGCATCAGTCCTTCCAATGACAGAATTTATTACCCATTTAGTTTGTGTCAATCCCTGTGCTAAGAGCATGAACAGCATTTCGTTCTCGTATTTACCGAGAAGGCAGGGGTGCCATTCCTATTTTCAGAAAAGGATGTTGATGATCAAAGACGTGGAGTCACTTGTCCAGGGCTGCACAGCTAGAAAGGCAGAGGTGGACTGGACTCCAGGTCTGTCTTGCTCTTTGCCAAGAAACTGCATTTATCTCCATCCTGATAGATGCCAGCACAGAGGTCTGTCCAGGGCCTTAGAGGAATGCAGAACTGAGAATGTGGTGAAGAGGGCCGGTGGAATCAAGGGAGGCTTCTCAGAGGCGGTGACATTTACAGGGGGCCTCGAGCCATGGGTTGGAGTGCGCCAGACTCTGTGCTCCACAGAGCAAAGTTAATTAGATGGTGACTGTCCCACTAAGCGGTTTCCAGGCTCTTGTGGAACTCAAGATGCGGGGCATGGAGTTCCCAATCTCTCATCGGCCTTTGAGGACAGCCTGCAGCACAGATTCTTAGCTGGTTCTGGGCCGGAAGAAACTGAGACTCACCCAAGCCAAGAGGCTTGCCCGGAGCCACAAAACTTGCAAGTGGCAGGACTTGAATGCCTGTCAGACACCTAACATCCCATGTTTAACCCCTGGGCGAAACTGCAAACCTGGAAACTGCTGCCTGAAGGATCCTGTTGTAAGCACAAAGAGAGGGTCTCCTCTCTGACCACCTGTCCTCAACACAGAGAGCCTGTCCTGAGAACCGAGGGGGCAGCCTCAGAGTCACGTAGCCCTGAGCTCCGATTCTGACTCAGGCCCTAAAGAACTGTGACTGTGGATGTCATTTCCCTCCTCAGCCTCACTTTCTTCATCTGTAAGAGAGATAAAGATGCCTCCCCCAACCCAGGAATGCTGTGAAAATGTGAAATAGTGTGCATTCAGAGCCTTGGCCGGTGGCTGCCACCGCAGTGGATACCCAGTAAGAGCTTGTTGTGTTCGTATCTAAGGAACCCAGCCCTGTTTATCGGCAAACCCTTGACCCAATCCCTTGCACAACTTTGGTGCTGATCATCTGAGCCTTTGCACCACCAGAGCTCAGGTCCCCCGAGTCCCCAGCAGCCTTATTCTGAGATGCTGAGCCCCGTGCGTGTGGCAATAACTGTCTCACATGGCGGCTGCCCTTCTTGCAACGGGGACCGTGGAGGCAGCCAAGAGCCCCGTGGTGTCACCACCTCGTGCTCCATCCCAGAGTGGCCGGCTCCACCGGGGATTGCTAAACACGGCCGCATGTTCCCGGCACCATCCAGGGCTGCAGATAAACACGGTCCCCAAAGCCCACTGTTGATGGGGACACAGATGTCCGACTCTGCCATCTTCCATTTGTCTACCTTCTACCCTGCAAGGCCTTCAGGGTCAGAGAGACCAGGGTTCAAGTGTGGGCCCCACCGCCACTCAGCTATGACTCCAGACAGTTCATTTCTCTTCTGTAAAATGGGGTTTATCACTCCTGCGGTTCAGGGTTTCTGTAAAGACTAAATGGCATAACGGAGGTGAAGGTTCCAGCACAAGGCCTGGCTCAAAGTGGGTGCCTAGTGTGTGTTAGTTTCCCAGGGGCCCTAGATGACCCCCTTTTCTCTCTGGACGTGATCACGTATCAGATGTGAGACCTGACGGTCCCTCAGGGCCTGTGCAGTTTTCAGCCTCTAGGCTTGTCCCAAACTGGAGCAACTGTCCTGGGAGGTGTCAGCGTTTGGTCAGGAAACAGGGGACAAGACCAACCAGCTCAGTGTCATCCAGCCAGCTGGCTAGAGGCCCAGGGCCCCCGGTGCCCAGCTTCCAAGGAACTTGCCCTTGAGGTGAGACCAGGGGCCCAGCCAGTTCTCTGCCTGCCACAAAGGTGTCTGGACCACCTCTGGGGCCATGGTGGGCTCCGTGAGGCTGTGCATCTGTGGTTCTCTTGGGCACTAGCTTGTACTGGCCTATCCTGATTCAGTCTCCAGCTGACATTTCCAAGAATAATAGAAGCCCTTGGGGGTAGGGGCTGTGTCAAGCCCCGCCTGACACTTGCCAGACACTAATTGGGCAGTTCTACCTGCCAGGCTCTGTGCAAACACTGGGGTGGCAGCCAGCCTCCAAGGTGACCCCCAGTGATCCAAGGTTCCTGGCATCCATACACCGTGTAGTTCTCTGCCACCAAGAAGAGGGCTGGTCTGCGTGACCAGCAGGACCTTGTGGAAATGATGGAATGCGACTTCCAAGGCTAGATGATAAAAGGCATTGTGGGTTCTGCCTTGCTCTTTGGGATCCCGCACCCTGGGGGAAGCCAGCTGCCAGGCTGCGAGGGCACCCAAACAAGGATGTCTCCATGGTGAGGAGCTGAGGCCTCCTGCTGATTGCCATGTAAGCGCGCCATCTTGGAAGCAGACCCCACAGCCACAATCAAGGACCTTCCAAGGATGCAACCCCAGCTGACACCTGAGAAACCTCTGAGAAACTCCCGAGTCAAAACCTCCCAGCTGAGCCGCCTCGAAATCTAACCCACAGATTCTGCGTGAGATGATTAAACGATTATCACTGTTTCTGGCCACCAGATGTATGAGGGTAACTTGTTACGCAGCAGTAGATAACTGACACACCCAAAATGATACATCAGCACAATCAACCACTCATTCCCTCTTCTGACGGACTCCTGACTTACTCACAGCCCCTAGTACTTAAAACAGAAGTGTTCCATTCTCCTTGGAAGTCTTCCCAGTTGTGGTTGACCGACCGTCTCTTTCAGGAGTGCCTGGGACGTGCACCTACAGCGCGGGTTTGGGGCCCTACACCGGACTCGTCGGGCAGAGGCGCCTGGTGCCCATGTCACATCCCAGGCCTACCTGTGATCAGCCGCAGCCGTCGGGTGGCACGGCTGGTCTCATGCAGGCTCAGACTCACTTTCAGCTGTCGGAGCCCCACGCCCGGTATGTGCAGCACCCCTTTCCCCATTCTGCCCCAGGATCTCCTCCCCAGTTGTGGGAGCCTTCGAGGCTCACGTGCAGACACGCTTGGGACAACTCCCAGCATCAGTGCTCTCAACTGCGGTGGGGGGTGGGGACTGTCCTTCCGAGGAACAGTCCTGGGAGTATTTACCTACCGAGAGGCCAGCAACATTGCCACCACACACGTATTGACCTCTCCTCCTTTCCCGTCGGGTTCTCCTCACACTGTCCCCGCTGCTTCAGATATCGTCTCCCAGATATCATCTGCACCCTGGGGTGAACCCATGCTAAGACACACTGAATCAGAGTCTGGAAACGTCCCGGGAAACTGCCCTTATGTTCATTCCCTGGGTGCTTTTCAAGCACTCTTAACATGGAGAATACTGCCTGCAGTAGAGTTTCCCAGCATGAGGACCAAGGGCCCTGCTTCCAAGAGCTGCTGGGCTGTCACTGTGCTGGGTACCATCCATCCGCCTCCCTAGATCCACACCCTGTCTTTCTCCCCACCGCCGGAGGCTGACCTGCATGGTTTGCATGAATAGACATCCTTGCTGAGTGGTTTCTGGCCAGCCCCAGTCAATGGGACGCACACCTGAGACAGAGGGAGAGAGAGAGAGAGGGGTTGGGGCTTACTCGCCTGGCTCCTAGGCAGTCAGGGCCCTGTGAGAGGGCCACCTCCCTGGACCAACACTACTCTCCTCCCAGGCTCTCTTCTCCCCAAGGCTGACTCCCTGCAGGTTCTGGTGACTGCTGCCTGACCCAGGTTCTCGCCCTGGATCTCTGCACTGACCCTTGGGGTCTCTCTGCTCACCCCTTTGGAAATAACCCCTTTATTAAGCTGTCTTCAGACCACTCAACCTAAGCGTGCCTGCTGTTTCCTGGTGGGACGCTGACCCAATTCTGTGTGTGCTCCTTGCCTTGTGGTGGATTGAAGACACCACGTTTTTCTCACAGGACTGCAGCTGGCAGCTATCGCTCCTCCAGAACCCATCTCCTTTTCCGTTAGCAACATCCCCAGGCGTTTGATTGGTGCTGTTCTCATCTTCCCCAAGTGCTGGAGGGGGCCCCAGCCCTGCTTCGGGGCTGGGCAGGAGACGCATTGGCTTTCTGCATCCTCGCGGATGCAGGGATTGGGCAGGTGGTACATCATGGGACTGTGGTGGACCAATCAGGTTGAGGTTCTAGAGGTTGGCAGGTGCTAGCCGAAAAGACATGTTTCTGGCCTGAGGGCTGCCTCACTGCTCTAGGCTTCTTCGTGGTGTCAGAGCTTCACCTGGGGCTGAGGTGAAGTGTGGGAAATTGGCTCCCTTCTTTCTCTGTACCCCTGGGCAAATCACTTAACAATTCCACGTTTCGCTTGGGAAGTGTCAAAGTGTTGGTACTCAGTCGTGTCCGACTCTGTGACCCCATGGACGGTGGCCCACCAGGCTCCTCTGTCTATGGAATTCTCCAGGCAAGACTACTGGAGTGGGTTGCCATTCCCTTGTCCAGGGGACCTTCCCCACCCAGGGACAGAAACCACGTCCCCTGCATTGCAGGCAGATTGTTTACCTTCTGAGCCATCAGGGAAGCCCACCTGTTCTTTAAAGGAGCACAGGAGGACTTCCCTGGTGGTCCAGTGATGAAGACTTGGTGCTTTCGCTGCAGAGGGCTGTGGTTTTATCCCTGGTCAGGGAACTAAGATCCCCAAGCCGCATGAAGTGGCCAAAACAAACAAACAAACAAAAAACTGGTGGGCATAGGAATTTTACAAGTGCCTCATTAGATTCTTGTTTAGACTAAACCACAGAACCCATGAAAAGAACAGAAGATTCATCAAAGAAGCTCTTTAACCTCTACCTAGAGGTCTCTTCTTTCCTAGGATCCAGATGTAGGCCCGTGGAGCTGAGCCAGGGAGAGAGTTCAGTGACCATCCGCTGCTGGGCTCAGGCTCCTGACCCCACCGCACAGTCTTCTCTGCTGCTCAGGGAACTGACTCCGGGCGGCTCCAATCCACGGGCTCACCTGACCGGCCCAGGAACGTCTGACTCACCCCTCCCCCACACCCACAGGAATGATCACCCAGATCTGACTTTCCCACATTTCCAGTAGACGGGGATCTCTGAGAAGAGTGGGACCCAGCCTGCGATGGGGGGGGGGGGGGGGGGGGGGCAGCTTTCTGGGCTGGCTTGGGCTGGCTGGAGACGGAAGCCTGATGCCGTCCTGCTTGCTTCCTCCTGTTCTCTGCTGTCCTCCAAAGCCTCTTGTCCCTCTGCACACGGCCATCTGGCCACAGCGAGGCGTGGACCAGCAGTGAGGCAGGACGGGGAGGGGGAGGGGCCTGAAACCCACCCCCTCGATAGCTTTACTTCCCGAGGCTTAAACCCTGCCCTGTTCAGGTTCTCTTCTAAAAATGCAAACGTTGGGAAAACAAGCTGCCTCTCGGGGCTTCCCTGGTGGCTCAGACAGTAGAGGATCTGCCTGCAATGCTGGAGATCAGGAATTCGATCCCTGGGTCAGAAGGATGCCCTAGAGAAGGGAATGGCAAACCCACTTTGGTATTCTTGCCTGGGAAATTCCATGGACAGAAGAGCCTGGTGGCCCACAGTCCCTGGGGTCGCAAAGGGTTGGACACGACTCAGCGACTAACACACTCACACACACACGGATCTGAATTCAGTTTCATTTCCCCCTACTCTATCTTATGAGCTGAGTCCTAACCACAGTGGACTCCTTAGTGTTTCTGGAGCCAGTCCACGCTCAACTCTGGTTTCACCCGCACCTTTCCTGACCTGGGGGCACCCTTTCGAGCTCTCTCCTACTGGACTTTTAAGACCCAGCTTAATGTCTGCCTCTCCCACACCCAGGCTGAGTTAGGGGCTCTCCTCCATGTCCCCACAGCAGCCTGGACCACACTCCATCACTGCCCACATCACTCTGACTGGTAACCGTGGCCTTACTAGTCTGCCTTCCTCACGAGACAGTGTGTTTCTTGGAGGCTGGGTCCAAGACTGGATCTCCCCAGTGTCCCCAGCACCCAGAGTCTGGTATTCAGTGGGTGCTCATGGTGTTCTCATTGACTGTCTGGAAAGATGCGTGAGTGTCCCCATTCGGGCCGCTGTTACTGCTACCTGGGTGTCTTAGTCTGGGCTCCTCCGCAACCAGGGAGACCTTGGCAGGGCTCAGGGTGGGCATGGGTCATCAGGAGGTGAAGAGAACACCTCAGGTGGGGAGGAGGTGGGACATAAATAGAAGTCAGCCTCCCAAATCTGTGTTTTCAAGCTGTTTGCCATGGTGGGGGATGGGATCTTAATCCCACTGGGAAACTCTGGGAGTCAGTATAGACTGTGTCCTACTGGAGGGGTGAGGGAGCTGGGTGTTTGCCCCTGACTTCCATCACCCAGTCCATCCTAAAGGAAATCAACCTTGAATATTCATTGGAAGGATTGATGCTGAAGCTGAAACTCCAATACTTTGCCACCTGATGCGAAGAGCTGACTCACTGGAAAAGACCCCGATGAGGAGAAGGGGGAAACAGAGGATGAGATGGTTGGATGGCATCACCGACTCAACGGACATGAGTTTGAGTAAACTCCAGGAGATGGTGAAGGACAGGGAGGCCTGATATGCTGCAGTTCACGGGGCTGCAAAGAGTTAGACATGACTGAGCGACTGAAAAACAACAGCCGCTGTTTGTCCTGGGCTGCTCCCAGGAGCGTGACGATTCCAGCAAGTCTCATCGCATGAAGCTCGTGGCCGGGTACAGGCAAGAGGTGAGGATGAGGGAGGGGAGGATGAAGGAGGGCTGGGGCGGCGCTCGCAGGCCCCTCTGCTGCAGCAGCCCTCCAGATGGTACCCCAGGCGCCCCCTCCCATCCCAACTACGCACTCCCCGTGGGCAGCGGCTGGTCATTCACCTCTGCGCCAGCCACAGGGCCGAGCTCAGGGCAGATGCTCTCTGAGCCCTGAGGGAGCGAATGAGTGGGGTGAGTGCATGATGGACGGATGGCAGGAGTGGTCATCAGGGTAGCGGCTTCCTCCCTCTCCCGCAGGAGAAATTTGGGGTCTGGAGATCGCCAGAGCCAAGAGAGAAGGTAGGTGTGCGTGTGTGTTGGCGGAGGGGGGGGGTGGCATGCTGGGCAGAAGGGCTGGCCAGCCAGCTGGCGGTGAAGAAAGGCCCGGTTCATGTACTTCTGGGGCTGGGGAGGTTCCGGGGCCTGGCCGCTGTGGGAGTGGCTTCCGCCCCAGCCCGTGGGGTTGCGTGACTCCCGGAATGCTGGGCCCAGGGCGTGGAGGCGAGCAAACGCCGTCAGGCGTATCAGTGATCTCCCGGCGCAGATATCGAAGTTTGAGGAGGCCCAGCCGGCTCTGCCCGACTGTAAAGAGACGTGATTGAGGCGGGTCATGGGGAGGTGGCGGTGATTAAGGGGGGCTGAGTCCCGCGGACTTCCTGCCCAGCAGGTAGGGGTGACCCAGGGAGCGAGATGGGACATTAGTCATAAGGTAAACCTTCTCTGAGCTCATAAACCTGGGCAGAGGCTGGGCTCCCATGGCTCCAGGGACAAAAGCTGATTCCCTGGGGCGGAACCCTAGCTCCCGGGCTTTACCTTCCTCACCTGAGACCCAAGCGTCTGGCTGGAGTCTCGAGAGCCTGGGGCCCAACGCAGGGAGGCACCTGGGGACACAGCTCTACAAACAGTAACAGTAGCTCGGTGGCCCCAAGATTTCTAGTTTACAGTGTCTGTAAAGCACTTCCTCCTCCCGTTTCCTCATTTGATCCTCCAAACAGCTTTGCACCATCTTATAAATGGGCAATCACCTCCATTTTATTGATGTGAAAACTGAGGCCCCTCAAGGTTTCAGGCCTGGAAAAACTGGGGTGGGAAGAATACCCAGGAAATCAAATCAGGGGCTGAATTTCAACCACAGAAAGTCTAGTTTGGGGCTCCAGCTGAGGTCCAGGGACACAGGCTGGGGTGAGGCTGGAGGAGGGGGCATCTCCTGGGCTGGGAACCCCAGGCAGAGGAATCTGAGAGCAAAAGGACTCTGGCCCTGGGCCCCACCATCTGTCTGGGCCACTGCTCCCCAATACTAAAACTCTCTCTAGAAGGAGCCCTAGGAGCTTGGGGGAGGTTTCTGTTGGGGGAAAGAACAGCCTGACCAAGGAGCCAGAGATGAGCACCTGTTAACTGCTGTCTGGGCAGACGCCCTGTGGGTCGCCCGTAGGGCCCATGCATGCTTGCAGCCTCTACTCCTGTTCCTGGACAGGAGAAGGAAATGCAAAGAATACTGTTAATCCTCGACCGCCACTGTTAGGAGAAAAGGGGTGGCCTGTGGCTGTGCCCGCTGGAAACTCTGAAGAGCTGGCCATTGAATGAAATCCTATCTCTCCAGCAGCCCACAGCACACAGAAAGTGAAAGTGTGAGTCACTCAGTCGTGCCCGACTCTTTGCGACCCCATGGACTGTAGCCTGCCAGGCGGCTCTGTCCATGGGATTCTCCAGGCAAGGAAACTGCAGGAGGTTGCCGTTTCCTTCTCCAGGGGATCTTCCCAACCCAGGGAGTGAACCCGGGTCTCCCTCAGACTCTTTAGCGACTAAGCCACCAGGACAGCCCACATTGAAGGTACTCAATGAATATTATTGAACCAACAGATCAGTGAAAACAGAGAACATCAAACCTCCTATTGACCTTAAAGGGAAAACAGGGCTTAGGGAGTCAAACAGACTTGGAATATTGGTTGGCCTCCTTTCCTGTCGCTGTTCTGAGCCTGCCCTCACTCTCCTCCATCGCACCATGTGGCTCTCCCAGCCCACCTCCCCACGCTCAGCAGACACCCACCCATCTATGTGATGGCTAATGAGCCCTCCCCACCCGATGATGGGCACGTTTCCACCAGCAGTGTTTCGAAAACAGGACTTGTGTTCCTTACCTAAGACAAGCCCTCATTTCAATAAAGAGCATCCCTTCCCTGAACTGTGTCCCCCAAGTCAAACCTGGAGAAGCACCCTCTATTGCCCCCCCAAGGAAGTCAAGCCTGGACCGCTTCCCAGATTTGAACTCTACTTCTGTCCTCCTGGATAATCCCCACTCCTGCTTCAGGCCACCATTCCCTCTTGTCGAGTGAGTGTCGCGGCCTCTGGCTGACAGAGGGGTCGCTGGAGTGAACATATCATCGGCCAGCTCTCTGCTTGAGCTCTCCACAGCTCTGTGCTGCCCCTGGGCTGGAGTCCGAACCCCTGCATCTGTAAGTACAGACCCTGCTGCAAGTAGATTCCAGCTGTTTCTCCTTCCCCACTTCTGTTCCAGCCACACCAAAACACTCACCCTTCCCAACATGCCATGTGTCTTTGCCCTGGACAGCCCTCCCCTGCCTGCCAGTGAAAGAAAAGTGAAGTCACTCAGTTGAGTCCGACTCTTTGCGATCCCATGGACCAAGGAGCCTGCTGGGCTACAGTCATCAGGATTTTCCCAGGCATGAATACTGGAATGGGTTGCCATTTTCTTTTCCAGGGCATCTTCCGAACCCAGGGATCGAACCCAGGTGGCCCGCATTGTAGGCAGATGCTTTACCATCTGGGCTACCAGGGAAGCCTGTGAGGATGGCCCTCATAAATCTCCTCAGTCTATCTCAAAAGGCACCTCCTCCGTGAAGCCTTCCGTACCCTGACCCTGGGCAGAGTTCGGCCTCTCTCGCAGTTCCATGGCAACAGGGACCCCAGAGCTCAGATCATGCAGGAGCTTTAAGGCAACCTTTTCTGATGTCGGATCAGCAGTGCAGCTTCTGGCTGGGAGAGTGGCTGTCCCGACTGGCCGTGGCGGTGGGGCCCTCCAGCCTAGTGTCTGTTCCCGAAAGAGACGAGGACCACGTCCACGCGCTGTCACTGCACATGCTGCCGCGGGTCATCACACGCTTCCTCCCAGGAGCTTTATGAGGTAGGTGCGAGCTTGCCCAGTTATAAAAGAGGAACCCAGGACCAGGAAGGTTCTACGACGTACCCAAGGTCACAGAGCCAAGAGAGGCGAGGGCGGGGGCTCTGACCCCCACCTGCCTGCCTCCCAGCCCTTCTGCTTCTGGCCGCTGGCAGGGTGGGACCCGCACGGCTCGACTCTATGCCCGTCTCCTCCTGGAGGACACGAGCCTCCTCAGGCTTTTCTGAGTGTCCCCAGAGCTGGGGACAGAGAGCCCAGTGGACGTGTGTCGACACTGAGCTCAAATCTCTTCCCTCTCTGCCCTCTCAGGCAGACTACTGGTGACCTGGCCCCTTTTTGAGACTCTCTCCTGGGCTTCATTGGGCCAGACTGCCCTTGTGCCAGCCACACAGGGAGCAAGGTCGTGGGACTCTGGGTATGATTATTAGCTGTGTGACACTGGGCAAAGAACCTCTTTCCCTAAAGGACTTCTCTGTGGTGCACAGCCTTATTTTAAGGGCACCTGAGTCCAGAGACAAAGTGCAGCACCAGTCCCTGAGGGTGCTGTTTTTCCTTGAACTTCTGGGGTAGGTAGAAATAAACTAAGTAACTTTTAAGTGATTTTTAAACAATTTAGCGAGGTGGATGAACCTAGAGCCTGTTATACAGAGTGACGTAAGTCAGGAAGAGAAAAACAAATATTGTGTAAGTGAAAGTCGCTCAGTTGTGTCCGACTCTTTGCGACCCCACGGACTATACAGTCCATGGAATTCTGCAGGCCAGAATATTGGAGTGGGTCGGCTTTCCTTTCTCCAGGGGATCTTCCCAACCCACGGATCGAACCCAAGTCGATCACTGCAGGAGGATTCTTTACCAACTGAGCTATCAGGGAAGCCCCATAAATACTGCATATTCACATATATATTTATATATATATATATATGGAATCTAGAAAAATGGTACCAGTGAGCCCACTTGCAGGGCAGGAGTCGAGATGCAGACGTAGAGAATGGACTTGTGGACAAAGGAGTGGAAGGAGAGGGTAGGATTAAGAGAGCGGCACTGAAATATATACGTTACCATGTGTCAAACAGACAGCTAACGGGAGTTGCTGTATAACACAGAGACGCCAGCTGGGTGCTCCGTGACAACCTAGATGTGTGAGGTGGGGTGGGGGTGGGGGGAAGTTCGAGAGGGAGGGGACACATGTATACTTACGACTGATTCACCTTGTTGTATGGGAGAAACCAACACAACATCGTAAAGCAATAATCCTCCAGTTAAAAATAAATTACACGTATATTTCATGGTGGCTCAGTCAGTAAAGAATCCACCTGCAATGCGGGAGACCTGGGTTCGATCCCCGGCTTGGGAAGATCCCCTGGAGGAGGGCATGGCAGCCCACTCCATTATTCTTGCCTGGAGACTCCCCATGGATGGAGGAACCCGGCGGGCTGCAGTCCACGGGGTCGCAAAGAGTCAGTCACGACTGGGTGACTAAGCACAGCACGTGACAGATGTATATTTGGTGGAGCAAAACTATAAAGCTTACATTAACTTTAAGGATAAAACATGCATGGGCTGCTTGAGGCTACCCTCCTCAGGTTGCCAGGAGATGTGATGAAAACTGGTGAGAAGCACCCCAGGAGATGAGGCTGGTCCCCCTGGAGAGGAGATGCTGAATGCATCAGCCCTCCCATCTTCTTGCCCTGGTCCCCTCTGTCTGCTCCTACAGCTGGCTGAATAATAGAAAGAACTAGCGCCGGGCTGGACACACCAGAGTCTGAATCCTAGAGTGGACAGTTAAGTGTTCTGTGACTTCAGATCTAAGGGTCTCTGCTTCCTTCTCAGGTATCGTGGGTTTATCAACACCTCCTATGCGTGTTCCATTCTGCCGGCCCTGTGGAGCCGCCCCCACCCTTCTCCACCCTGGCTGCAGTGCAGAGGCTGAATCCAGGGATCCAGCATCCTAGCTACTGGCGCTTTTGTTCTCTGACTTCCGGTAGGGTGTGGCCCATGGGAGACTGAGGTGGGAGGATGGGAGGAGGATGGGGGGGGGGTTATCCGCCCAGAGCTGCTCTTGCCACCTGGGGGGACACAAGGATGGGATGGCTCAGTCCCCTGGACCTCCCCTCCTGCCGGGAACACCCCTCCTAAGGCTGCCTCTCCTGGGCTCTAGTAACGACCCCTGCCCCCCCACCTAGGGGTGTCTGCCCTGGCTAGCCCTGGGGTGTCTCACTGGTTTCTCTCACTCCCCCAACTTTGTAAACAGTCCCAAACTATAATAAATTGTCCCCAGCCATGCCTTTGGGGACTTCCCTATAGCTCAGATGGTAAAGAATCTGCCTGCGATGCAGGAGACCGGGGCTCAATCCCCAGGTCAGGAACATCCCCAGGAGAAGGGAAGGGTACCCCACTCCAGTATTCTTGCCTGGAGAATCCCATGGGCAGAGGGGGCTGGCAGGGTACAGGCCATGGGGTCCCAAAGAGTCGGACACGACTGAGCGACTCACACACACGCACAATGCTACCTTTTGAGTGAAGCCTATTTCTCTGCTGTGGGGCCCTGGCTCACCAACTACCTCGCTGGGTTTTTGGAAGCGGTGAATATCTGCACTGCGGTGTCTAAGGAAAGCCTCTATGGGCGTTGTTGAGCAGTAATGAGCATCATTAGGGGACCGGGCGGGGAGGGCAGAGGCAGGCCTGGCGGCGCTCCGTCACCAACCACGGTTGTGCCTGGAGCCCTGGGAGGCCTGGCCAGGAAGCCAGGGCTTTTTCGGGGCCCGGTTCCCGCGGCAGCGGCGGCGATCGCAGCGGGGCTCCCGGGGGCTCCTGGCCGGGGCTCAGCTGGCACGCGGGGCGGCCAGGGAGCCCCAGCGCAAGCGGGGCCGCCAGCCGCTGACTCAGCACAACGCCCCCCTCCCCGCAGCGCCGGGTGGGAACCGGCGCCTCCGCGGCCGGCCCTCGGCCCTCTTCTGCGCCCCCTCCTCCGCTGGAGCGGCCCCGCCCCGAGGAGCGCTGGCTGCCGCCGGGGCGCAGGGAACACGGCCGCCGCCCCTCCGGCCACCCCGCCCTCTGCCCTCAGGTCCTGGGGCCACAGAGGCCGAAACAGGGACAGAGGGAGCCTCTGACTGTGCAGACGGGGAAACTGAGGCTGGGGAAACTGAGGCTCGGGGAAAGCGCCTTCCCAAGGGTCTGGGCCGATCACGGTCAGAACCCTAACAGGCTGCAGGCAGGGTCCCCCCTCTAGCTGAGAAGCAGCCATCTAGTCACCAGCGGGCCCCAGTGGGGATGAGGATGCAGTGAGCTCTGTGAGGCTGGAGGTACTTGTGTTCAGAAGATTCTAATTGCTTCGGAGTTAATACAGTGTAAGCCTCCGGAGCCCACACTTGCATCAGTTCCTAGTCGCTCAGTATCCGACCCTTTGCGACGCCAGGCCTCTCTGTCCATCACCAACTCCCAGAGCTTACTCAAACTCATGTCCATTGAGTCAGTGATGCCATCCAACCATCTTATCCTCTGTGGTCCCCTTCTCCCCCCGCCTTCAATCTTTCCCAGCATCAATAAATCTTAACTTTCAAAACTCAAAAGAAAAAAAAAAAAAGCAAGCAGGAGGGGACTTCCTTGGCGGTCCTGTGGTTAAGAATGTGCTGGCCAAAGCAGAGGACAAGGGTTCAATCCCTGGTCCAGGAAGATCCCACATGCCTTGGAGCAACTAAGCCCGTGTGCCTCAACTACTGAAGCCTGCGTGCCCTGGAACCCATGCTCCACAGCAAGAGAAGCCGCTGCAGTGAGAGGCCATGGCACCAGGACTGACAGGAGTCCGCACTCACCACTAGAGAAAACCCGAGCACAGCAACAAAGACCCATTGCAGCCAAACATAAATAAAATTTAAAAAAAGATTTAATCGCTTAGGAACTCGAGGTGTGTCCCCACTACGTGACCACCTCTAATCCTCGCAACAGCCTATAGGGATTGGGATCTTCACAAGTTAAATGTTGAAGCTGAGGCCCAGAGACGGGAAGCAACCCACCTGAGGCTGCACAGCCTGTAAATGGCAGAGCCGACACTCAAACGTTAGTCTTTGATGCTGTTAAGCTTGTGCTCTGTCATCCAGGCAATACTGCCTTCGGCTTTCCCAAAGACAGCTTTGTTGTTCGGTTGCTAGGTCGTGTCCGACTGTTTGTGACCCCACGGACTGCAGCACTCCAGGGTTCCCTGTCCTTCATTAGCTTCTGGAGTTGGCTCAAATTCATGTCTGTTGAGTTGGTGATGCTATCTAACCATTTCACACTCTGTCTCCCCCTTCTCAGTTTGCCTTCAATCTTTCCCAGGATCAGGATCTTTCCCAATGAGTCAGTTCTTTGCATCAGGTGGCCAAAGGATTGGAGCTTCAGCTTCAGCATCAGTTCTTCCAATAAATACTCAGAGTTGATTTCCTTTAGGAACAATTGGTTTGATCTCCCTGCTGTCCAAAGAGTCTTCTCCAACACCACAATTCAGAAGTATCACTTCTTTAGCACTCAGTCTTCTTTACAGTCCAACTCTCACATGTGTTCATGACCACTGGAAAAACCACAGTTTTGACTCCGTGGACCTCTGTTAGCAGAGGGATGTTTCAGTTTTTTAATATGCTGTCTAGGTTTGTCAGAGCCTTTCTTCCAAGGAGCAAGTGACTTGTAATTTCGTGGCTGCAGTCACTGTATGCAGTGATTTTGGAGCCCAAGAAAATGCTGTCCTATAAATGAAGCCCAGATGGGGTGGGCTTCAGAAAGCTGAAGGGCTAGCCTCAGCTCTGCACCTCCTATCTTTCCTGTAGCCTTGGGCTAACTCTTTCACCTCACTTTCTGTGAATAACGGTGACCAGGCCTGTTCCACTTCCTTCCTGTGATACTCTGTAAGGCATGCACCTAGGTACTACCGTTCCCATTTTAAAGATGGGGCAACTGAGACCCACTCATTCCCTTATTCATGATGAATGAATTAAATGTAATTTCCTGAGGGGCTTCTAGAGGCCAGATACTATGTCCCCAGAGAGGAAAGCGACTTGTTACACACCTGGAATGTGGGAGAGCTGAGCCCCACACTGAGAGTAGAGACTCTAGACACTCTTCCTGGCCTCCAGGGTTGTGGACAATTAGCCAGAGGATCACCGACTCGATGGACGTGAGTCTGAGCTGCGGGAGCTGGTGATGGACAGGGAACCTGAACTGCTGCAGTCCATGGGGTCGCAGAGTTGGACACGACTGAGCGACTGAACTGAACTGAACTGAGCTAGAGGATCACAGTTTTCCGACTCCAGCAGAAAGCCACTCAGATCCTCCTTAAGCCCAGTCCATGGCACTACACAGATCCCAGGAAGGACCCTCTTCCTGGGAACTTTTGGCCTGGAACATATTTACAAAACCCCAGAGGGGATGGAAATATCCTGGCCCACTCCCTACAGACCTAAATTAGCAATTTTCTTATACTTTATAACCCCTCTGGAAATGCAAACTATGTAATATTAGTCTAAAATTAGGAGCATAAGTCACAAGGGGAAAGTCCCACTACTTCTGGAGAAAATGTTTTCCTAAGCCTCATCCTGGCATTTGTTCTAAATCCAAACATAGTGGTTGTGTTTCAAATAATTATTTTCTCCTAGTAATTATGGACTGGAGGCAGGATGCTTCTGAGAGAACCCATTTTTTGGTACTGTCAAATGCAGAAATCCAATCTCTATACCTGGCTTTAGGATACTCAGGTAGGGCCTGGATACTTGAACAGGAAGAGCCTGTCCCGTGGACCCAGGATGCCTTCTCAAATGAAGGGCACTTTAATAACAGCAAGGGCAATAGTCTTACTGGTAGCCGATGCAGTCAGCTGGTTAAGATGTGCCAAGCAACTATGAGAAGTGTCTTACAATCACTATTACGTTTAATCCTCACGATAACCCTGTAAGATGGGTATTATGATCCCATTTTACATATGCAGTAATTAAGGCCTAAAGAGGTTAAGAGACTGGCCCAAAGCTGCGTGGTTATAGAGCCAGTCAGCAGTGGAGGTAGAGTTTTAATCCAAGTCAGCCTAACACCAGGGATTCCCTGATGGCTCAGACGGTAAAGCGTCTGCCTGCCGTGCGGGAGACCTGGGTTCAATCCCTGGGTCAGGAAGATCCCTGGAGAAGGAAATGGCAACCCACCCCAGTATTCTTGCCTGGAGAATCCCAGGGATGGAGGAGCCTGGGGGGCTGCCATCTATGGGGTCGCACAGAGTCAGACACAACTGAAGCGACTCAGCAGCCCAGCAGCAGCCTAACACTAAAGTCCACACGAGGGGGAGTGGCCTAGCGGTTAGGATTTGGTGCTTTTGCTGGAGAGGCCTGGATTCAATCTCTGCTCGAGAACCACCTGGCATGCGGTGAGGTGCAGCCAAAACACAAAACATTTAAAAAAAAAATGAGGGTATCATCTCCCCTAAGAGCTGCGCTTTCCATGTGCCAGACACAGTCCTAAGTGACTTACACGATACTTATACAGTACTTAATAATCTCTCGATCGTTACAACTTGCCCTCGCAGGACGTGGCTGCCTCCTTGTTCTTTGCTCACCAGTGCAGATACTCATACTAGCTTCATGTTTGTCTTTGTGAGCTTCTCTGGTTAAACTATGTAATTCAACTCCTTTGAGTAAATTAATCCTAGCCTCCTAGGACCCTGGGCGTATTTCTTAATTTCTTTGACCCTCAGGGTTTTCATCTGTCAACTGAGTCGGCTGGTCCCTTTACCTCTAATTTTCCAGAATTCCAGGACAAACGCAGAGCCCGGGTGGATATGGGTGTAGGATGTGCACGTGGGGTAGAAACGACCCCCATCAAGGCTCAGGAACTCTGTGGTGAGGCGCATGTGAGGTCGCGCTCCTGGGAACAGGGATGGGGAGGGTGGCAGGGTCCTTTGGCGGAACGGTTGTAACTGGACCCCAGGGAATGCGGTGAGTCAGGACCTCCAGGTATGTGTGACTCCAGGGGCAGAGCTGGGTCTACGAAGTGGAAAATCCCTGGGGGGTGGGGTCTGGAAGGGAGAGAGCTTGCTGACCCTTCAGGTAGCTGTCTAGGGTTGGACTGCCACTGGAAGCATGTAGACGGGATCTGACTTCCACAGAGATTTTCCCCCAAATGCTAATTTGGTCACGTCCCTTGACTGCCCGACCACGTCCCCCGGATCCCTACTGCCTACAGATGCGGTCCTCAGCACGGCCATGAGGCCGTCCCAGCCTGACACCGACTCGGCCACTCTCATCTCATGCCCGACGCTAGGGCGGGGGGTCCCTGATGTCTCATTTTCTGAACACGTCCCGTCCTGTCGCACTTCCCTCTCCCACCCCCTAGGCAGTTCATCGCTTGGGCTGAGTTGCGATGATGCATCTGACCTCACTGCCATACTGTGGTCCCCTCCAGGGTGGGGCCCCGTTACAGCCCTCTCCACACGTACACGCACGGCATGAAGGCTGGGGATGTACAGAGGCTAAGAGGGAGCCTCATGAGAACGGAGGCAACCAGGGGCTGGGGGCCAAGGGCCAGGATCGGGTGGGGGAAGGGGGGCTGGCCCACCTAGGGAAGATAGGCATCTCGGGCCCTTTGTCGTGTAAGCCCCAACTGTTCCAGCAAGTCTGTAGGAAGAGAAAGAGAAAGCAACCGTATGATCCTACTCAAGAGCTGAAGTTCGCTTTCTTGAAGCGGCTCCACTCTCACCCAAGGTCCCCATATGGTGGATGTGATACTGTCTCAGAAGCTGTCTCTCCTTAAGGCCCAGGGAGTCTACATTTCTAGGGGCTCACTTCTGTAACCTGACTCTTTCTGAAGGAATAGGTACCCGGGGGTGGGGTGGAAGGGGGATGAGATTCCCAACCCGTCACCCCGCCCTGCTTTTATCAGCACCACACCGCAGGGCATATCCAGCAGGTTCCGGCCTGCCCGAAAGAAGGATTCGCCTGGTAGCCTCGAGGGAGCCACGGAAAAGGTACTGGAATCCAGGAGTAACTCAGTAAACCTACCCAGCAGTCTGCTTCTCCAGCCCTGCTGTGCTCAGTGGAGCCGACCATCCCATTTCTGCACCCCCCTGCCCCATGCCTCCCACCTTGAGTTCTTACTGAAGACCCCAGTCCTCTTGCTCCTCACTCACACCTTAAAAGAAGGAAGCCCTTGGATCAGCCCCGTTTCTGGTCGTGTCTAGAGAAGCAGAGTGTGCGCAACCCCGGTTTCTGCCCTGGGTGCCCTACTGCTCCTGCGCTCCACTGCACAGATGGCAGGGGGTGGGGAGAGCGGGGAGAGGGGAGGAAGGGAGAGGAGCCAGGTGCTGGGGCAGGGCCCTCATGGGCGCCTCGGACGCTTTTTCTTTCTTGTTCTTTTGGCTCTTGACCACAGTTAACTTTTCTTCCTATTTTTGTTAACACAAATCCCTAAGTGTGTTTGTGTCCGGAGAAAGTGCTATGAATAACTGATGATACATTTGTTGATGATGAACTTGTGAATCATCCTGGGGGAAAAAGGAGTCCAGAGAGCGGAGCGGGAGCTCTGGAGCCTGCCTATGACGTGTCGTAAAATATTTAGCGAATGATGGTCCAAACCGCAGGGAAAAAGTCAGAGAGATGGGAATTTGAAAGCTGCCAGGATTTAAAAGCTGTTTAATGCTAACCATCAGTGCCAAAGAGCTGAGAGCAGCTCCCTTCCTCCCTGCATTGGCCCCGAGGACGAGAGGGTTTTGGACCAGCAGCGGCAGCGCTGAAAGGCTCTTTGTTCGATCCCTCCTGTAAACAAGGGATCTCCTCGGGGATGGAATCCTCACCTTGTCTACTGCCCACACACTCTCTTTTTCTCCACGAGGAACAGTAGGGAAGCCACTGGCTGCTTGGCATCAAAGAAGGAAAAAAATAACCACCCACGATAGATCAAATTTGTCCCTTTCCCATGTTCTGATGGCACTTACACAATGAGCTTAGTCCAGGGTCCCTGGATGACGTGGTTGTGTCTTTGGTTCTAAAGGTTTGAGCTCTGAAGCTGTCTCTCCTAAAGGGTTAGGGACCTTGCACGTTTAGGACTGGGGTCAGGACTCACCTCCCGACCCTGACTCTTTGGAGATCTGTTTCTTTTGGGGTGAAGGATGAAAAGATTTGAACTGAAAGCTTCAAGTGTAAAATTATGTTCTCCTCAGTATCAACACCAGGAGGAAGCATAAATTAAGGGAGAAGCGGCAGGGGGATAATTCAGGTCGGCAGAAACAATTATCTTGGAGAAGACAGACCTCAGCATAGACCGCTGATGAAGCGTTCTTCAAAGTCATCATGTTATTCACGGCTAAGCAACGCTAATGAACTTGGTGGCTTCAATCAATTCATCTGTTCCCTGTGCCAAGAAGGTCTCTGCTTTTAGGGAACATGCCATCTGTTTTGCTGGGGAGGCATGTATTACCTAAACAGATAATTAGCCTTTGAGGTCACAAAAGCCAGAGCTCCCCGGGGCAAGGGGGTCCCAAGGAAGACAGCAAGAAAATGCAGCGAGACTGCTCTATATACGTCGGGAACAGAACGTGGCCCTTTCCCCTCAATCGTGTTTTGTTTTGGTTTGGTTTCCTTTTGTCATTGTTGTTCCTATAATTTTGCTTTCCTAGAATGTCTTCTCTTCCACTCTCTACGTATCCCCGAGTCCAACACATCTCTGAGGCTCACTTGAATGAGTTTATAGTCACTTGTGACTTTTCCAATCTTCATTATACTTTGAACTCCTACAGTACTTGGCATCTGAACCATTCATTTGGCACACACTGTGTAGTTTAATCTGCTTTTAAGAAGGATTCATCTCTTCTCAATTCAGTGGTAAGTTCTTTTTGGCAGGTACCATGTCTTATAACACTTCTATGTTACCCCAGTGTCTAGCCGTTAATACTTGCCACTGGGGTATTTGCATACGCCTTGGTATCTTGTTAGAGGGCTGCTGATGGTGAGTGAAAATCTTGGTTGGGATTAAGGAAGAAGACTGAATTCCTGGTAGGCCTAGGGATACGCCTCACATGAGTACATCCAGGTTAAGAAACACATGCTCTGAACAGGTTTTGGTCCTGGAGTTCCATTCTTAGTTGTAATTTTTAAAGCAGACAGAAGGTTCAGAAAAGTTGTCAATTGAGTAAAATATGATTTGACTTAGAAGGGAAATCGATCAGCAGTTCCATCCACATTGTTTCTCGTATTTAAGAAAGAAAGGAAAATGAAAAATAAAGATGGAAAAGGACAGAAGGAAGGGAAGGGAAAAGAAAGGAAAAAAAAAAACCCCTGGAGAATGGGGTGGGGAACACAACAGACTCAGTCTTCAAATACGACCAGTAATTTCACGATGTGGTAATTTTTAATATTAAAAGTAAATTGTAAATGTATCTTTATAAACAATATGCATAAAATAGATCTATTATTCTAAAACCTTTCCTTTTTTCAAATGCTTTTTCACAGTAAATTTTTTTAGGTGTCAGATTTTTCCCTCAAAATAATAGTGCAATTGGGAGAACGAAAACGTTGTCAGTGAGCTTGGACTTCTCTGCTAATACAAGTCCTTGTAGATTTCCTGTAGGAGCGGGTGGAGACTCATGTCCGTCTCTGTTTTCTTTATCACTTGCAACAGCTGCACGTGCTCTGTCACAATCTGTCTGAGGTCTGTCATTTTCTGAAGCAGCCTGGCAAAGAGCTGGGAGGACTCCGGGTGGTTCAGCTTGAGCTGCAGCTCCAAGGCCTGCAGCAGGTTGTCTTGTATGTCCTCGATGGGCTTCACATTCAGCAAACCTGGGCGGTCTGGGAGAGCAGAAACGGGGGACAGAACAGGAGGTTGAGTACAGAGGTCTCTGGTCCCACAGCTGAGGCATAGTCAGCCAATGACTCACATTTTGTTGGTTCTCCTCTGTTTCTAAAATAGCGTGCTGGGGAGAAGGTAAGCAGATAGCAGGCAAGAGCTGCATACTAGGAGACTGGAATGAAAGCCAAGACTACCAGCGCCTTTTCTAGGCCCATTCTCTGCCTGGCCAAGACTAACGCTGTGCGACCAGCTGACAGAATGTGGCGGCAAGGCAGTCATCTCCCCAGACGGGGGACTTTTCTGCTGTCATGATTCTACTCAGTCAGAAATCTCATTTTCAACTTCTGTTTCGTCCTGATGAGTCTACGTTTTATCACCTCTACTTACTTTCCTATCACAAACTTAAACACACTTTGAAAACAAACTTCTGTCTTCTTTTTGCCTAATATAGCGCATGCATTTTCAAAGAGACAGGATTTTCAAATACTGTTACACTTTGGAAGGACAGACCAGATTTTAACATTAGCTTCTTCTGACTAGAGAGGTTGCAGGTAATTTTCACTTTCTTCTTTATATTTTCCTTATTTGAACTTTTAAATGGTGAGTTTAAATTACTTTTAAGTTCTTAATGTTTCTGCTTCATGTAGACCTTTTTAGATTTATCCTTGAATACTTTCTAGTATTCTTCGCTTTCTTGAATTCTATACTTCTTTTTCATCACAACATTTTCTAATGTTTCCCTGGCTGACATTTAGAAAAAAATGATAGATTCTGTTATATATTGAATCTATTCCAATTTCACTCTTGTGAATTCAAATAGTTTTTATCATGGGTTTTTAGAAAACTTTGGACAATTACATCTGCAAATAATCATAGTTTAAATTTATCTCTTCTTTTCCAGTGTTTGTAGTTCTCTTTTCTTTTTCTTGCCATACTGCACTGGATAATACCTCTAAAACGGTATTAAATAATAGTAGTGTTGGGAGGCATTCTTATTTCACTCCTAACACTGAGGGAAATGCTTCTAATGGCTTATCACAAGTATGTTTAATAGATTATGGCAGGTAGGTTTTTCTCCTGGCCCCCTCAGAGTTTTAAACAGGAATTTGGTTGCATTTCATCATATGTTTTTAAGTTTTGCTACCTACGGTGATAAGCATATTGTTTTCTGTTAATCTAGTGTAGTGAATTACATTCATAGATTTCCTTATACTCTTACATTCAATTCCTAATATTTTATTTTAGGGCTTTGAAATTTGTGAGATTGGTCCAGAGTCTTCTTTTCTGTGTGCCATCCCTTATCTATGGGTAATAAATGTTAACTAGCCTATAGACTGAGTTGAGATGTTTTCCTTCTATTTCTATGTAGTGATTATCTATTTCTTGATGGTTTCTTGGAATTCATTTGCAGAACCATCTGAGGCTGATGGTAAATCTGTGACTATCTTTAACTTTCCTCCTATAGCCTTCACTTTATTCAGGCTTTCTACTACTTATAAAGGAAAATGTTAGCAATTCACATCGGAATAAAGTTGTACATGATGTTCTCTTAGAATATGAATCTCTTTTATTTATATCTCCTTTAACTGAATGCTTTTTGTGTATTCTCTCATTTAAAATTTTTATTTGCCAAAGGCTTATCTATTTTTCTGCTTAAGCACAACTTTTGGTTTTACTGATCAACTCTGTTTTTGAAAATTGCCTTTTGTTTTCAATTTAGCTAGTTCATTCTTTCAACTTTCTTTAGGTTTATTTTTTCCTTCTTTTTCTCATTTCTTGGGTTGAATGGTTAATTCATTTAGTTTCAGTATTTCTTGCTTTCTGATAGATGAGTTTAAAGCTCTAAAATTTCTTCTGAGTGAAAGCCTAATTTACCACAGGCTTTGGTAAACCATCCTCTCACAGTTCTTTTCTAGTCTGTTTTACTATGTTGATTTCACTTTTAATCTAAAAGTTATTTAGAGACAGGCTTCCCTGGTGGCTCAGCTGGTGAAGAATCTGCCTGCAATGCGGAAGCCCTGGGTTTAATCCCTGGGTTGGGAAGATACCCTGGAAGAGGGAATGGTTACCCACTCCAGTATTCTGGCCTGGAGAATTCCATGAACTGTATAGCCCATGGGGCACAAAGGGTTGGACACGACTGAGCGACTTTCACTTTCCTGAGAGACGTGTTTTTAGATTTCCAAGTGGAAAGGCTGAGTGTCTGTTTCTGTTTTTTTCTAGTTTCTGAGTTTGGTGCATTGTGGTGAGAACATAAGATTCTCTCACTGAGACTCAGCAGAGGGGTGCAGAGACTACGTATGGCATTTAAGATACTCACTTGATATTTTATATTTTAGCTCTTGAAGGCCACTCACCTTCTTTTTCTTTTAGCTCTTCTCCCCTTCCCTTCATTTAAAGCACTGTATGAGAGTTTTAACTTCCCTTTTAATGTCCCTCATCATCTTGCCTCCACTTACCACTGTCCCTTTGCCTCAGTCACAGTAAGCTCTTTCTATACCGAGTCCTTCAAGAATCCTATGCTCCTTCTTAACTCCGTGCTTAGGCGGTTCTGTTCCTCCTGCCGGGAGTGGTCTCACATTCCCTCCCATCATCCTACTGACTTAAACTTACTCTTCAAAACCTTGCCTGTGTCCTTATGTCCTGAAGCCTTCCTGGAGATCATCCCTTCCTCTCCCCTATTCTTCCAATCCCCCTTCTCTGGACTGTGTAGTGCCTACAAACACCTCAATTGCTACTATACTAGATTACATTTACTGAGTGGCTATCATTTTCCCAAAGTTGTACAAAGGGCTTTGTACACAACACATCACTCAATCTCCACAGTAATTCCATGAGGTCAATGCTTTAAGGAGGGGGAAATGGAGATTTAATTAGAGAAAGGAGAGAAATCCTGCCCAAAAACTGCCACTTGCTAGTAAACAGCAGAGCTGAAGTTTGAATCTGATTCCAAATACTATACTCTTAACTTTTAGTACGTTGTATTATAGGTACAGATTTTTTTTTTTGTTTATCTCCCCTACTTGGCCATGAGAGATCAGAGGGCAGAGACTATGTCTTGATCATCTCTGAGGCTCCAGTGGAAACACAGGAAGCTCTCAGTTGACTGAGTTAATGAGTGAGAAGCCTGTTCTGGCTAAGAGTCCTGGATTGAAAACTACGATTCTTCTGGTTGGTCAACAAGCCTAAAGGAAGGATCAATGCACAATGAAGAAGTCTCTTGGAAACAGGGTTTTCCTATATCTAATAAACTCGACTAACCTTTATCCACTGCGGTGAGACACAGGGGAGCAATGCGAGAATGGTCTCGGGCGGGATTTTCAGAACTCTCAACATGCTCTTAAGCTTTTTTATTTTCCTTCTAAAATTACAGACAGAAAGTTACCTGCAGTTTTTTTTTCTTTCACCTTAAATTCTCTAACATTTCCCATTGACTGGAGTAATTTTTTTTTTTTAATTTCAGCACTTAAGTTTGGAGCCATCAGCAAGGATCTCTGATTCTGAGAATGAAACAGATGATTCAGTCCTGGCCTAGAGACTCACGCCCCTGGAGGAGCCATCCTTTCTCACAGTTGCTATGCAATAACGAAACCCCCTGACACTTCAAGGAAGAGCAGATCCTGGATCGGTGCCTTTGGTTCAGTGGCTGCCAATCCTCCCCCTGAACAGATGTGCCAGATCCCGAAGGCCTGGACAGCACACGCCTGTGCGTCGCAAGTGGCAGCGCTCTGTGTGGGAGTGTCGGGGTGGCTCCTCCGTGGGCTGGGACCCCAGGCTCTTACGCAGAAGCCTCTGCTCACGGGCACCCTGACCCCTTAGCACCTCTCCCCTTCCTGCAGAGCAGCATCCGTGGGGTCAACCCTTCCGCAGAGGAGATGATGTTAATCTACTAGGTTTCATTTATCATGACGGTTCAAACAAGCTAAAGCCTCAAATGCAGCTGACAGGGCTTGCTGGAGACACTTGGCTGCCGCGCACGGCAGTGGAGCTGTGGCCTCTAGGCGGGGAGAAGGATCTGGTTTGGATTTTCAAGCCTCTCCCTGGCAAGTTTTTTTTATGATGTGACAGATGAAGTTTGGCTGAAATTTTGTGGCCACTGATTTATGTTTTCTCTAGTGGCGAGTTAGATCATGTACTGATGTGTCCCACTGTCGCCCTTCCTGCGCCTCAGTCAAGGCAAAGACAGTGTGCAGGAGGGTGGGAACAGTGGGTGTGCTCTGCTTCTAGCAACTCTCACTAACCGGCTCTGTGACCCCGGGCAGGCTGATGAAGTTCACTGCACCTCGCTTTTCTCCTCTGTAAACGAAAAGGAATGGACCAGAGAGGGGCTCTCTAAGACCCTAGTTCAAAAGTTCTGAGCTTTCTTCTTAGCTGTAATTCCCTTTACAAGATTCACATAACGAAACTGGGGGAATAAACTCAAAATCCAAGTAGAAAAGCACATTAACAGGCTCACACATTAAACTTAGAGCACTCGGCTCATTTGAAAAGCTAAAAAAACTTCCTTTGGTCTTCAGCACTCCCTAGGGTCAAGAGCAAAAGGGATTTGCCAGGCTTGCCCTCACCCCCTACTCTCTAGTTGGCTCCAAGGCCTTCTCTGTTCCCCTTGCTCTCTTTTTGCTTCCAGTTTCCTTCCACTCACACTTGAACCCCTACTGAGCTAAGGTGGGCACCTGAAAAGTGCCACAGAAATCTGTCTACAGACGCAGCTGTTCTGGATCCCTTTCTCTTCCCTCTCCCTTCCCCTCAGCTCAGGGCCTGCCAAAGTCTCATTCTGAGGAACCTTCTGAGGTCTTCTCCCTTCACTTTGCTGGAGGTTAGAGTTGGGGTCTGGAAGAGGATCAAGGTCACAGGACCCCCCTTCGCTAGCCCTAGACTGCCTAGAAAGCCCTTTTGGCAAAGTGCGTGCTGACTCAGACTCCAGGACCCAACCTTCAAGGAAGCTGGAGTCAATTACTGGTTCCTCACTCCCCAGGCTGCAAAGAATTGGGAAAGAAAGCTTTCCGGTCCCCATCACACACCGCTGGAATTGATTACAGAGCACTGCTGATTGTGGGCAAATCTACAAAGCTCCCATCTTATCCAGATCTGGTTCTGTTAAGAGCTTATCTGAAGCAGATTCAAATCCTCTGCCCACCTGGGCCAGGCATCTCCCTACCCCACATTTTCTCAGGAGACATCTTAGTTAGGGGACCAGGTGGCCCTGGCGGTGTCTCCTGAAGAAGGAGCAGAAAAACCAAAGTGGATGGCTTTGCTTCTTTTCTAATTGCTGCTGTTATGACATTCTCAGTTCTTCCCTATTGGCTTTCTGATGGGGACAAACCTAAAAAGGACTGTTTCCAGTACCTTTATGAAAACGAAGTGTTGGTAGCTGGGGAGTGGTACATTGATCCCAAGTCAATGAAAGAACTGAGCTCGGGTGAAACTGAAGGGAGGCGGGGCTCCTTAGGGAGCTCACACGCGGCATTTCACTGCCTCATCCTCTTCCTCTCCGATTTCCTTTATTCCACCGTTCCCTAAGTACACAAGTGTGTTAAAAAAGGGCAGTGGATGCTAGATTTAAAATGGATAACCAACAAGTACCTACTGTATATATACTACACCGCTGTTGCTGCTGCTGCTCAGTCGCTTCGGTCGTGTCCGACCCTGTGCGACCCCACCGACGGCAGCCCACCGGGCTCCCCCGTCCCTGGGATTCTCCAGGCAAGAACACTGGAGTGGGTTGCCATTTCCCTCTCCAGTGCATGAAAGTGAAAAGGGAAAGCGAAGTCGCTCAGTCGTGTCCAACTCAGCGACCCCACGGACTGCAGCCTACCAGGCTCCTCCGTCCGCGGAATTTTCCAGGCAAGAGGACTGGAGAGGGGTGCCATTGCCTTCTCCAATACAGTACTCAGAGCTCTGCTCAATGTCATGTGGCAGCCTGGATGGGAGGGGAGCTTGGGGGAGAATGGGTACATGTACAGGCATGGCTGTGTCCCTTTGCTGTACACCTGAGACTATCACAACATTGTTAACAGGCTATACCCCAGTACAAAATAATAAAAAGTTTTTTTTTTTTAATTTTAAAGAGCAGTGGATTTGGAAACTGAAGACTTATCCTGTCTGTCCTCCACTTGGCTCCAGTGACTGTGGACAAATCATCTTATCTTTCTGGGTTTGCCTTAATCTTTAAGACAACAGTGGTGTTTCTTTCCTTAAGGTCATGGTGAGAAGGAGTCAGGTAAAGGAGCTCTATAACACAGTACTGGCCTCTGTGTTTGTTCAGGTAGAGGCAGTTTCCGTAGGGATAGTGTCTGGAGTGTAAGCAGGGGTGGGGTGGCATCTATGCAGCAGGGAAATGGGAGGTTTCTGAGCTGTTACTGGTAGAGCAGAAATTCAGGCGCATGAGATAAGGGCTCCTGATACACACACACGTTGGGGGTTTGTGGCAAGTTCTCGTTCTTGTAGTTGAATGCGTGTAAGCAAGACTGTTTAAGAACACTTATGAAACACAGCAGCTCAAAGTGAATGGTGCCCACATTCACTTCTTCCTTAGAGATGGTCTTGGGGTTTTGTGGTCCTTTCCTGATCTAACCATCAGAATCATGGGGACCACTAGGCAAACCTCTGTATTCATCCAGGTCTGTCTCTGGCAAACTTTGGCATGGTCTGTAGCAACTCCCTCCCACCATCCTACCTTTTAAGAGAAAATTAAAAAAAAAACAACCTAAGAGAATTTTCACATGTGTTCTTTTCATATTTAAGTTTGAACTGGGGCTTGATTGAGTGCAGTGATTCTTGACTTTGCCTCTACACTGAAATTATCTGGGGAAATCAAAAACACGCAAATGAATACCTGGCTCCCATCTTTAGAGATTCTGACTGACTTGGCCCGGGGTGTGAATGTCGTTCCTAAAAACTTCCAGGTGATGGGAAGCCAAGAGCAAACGCCACTGATTTCAGAAGCATCTGGAGTCTCAACCTCAAAGCTTATCTGCTGGGTAACCCCTGGGAAATAAGCCTCTCTGTACCTCGGTTTCCTCATTTAAAAGATGGAGAGCTGACAGTAATCCAGCGCGCACAGTGTGGACAAGAGGATAAAATGGGTCCCGAGGTGAAACGTGCCCGGAGCAGCATCTGACACATGGAAAGTTGGCCATTTCCAGTCGTTTTGTGTAACGGTACAGTCCAGCATGCCTCTTTTCTTCTTACCTTTCTGCTCCTCTCATTTCTCTGCTGACCCTGGGTCTTCTCTGTATCCCTCCTATTCTTTCTCCTTTAACTGTTCCCTTCCTCACCCTGACTTCTAGATGCTTTTCTTTTTTCCACTCCTGGGACTGCACCTTGCTGGGGATGCAGCGGCAGGAATCCTAAAGGCCAGCCTATGATGATGGGGGGAGAAATGTGGTTGATCACTGCTACTGGGGAAAGGGAACAACAGAGCAGATGCCGGTCATCTGGGGCAAGCGTGTCAGCCGTGGAGGCACGTGCTGCTGGTAGAGTCTTTCCCTCTCAAGGGGTTCATGGTCCCACACATCCTTGTTAGACGACAGTTCAATAAACGCTTTCTCTGGGTCCAAATAACCACCACCAAGGACGTAGCAATGACACACGCGACTTGGCTAGGGTTGGGGTGGGGAGGACCACCGCCATGAAACCACGCCCAGGTCCTACTTCCTTTCATCTGCCCCTTAAGTAGCAATTGCACACCAAGTCCCCTCATCTCAAAACACTCGACTGCTGCCTCCAAAAACCATCTCCCTGACTACAGCACAGGACACAAAGGTATCTGGTAACCCCCTCTGCTGTGTTCACAGCTCTTTCATCTCTTGAGGGCACCTGCAGCGAAGGGAGTGTAGGTCCTGTTTCATTTCCAGCTCTTTCAGAATGGAAATGGGACTGGAGACTTCAATCCTGCCCTTGGGAAGTCCTGTCTTTTTCTAACTCCTTTCACGGGGTGTTCGGGTCCCCTTGTTCTGGACATTCAAGGTCACTCAAGTGAAACTCAGCCTTGGGGTTTGCTCCCCTTCTCTGGGTCTGGACCAGGGAAGCTACAGACTCCCTTCAAGCCCAGGGATGCAGGTCAATTTCTGCCCCTTCTGTGTCCTACCCCAGCTCCAACCAGGAAGTGGGGGCAGAGGAACCAGGCTGGAGGAGAAAGATGGAGAATGGTTTCTTCTTCTCCATCAAGCCCGACACACTCACACTCCAAGTCCAGTGACTCTTCCTTGCTGCCTCAACCTCTAGAAGTGCTAAGAGCAAACCGAAGGGAGTCAGCAAAGTAGAAGGTGGCCAAGAATTCACTCTCTGCACCTCTCCCCTCCTCCCCTACATTGTCCTTGCCAGCATCTTTGAGAAGAACCTGTGATCTCAAAACAGGTGTGACCTCCAACTACTAAGTATGGCCTCTCACCACATAATGAACCCCCAGACTTTACAGCACTCCACAACCTCCCCCCCACCCCCATCCTCCTGTTTGGTCTGTATCTTCTTCAGGGCCAGCAGGGCCCAGAGTTCTCCCCTCACCCATTTTCCCAGTATCTTTCTCCCTTGGGGTTTTGTTCTCAATCCACAGCTAATCCCCTTAAAGTGATAGCTGATAACGAGATTAGCTGATATCTCCCTAGGAGTATTTGTATGGTACTGAGGGATTTTAAGAAGGGCTGTTAGTGAAATTTCAAGCGGTCTGACTGGCAGGATCCCATGGAGCTACTTTAAATTATATCACACCAGGGAAGAGGGAAAAGGAGCACTGATGTGTGCCAACCATGTCCCAGGCATCATGCCAGAGGCCTCACATAATGTTATTTACTTAGGGCACCGATAAGGAATTTGAGGCTCCAGCAGGTAAATGTCTGCAATCACACATTGAGTGAGTAGTGGAGTGAGGGGGCTTGGGGAGTCCACCGCCTCCCACCGCCCCTCCTGGTCCACAGAAGGGAGGGTGGCGGGGGGGGGGTACCCCGGGCAGGCGCTGTCCCCTTACCACCTGTGCTGGCTTCTGGAGCCGGTATCGGTTTCACTCTGCCTCACTCGAAGAGGATCTGTCTGAGTGTCGGGGTGAGCTGTGCCAGTCTGGAAGGCTGCCTGGGGTCACCCAGAGTTTAAACACACATTGTGAGAACCCCAAATGATAAAGTGCTCCCCAAAGAGGCCCGCTGACTGGCTGACCGCGCCTCTTCCAAGATGTCGGTGTGGGGACAGGAATGACTCAGCAGTTTGGCTTTCAGGCCCATGTCTGCCTCTGAGGTCAAGTGGCACGATGAATGATCCCAGCCTATGGGGCCTGCGGTTGGGAGGGGATTTTATTTCTGAAGCAGTCACAGATAAAGACGTTTCAGTGTTGTACTACAAATGACAAAAAGCCTGTGTGTGTGTGTGTGAGTGTGTGTGGTTTAAGTTCCTCAGACAATTCTAGTGTGTTCTCCCTGCCCACCCCAACCCCGAGGTCTCTGGTTTTTAGAATTTGGGTGCCAGTTGACAACTTATATAAATAGACCTCCCTCTGCCGAAACCAAGCCCTCTATGGGACGTTTCTAGATAACCCACACTGAGTCATCATCCAAAGCCATCTCGGCCACCTGACAGGGTCTGCCTGCTGGTCGCGGCAGCACAGTCGGGAGACCAGACCAGCAGGAGGACGGAGCGGCGTCACACACCATGTGGACACACTACAGGTGCCCGTCGATACTTCCCAGTTAATAAATGACAGCAGTTACTCTCTGACATGACCATGGCCCAGAGGGGGAATATGAATCATGTAATCAACACTCTTCCACTGTCCAGCTCAGGGTTCAGCCCCGTGAGAAATCAGATGTCTGGGCTTTTTCTCAATATTGCAGAGAACAGTTAGGAGAAAAACAACAACTTTTACCCTTAGGTACCAGCCTAAGTCTTGTATGGATAAAGTAGGTGAATATTTCACTGTCACAGCAGAAGGGAAGAAATCCGCCCTACCGTTCTTCACAGTATTCATAATATCTCAGTTTTAAACTATTTTTGGTTTTGTCTCCTCCCAGTTAACTAGTAAGGATGATGCCAACAGACAAAGAAGAGGTGGGGACCATTGGATTGTGAGGAATCAGGGTCCCATCCCACCCCATGAGCACCTCAAGAGCAGCACAGTCTCACTCAGGCACGTGCCCTCTTGTCTTATATTCCAGAGGCGGGGGGGTGGGGGCTGTCCATCCTGACTTGCAGAAGCAACGGTTCTGCAGTTAAAATGAAAGGACTATACACGAGCTGCCAGTATCCACAAGGTTCTGGGGACAGTTAGGGCTGGGGAGGAGAGCCGACACTCACAACCCCGAGGCCCTCTCCCCCGGACCTGCGGGTCCCGGTTCTCCGGAGAGGGGTGTTCGCCATACAAGGAATGGGAAGAGTGGGCATCTGGATGGTCAGGAAGATGCTGAGTTACTGGAGGGTATTTTAACAGTTTTACATTTCTCTTACAAACTTCGCCGCAACCACTCCTCTCTATCAGAACCTGCTGTAAGATGCTACCTGAGCACGCTGGGGCGTGGTTACTCAGGGACTTCAAAGTTCATGGTCAGCTTTTGCAGGGAGCTCTGTGAATGGGGACCCATGCTACCTGAACAAATGGAAGAACCAGCACCGGTCTCGGGGTTAACACGGGGGTCCATTCCTTCCCAGAGCAGTCCTCACACCTGGGGTATAATTTTGTGAGGCAGTTGGGAACAAATGGTGTCTTGAGAAGGGCTCTGGATAGTAGGAAGTGATGTTTGAAGTGTACCTGGAAATTCTTGATTGAAATACTTGAAGGTAATAGGGAAATGGTAATTTTGGATAACTGCCAAAAAACCGCAAGACCAAGGTAAGTAACTGGGATGGTTCCACATCTCAACACACACAAAGACAGCAGCAGTTGAGGGCATCTGTTTCAAGGTCAGGTTGGGTCTGACCTTGGCCTCACTGATTAGGAGCTCTGTGACCTTGGGGCAAATTGCTTAATCTAAAGCAATTCTAAACTTCTGTTTCCTCTGTCTGTAAAATGGGCATAAGTAAGAGATTTTCTAGAATTGCAGGGAAAATTAAAGATTCAGGATGCAGGTGAAGTGCTTATCATCTATTCTGGCTCACAGTGAAGTAGTCAATAAATGGCAGCTCTTTTTATTAGTAATATTTGATCACTGTTCACTCAATAAGCATTTATTACGTACTTATTCTGGGCCGGGTTCTGTGCTCTGATTCTAATTCCAACAAACTAAAACATATATATTATATCTATGGGATATCCCTGGAGGTCCAGCGGTTAAGACTCTGCCCTTTCAATGTAGGGGGGCATGGTTTCGATCCCTGGTTGGGGAACTAAGGTCTTGCCCCGAGATGCAGCCATAAATAAATAGTAATTATTTAAAAAGTATATATCTATACACATGTAAGTCATGACCAAGGATATAAACAGAGCTCCAGTGTACTGACCTGAGTGGTCTAGGTGTTTTCCATTGTCACAGAATATCGACTCTTCCTTCACCTACAGATGTATAGCTGTGAACAATTCCCCCTAGTAGCCTATGTTCTCTGCCCGCTCTCCAGGAGAAAAGTACACACTCTAAGAGCAGCTGTCCAAAACTGCTTCATGGAGAAAGAACATGACTGGAATGGCTGGAAACAGGAGGAGCCGCTATATAGGAGGTTTGTATAACCCAGCCAGACCCAAGAGGGTAAATGAGGAGGCCGGGTGACTTGGCATCTGTGGCTCCTGCACCAATATTTACAGCTTCTCTGTCATTAGGATGGTGATGACAATCTGCCTCGAGAAATATATTGTAAAATCCAGTGAATTTCCTCCCCCATATTGTGGAAGTTTGGGAAGAACTGTGATGGACTCCAAACTGTTCTGAATTAACAGAAAGAGCTTTCTCCTGTTGCCGAGTTCCAGCTGGAACTCTCCTATGCTTTTTCTTCACCAAACAGCAAATGCTCGAGGCGGGCAAAGTGTCCAGAGGAGTGTCCTGGGGCTTGTCAGCTTTACTGAGCTTTCCACTTGGCCCTGGCTGCTGGTAGGTTTTGGGGAGCTTGCTGGTGTGGCTGGCATGAGGCAGTGGCGCCAACTGCAAACATACCCTTGCTGGAGGCAGTTTTATTACTCTCGACGCCACCCATCCAGGCGGTGAGACACGAGGGAGCAAGGGCTTCTTGCTCATTCTCTTCCCTTATCATGACTCCCGAAGAAGCCTTGCTTCTGGACTCTGGGCCCAGGCCTCCAGAACAGGGAAGGGAACACAGGCTGGGGCCACTGACCCAATGAGGGAGTTGACCACATCTGCCAGTCAAGTGGCAGAGGGGACCCGGGGGGGGTGACAGGCAGGATACCTGGGTTTCCCTTCTAGCTTCACTGCTCACGAGTTGTCAGATCTTAGACACCACCCTTTCATCTCTGACTCTCTCTTCTCTCTCTATGGAATAAGAATAAAGATACAGGAGAACTGTCGGGACCTAGTGAGAGAAAGTAAGGAACAAAGTGCTGTCCTTTGGTTCGGGGAATGTGGTTCTTTTTAGTCTCGTTCTTCTTGCTTGAAGCTCGAAAGAGAGGGAGGGAGAGAGGAGGAAATTCTGAGAGGAACTAGGTCATCTCTCTCAGTGAGCTTGGCCTGAGAGCTAAATACATAGTAGAGATGCTGAACACCAGGCCAATCTAAGGACCAGATCTAACAGCATCAGCAGTTTCTAGGGCTGAAGCCGAGTGACCGTGATCTTCACTACTGCAACTGCCGTTTCCTCAGAGAATACTTAGTTGGGTCAAAATCAGGTACTTTCATCCAAAATCCCCCTTTGGGTCCTCTGGGGAATCCCCCACCCTTAACCTCCCTAACTCCTCACCACCCCACTCTTGCATAATGCCCATCTCCTCATCTCTCCTTCAGTCTAGGGTCATAACCTTGACCGGGATGAAGCTCTTCTGTGAGTGATCCTGAGGTCAGCTTAGAAGGAGGTCACCAGGTTCCCTGCCCATAACGCTCCTCTCTCAAGTCACTGAAGCTATTTGGAGACTTCAGAACAAACTGTAGAGGAGAAAATAACCCGTCTTGTTAAGATTAGGTAGGATCAGAAATTTGTCAAAGCCTCTTTGCTTACATGAACATTTTCCCTTGGAAAACCCAGGATGGGAATTGAGAAATTATACGTTCTACAAGAAATTACACGGTGTACTCCAACAAACCACAGTCTGGGATGGTGGTTCCACCAGCTACAGAGGACCAGCAAGCTCATCTCATTGGGATCCAGTCTTTGGATCCAGAAAGACCAGAGCAGTTCTTTCTCTGGCCTCTACCCAACCAGATTCTCTGACTAAAGGAGGGAATCAAGCTCCTGGGTGTTGAGCAAACATGGGGTCCAGTTTCTCCATTCTTACCTAGTGCCCAGAAGCTGGCTTCATCGACAAAATCAAACTTTGCTCAGGGAAGAGAAAGATTTCCCTTTTGTGATATGGGAACTTGCCGATGGGCCAATGGTAAGTTTTTCTTTTCTTTTTTTTTTTAAAGGAAGTCTCAAATGATTCACAGGGTTTTCTCATTATAACTACAGATACATGATTTTAAGATTCTATGACTGGCAGCTACTTTCAGATTTCTTTTCACTGTTGTGAGGATACAATGAACTCTGGAAACTGGCTACTGTGAAGAGAGTCTGGGAAACGCTCAAAGGAACTCGTTTATACAGTGCCGACATTTAAATGATACCATTTTTAATTTTCATAACTGAAAGCCAAAGTACGCAGTATCTATTAAATTAAATCAAGTTATTCTCAGAGCTATTTTTGACCAATTCATACACATTTTAAAAGTCTAACTGAATAAATGATTTTTAAAATAATCTAGTTTGTGTGTCGTGGGCAGTATATGGCATTTTTCTAGATGAAATCATACTGTCATCTCACGTGCCCATAAAACAACATTGCTCAGGTTCAAAAAGCCCTGAATTACCGTGATTATTTCTTGTCTAAACCTTTCCTGGATAGAAACCAAGCATGTTGGAATGGCTTATTTCAAACGCCTCCCTTAATATCTGTGGTAGGAATGAATATAAACTGGCACAAACTTTATGGAAAAACAATCTGGCAATAATGAAACAAAAGATTTAAAAATGTTCATGGCCATCTACTCAGCAATTCTACTTCTGGTAATTTATAGAGTGAGAAAATCATCTGAAATGTTAACAGAAATTTACACATACGAAGAATCACTGCAGTAGAATTTAGAACACATTTTCCATAAATTTTTATAACATAAATCAGTCATAATTTGCTCTTATAAAGCAATCTATACATAAGTAGGGAGATAATTTAGCATGTAATTATCTTTTATAAAATGAAATATGTTATAGTCATTAAAAAATGATAGCATATATTAGAGAAATGCAAATCAAAACTACAATGAGGTATTACCTCACAGTAGTCGGAATGGCCATCATTAAAAATCTACAAGTAGCAAATACTGAAGAGGGTACAGAGAAAAGGGAACCCTCCTCACTGCTGGTGAGGATGTAAGTTGGTACAGCCATTATGGAAAACAGCATGGGTTCCTCAAGAAACTAAAAATAGAGTTGCCACATGATTCAGCAATCCCACTACTGGGCATATGTCCAGATGAAACTCTAATTCAAACAAATGCACGCACCCCTATGTTCACAGCAGCTCTATTCACAACAGCCAAGATATGGAAACAACCTAAACGTCCAACCGACAGATGAATGGATGGGGAAGATGTGGGTCATATTTGCCATGGAATTACTAGCCGCAAAAAAGAGTGAAACAATGTCACTGGCGGCAACCCTGCTCCAACTAGAGATGATCATACTAAGTGAAGTCAATCAGAAGGACGAACACCGTACGGTGTCACTTACGTGTGAAATCTAAAATATGACCCACATGAAACTATCTGTGAAAAAGAGAGAGACTCACAGACGTGGATGATAGACTTTGGGTTGCCTCGAAAGACAGGAGACGGGGGAGGGATGGAGTGGCGGGCTGGAGTCGGCAGATGTAAGCTAATACCTAAAGAATGGACAGACAGCAGGTCCTACCGCATAGCGCAGGGAACCATGTTCAATATCCTGTGGCAAATTATGATGCCAAAGAATAAAAAAGGAGTAAATATATACACACGCACGCAGCTGAATCATTTCACTGTACGGCAGAAATGAACACAACACTGTAAGTCAACTATACTTCAATTTTGAAAAATTTTAAATGGCAGCATACGTATATGCTAGCACGGGCACAGAGACGTTTTGGTAGGAGAAACAGACCTTTTTTAACCCTACTTTATTTTGAAGATACAGAGCTTTACTCTTCACTTACCCCTTTCTATACTCTTTGAATTAGAAGATAACCATATGTTACTTTTATTTTTAAAATCAAGAAAAATATTATGAGTGTTGATGACATGAGAAATGATTAGGTTAAAAGAGGAATATAAACATGGTATGTGCTCAGTTGTTACCATGTCCGACTCTTTGTGACCCGATGGACTGTGGCCCGCCAGGCTCCTCTGTCCATGGGATTCTCCAGGCAAGAATCCTGGAGTGGGTTGCCATTTCCTACCCCAGGGGATCTTCTCCACCCAGGGATTGAACCTGCGTCTCCTGCATTGCAGGCAGATTCTTTACCATTGAGCTACTGGGGAAGCCCATAAACATAGTATATATAGTACAGTTGCGAAAAATCTTAGAAATAGGTCACCTGTTAATAATTTTATTTCTATATTTCAATAAAAATAAAATGGGCCTTAAAATATTAGCTAAACAATACCAACTTGTTTTCTAACCTGGTTGTTCAACATTGAATCCTTTTCTCCCAATGGACCTCACATAAACTGGAATCTCCCTCTTTGTTGAATTAATCACAGATTCCAGAGATTCAAGGGTCAACCGAAGAAGCAGGTACCAAAACACGGTGGACAGCATGGTTTTGCTGTTATCACACATAACACGACAAAGGGCTGTGGCATCAGAGTTCATCTGCAGTATGTCGCTATCCGTTTGCACCCCAGTCAGGTGAAGCCTACCAGTGTAGACCACGGCGTCAGCCAGACGACCTCGGTGCATCATCCTGGCTCCATCTTTGCTGTCTGGGAGAGTCTGGCCAAGTGACTGACCCTTCCAGTGCTTCGGTTCCCTCATTTGCAAAACAGTATTTACCTCACTGGGGTTGTGAGAATTAAAAGAATGTGTGTGACGTGGGTAGAACACTTCCTGCACACAGTAAGTACTCCGTGAGTACTTGCTACTTACTATTCTCATTACTAATACACCGTGCATCTGATTTCAGAAGCACTCTGCTATGAAAAGAAAAGACTACAGAGTGGACCTTGCTCTTTGCAACGCACTGTCTGGTCACACACAACTTACATCTATAGGACCACCGTCCCCCTGCACATCCGTTTTCACGCACAGAGGGTATTCTGCACCCACAAAAAACTTCGCCCTAAGTCCACCTCGGCAACGATAACTGGTTGTCTGAAGACAATTTTTATATAGGGAGATGACACTAAAACTTTCTTCTACTCAAGTTGGAAAGCTATGAGGAGCCAGTGAAAGTAGCATTTAGTGTAAAACCTGCCTTTTGGAGTTGGTTAACTAGATCATGCCCTTGCAAGGCCAAAAGTACAATGAATGCCTAAACAACTCAGTCTGCTTCTCTGCTGGGTGTTCTCTGGTTCGGACCGCGTTCTGGATCACAGCCAACCACCTCACCAAGGTACTGTCTGGGGAGTCGTCAGAGGACTCCACATGCGAGAGGAGGCAGAGGTCAGTCGGTGTGTGCCCTTTGATCCCTGAGCCCGAGAAAGCGATTCAAAGCAACGCCTCGCTGACGGTGGGGCTGGACCATGGACCACACACACACACACACACACACACACACACAGAGCGGTGCTGTCTCTGTGCAGGTGAGCGTCATCTCACAAAGTTATACACGTCATTACTTAAGTGAGGAATAGACCGGCCCTCTGGAAAGGAACGGAAAAAGACAAGGAAAAAGAAAATAAAGAGAAAAAGAAAAGGAGAAGAGGGCATTTGTCTTCCATGTCTGGGTCTGACCAGAAAAAAAATATTGTTCAGAATAAAGGAAAAGCACCTGGGTTACCCACAGCCGTCAGAGAGGAAGTCAATGATATTCTTTCTCAGTGTGTCTCATGGGTGGCAGCAACACTCCCAAGGCATTATCCCATTGGCACTTTCTATGTGGAAAGTGCGGTAAGTGCAGAGAGGAGAGGCACAAAGCCTACGCGAAGGCAAGCCATCCCACCCCCACCCCACCCTCCTTCACGGAAGACCGCAAGCAGCAGCTTACCTCCGCTGAGGATAATGACAGCTATAAATATCGCTAAGTCGCTGTCATCTAATTCCAGTGCGTTGAACTTCACAGCAAACTCGAACTTGGGCTCCATAAAGTCACCAAAGGGCTTACGCAGGCTCTTTAGAAACTCCCTCGTCATGAATCCTTGGCCCTCGGATATGAGGACCCCATCCTTATTCATCAAGGAGGCCAGCATCGTGTAAATGATCTCGTGCACGCCATATTTTAGGAGAGTTACTTGGTCGTTCAAGTCAAGGTTCACAAAGCCGGGGATATTCTTGGCGTACTCTGTGATCTCCTGCACGGCTTCCACGGAGCGAAACTGACACCCCTGGAAGATGCGGATGGCCACCTCTTTGCTGGGCTCCTGCAGGGGACTGATGTGTTTGAACTTGATTTTATCTTCTCCCATCATTAAGGAATTCATGTCATAGATAACAAATGGCTGCAAAGAAAAAAGGGAGAATGTGGCTGAGTTGGAAATTTCTCATTCACGGTCAACACCATTCCAGCTTCTTCACAGACACTTGCTTTGCTAACGAAAATCTTTCAGGCTGAAAACACTGAACAATGACAAAATACTCATGTCTTGATTAATCCTCCAAGTTGCATTCTGGAACCATATTTCACCAGCATATTAAATATGATACCACAACCGGTGACTCGCTAGTAGCTCCAACTCCTGTTGTTTGGAGGCTCTTTGTTGTTGATTTTAAAAAAAATGATGCAAAAATCTACTGTTTTATTCTGGCTTTCAATGGGATACATTTTTAACCTTCTTTCAAAAAAAAATTATTTCAGAAGCTCAGGGGTGAATAGACCCACTTGGACATAGGCATTCTTGCAGTTTTAGATTAAATCCTCTCAAAGCTTAAATGAAACATACTGTATATGTAAACTATACTTAACTATAGAAAAATCAGCCTGAAAACAGACTAAAAACACTGAGTGAATAAAACGTCTGTTTCTTTCTTTCCTCTCCTTTTTTTGTTTTTTTAATGCTCTGGAAGCAATTTGTTTCAGAAAGAGCAGCTGCATAAGGCCTGTGGGCAAACACTACAAAAGTGGCAAATTAAAAAAAGGGTTGGAACTTATTTTTCAAAGTATCTGTCCTTAAGGGTCGAGAATCAATAAAACTCGTTTATCAGTTATTCAGGTTTGCAATAGGCTGCTTTCAAAAGCCCGTTGGGTTTGTCCATGAAATAATCTGTCTCTTTCATTTCCTTGTATAGATTTAACCAGAGGTCTGTGGTCCTTGTGAAATTCTCAAGGCTACTCTGAAATAAGTGACCACAATTATATATATACACACACATGTATATACCTACCGAACTCTCTAAGGAGCTACCCCTCCATTCTAGTCACGTATTTTACTCAGAAGCAAGGAATAAGAATTGAGGGTATCTGGCTTCCAGCTTTGGTTCTGTGGTTAACTCTGTGACTTTAGAACAGTCATTTATCTTTCCTAGCCCTCAAATTTCTCATCTGAGGGAAGTGGATTGCCTAGATTTCCAACTCTTCTCTTGAGGATAGGCTAGCTGGATTTCTTGGAAGTAGCGTCTGTGATGTGTGTGTGTGAGTGTGTATCTGTGTGAGTGTGCATGTACACACACATGTCCACTGAATATGAAGTCTCTGATGTTCTAAAAACAAAGCTTCTTTTGAGAAGCTTTAGTGAGAGATATCGAGAATCCTCTCCTCTTTGGAAAGAGGAAACAGACACAAAGAGAGCCAGCAGGAGCCGGCCTCAAGACCCACTGGTTCAGGCAGTCTAACTATTAATCTCTACAGTAGTCTAGGATTGTTACCAAACTTTTTTGGGGGAGGGGCATGTCACATGTCTTGCAAGGACTTTAGTTCCCTGATCAGGGACTGAACCTGGGCCCAAGCAGTGAAAGCACTAACCACTGGCCCACCAGGGCACCCCCTTCACCAAACTATTAAAGTCTATTCTGCACTGAAGGAAATAACACTAATTCTAAGGGGTTTTAGATGTTGAGTAGAGCCCCACACTTGCCTCTTATTTCAACAACATTCACTGGAGTTACTCCAGAAATTGTTACTTGTTTTAAACAACAAAAAAAAATTCACTTCAATTGTATCGTTTAGCAAACACAAAACCACAAAGTAGGAGAGACGAGAGTAACCCAAGAGTAAGCTCGCCTGGTGACTCTTAAGTCTTCAAGTAAGCCAGGAATGAATAGTGCATACTGCTTTGAGGCATTATTAATGGGAGGGGAAAAAAAAAGGACAGACTAGATGGACAGTCTCTTCAGTTAACATGTGTTGAGTTTTTCCAGAATGCCAGATTCTAATGCTGACAAACACTAGCTTTTACAGAACCTAGGAGAAGGTGGTTTCTGATCTCAAAGAGTGTTGTGGCCCATTATAATTTAGGCTACCAAGAGCCTGGCTTTCTTTACTGCTATGAGAAATCTGAGGGTACCTGAAGAGCCCACCTGCGCCTGTACGAACACAAATAACAAGGACATAAAGTCATCACCTCTTCAGTACCTCCATCTGCCCAGCTTTTGGATGACCTCAGTCCCTCAGCTTCTTGGCACAGAATGGATGCATAACATTCTCCCACCTCCATGTAAGCAATTTCTCTGGAACTATGCCCTGATAAATCATCCTGTGACTCTTCCCCCTCGACTTCCCCTGTCCCCTCATATAAAGCCCCAGGTTCCTGTTTTTGAAACTCTGTGATAGTTGCACAGAAGGCACAAAATCCTGCTAATTTTCTCTCCCAATTTAACAACAATGTGACTTGGTAACCCCTTGGCAATCGACGTTGGTCAGGATTTCCTGGCAGTAAACACTCAAGGACAGAGAAAGGAATCAGCAGCCCCCACCGTCATGCCAAACCATTCCAGTTTTTTTCTTTTTTTAAAAAAAAGATCCCTTCAGCATTTTCAAAACGTTGAGCTGGCAGAGGATTCTGGGTATGGACATGCAAATGAATCCCAGGTGGGTTTCTTTGTTTTTCCTCGTCATAGCTGATGTTGCTGTTTTTGTTGCACTTCTGAAGTCTACATAGATCCTTTCAGCTCCCGTGTCTGCATAGATCCTTTCAGCTCCCGTGTGGATCTATCAAGCTGCCGGAGTGATCCAGATGTGATCTGCCCCAGAGATCTGCCTTTCTTTGACAACCGTTCACCAATTATTAGACTGCAAACTGTTAACCTGCACATTTTTAGAAATTAATGAATTAATTTATTTGGCTGCACTGGGTCTTAGTTTCGGCAGGCAGGGTCTCGTTCCCTGACCAGGAGTTGAACCCAGGCCCCCTGTTCTGGGAGCGCAGTCTTAGCCACTGGACCCCCAGGGAAGTCCCGACCCACACACTTTACATTGAGATTCCTCATACAGAAACAGCAGAAGACAGTGGTCCGCCTGGTTTATAGATGGCTGAACTCTGAAAACCACGAGGGGAATTCGGCCTGTGGAGTTTATCTTGAATCAGTGACTTAATATTATACTTCTGGTAAAACGTTCCACATAAAATGTACTTCACTTGCACGTTTGTCTTTTCTACAAAGCCTTACATGCTCTATTAGCTTGCACGGTATCATCGCATGATCTGCCATTGTCAGAGGAACCATATCCGCTTCAGATTTGGTTTTAATGGTTTTACACGTCTAATTTGGGGCTAACAATGTATTTATCTTCAGACCCTATATCAAATGGCTAGATAAGCATCTCTCCTTAACAGGAAAGAATGCTTAACTACATCTAGGACGTTATCAGGGTGAGATCCAGGCTTTGCGGGGCCTGAAAGTTACATTTCAGTCATGTACAGGACTGTTGCCTACGATTTACAACAACTGTTGGGTTCAGTAATACAAATTATAAGAACAAATAGCTCAGGCCCTTCCCTGAGCACTGGAAGGGGCTCTATCCAAGGGAAGAGGCCCCGAGGCTTCTTTAGCTTCATGGTGAATCAGCCTCTGGCTGTTACAAATGCTTGCACTTCTACAGACCACAAAAAGGTCAGGATGGAAGGAAGAAAGTTGCACTTGAACACAATGTTTCTCCAGGGGAACAAAAGGATTTCAGTAAGAGGAAGCTGGTTTTCTCTGGAGAGATGTATCAAATGTAATCTATGTGATTTTCGAAAATGGCTCCACGTATCAAAACTGGGATGGGGCTAAGGGTACTGTTTTTATAGATAATTAACATTAGTTCCAGAACTATTGCATACCTCCTATGTATAACACAGAGATCACAGGAAAAGCTGGCTTATTAATGAAGACAAAGTACAGTAATAAAAGTTTACTTTTTTGAATGGACAGATAGAATAATACTGTCTCTTAGCAGTCCAGCATCAGCATTTTAATATATGAGTTGTTTCAGTGACTATACATGAACGCTTTAAATTTACAGCTCCGTTTGAATAATAAAATGGCAACCTAGGGAAGACAAATGAAAAAATCAACTGAGAAAGCAGGGATTACTCTGGTGATGGGCTTCCCAGGTGGCTCAGTGGTAAAGACTCTGCCTGCCAATGCAGAAGATGCAGGTTCGATCCCGCATCAGAGGGAAGATTCCCCTGGAGAAGGAAATGGCAACCCACTCCAGTATCCTTGTCTGGGAAATGCCAAGGACAGAGGAGCTGCCAGGCTACAGTCTATGCGATGGCAAAGAGTTGGGCACGACTTAGCGACTCAACAACAACAGCAACAATTCTGATGATATCTCCAAGTTGGGAAACTGAAATTAGTCAAGTAGACAACTCTACACTCTCACAGTCACTTGGCAACCACATCAGAGTTAAAACTGGCCTGGAAAAATGGTGATCTTAGTTTAGATCCTGGTGGTCTTAGGCTTCTTGACAAATTAGGGCAGAGCCTCAAGGAAGAAGAGCGAATTCTTAGGGCCTTGTCTTCTTCATCTCCTCCTTCCTTTTTATACCTCTGACCTTCATCCTCTGAGGCACACATGGTTCTCCTCAATTATTAGCTCCAGTTTGTGAGTGTTAATCCAGATTGCATTGGTTGTGTTTCCTCAATTTCTTTCTGGTTTCTCCTCGGTCCTTCCTATTTCCCTCTTGTGGAGAAGCATCGGCTATAGAGAACTAACAGGTAGGTCTTCAGGAATAACCTGCAGCATCATTCTCTGACTCAGTATGAATAAACTGAAGCTAGGAGACTTTCTCAAGTCAAACAGCTATTTATAGCAAACCCTAAACCAGATCCCCTCACTCATGACTAATTCTTTTCTCTTTCTGCTACTTTCTACTTGACTTCCCCACTTTTGCTTTTTTACACAAAATGACAATTCTGGGAGGAACTGGGGCTTCTAAACTCATTTATGCTGGGGTCTTGGAGCAGGGCCTTTGAACTCTTACTTCCTAGAGATGCCATTTAAGAGCTAACGGCAGAGGGCAAGAGGAGGGGGCGACAGAGGCTGAGCTGGTTGGACCACATCACTGACTCGATAAATGATGGACGAGAGTCTAAGCAAACTCTGGGAGACAGTGAAGGACAGGGAAGCCTGGCGTGCTGTGGTCCATGGGGTCACAGAGAGCTGGACGCGACTTAGCAACTGAACAGCGCGGGACGGAGGTTAAGTTTGAAACCCTCTCCAGTGTATCTTGTTTCCCTGCATGGTTTAGAGATTTAAGACAAAAACTTCATAGGAAGAATGAAGTTCTTCCTATTCAAGGAAGAATAGGTCACACTTAAATGACCCAGCACATACCCTCATCTCTTAAAGAAACATCTATGGCTGGCCAAAATGTTACTCAGCTGGCAAACAAGGGTACTGACCAATTGGGTCTAATTATTAAAGATGAAAAAAAAATTAAAAATGCTTTTCTTCTTGACTATATGGAATATTATCTTCTAAATTTATTGTCTAAAAGAAGGCCATTTGTTCAGATCTGTTATATCTTTGGTGATTCCTGACAGTACTGGAAATAAAGAAACTTATTTTAAAAATGTGAATCTATAGATTAATGATTCCAGGAGCCAAATTTCCTCAATAGCGGTCGAAGCAAGTCAGCACTACCATTCTGCACCTTATTTATACTGCAGTTCCCAAGTCTCTTTTTCTCTGAGGGCTGTCTGTCTGGTATCTTCCTTCTCAGGGGAGCAAATTCCAGCTCACTCAGGGAAAGGGGGAGAGAGACCACACTTTGTTTAGCTGGTAAGCGTAGGATTTAAAAGGACAGATTTCTTTCCAATAGTTTGAGTTACTATATTTGACGGCCCTTGTAAATTTTAGGATGCAAACATTTAAATGGGTACAGAACTGTTTTCACAACAGTTTATATTTCCATACTGGTTTTCCTATTCCTTGGTTTCCTATTTCACACACTGTTTAGGAGAACCATTTTTATGATGGCACCAGTTTGCTCCTGCAATTATAAAAACAGTGACTCCACATACATGCATTATAAGCAGGGCAATGCTTTGGGACCCAAAGTCCAGTACAGTATAATATTCCTTATTTGCAGACAGAGCTCAGCCAGGAGCGCCTCACCATCCCTCAGCTATGGAGTGAAAAGCTGGCAGACACACCAAGGGTTTTTCTATTTATTGTTTTATGACAAACCATGGCACTGAAGATGGTTTTTTGAAAACCACTCTCTGTTTATTTTCATCAACAAACATGGGATCATGTGACCACAATACACCCAGTGTGAACATCACAGCAGGGTAACAGTCAAACATTGGGAACTTCCAAAGTCCATTCAGTTCTCAGGTTGCCTGCAGGAGACACAGCATCCTAGTTCTAGCATATTCGTGGCTTTAAGAGTTCTGTGGATTCTCTCAAAGAAGGGGTCTGGGCGGGAACAAGCCATTGACAGGGAAACAGACCATGGGAAAGTCAGTTCCATTTGCATCTGAGGGTGGCTCACAGGTTCAGTGCTCCTAAAGTTTCTTTTCTGATGTCTAACATCCTGTGATTCCAATTCCCCATCTTCCCCTAAAACCAGAGCCTAAAGTTCCCAAATATTATTCTTTGAGGAAGGACAAGGAAAGTGGGACCATCAGATTCTAAAGATACGAGGTCTAAGTTTAAAAGATAGGAGGGGAGCCCCTGGTGGCCCACTGGTTAAGAATCCATCTTGCAAAGCTGGCGACACGGGTTCAATGTCTGGCCAACAGACTAAGTTCCCACATGCCGCGGGGTAACGAAGCCCACGCGCCACAGAGTCTGTGCGCGGCAAGGAAAGATCTCTTGTGCTGCAACTAAGACCCAATGCAGCCAAATAAATACATGTTTCTTTAAAAAGAACATTTAATTGATCTGCTCGTTTACCTGTTCTGCACAGTGCCAATGGCACCAGAGGATAAGGGACAGAGGAGAGCTGAGTGGGCAAGGGAAGAGCCCTGGTTGGCCTGGAGGCAAATGCTGGAGCTGGGCCCGAAAGACTAGCGGGCGCTTCACCAATGAGACAGAACAGGCAAGGGTTAATTGGGGCAGGAAGATAAATGTCAAGAATGGCCTCTTCAATACAGCCATTTCCTTTCCCAAAGGTTCTGGGAAACTGGTTATCCACTATGCTGAGCAGCCTTCCCCCGGCTAGGCGGAACCGACGCTAATGACAGCAGTTCCAGTGGGGTGTACCCTGAGACCCAAATCGCTCTACCACACCAGCCGTGGCCCCCTTCCCACATCCCCCCTTCCTCTCAAGAGTCCACACTTCTACAAAACTTTTCCTATCAATGCAAATCTTCACTTTCAAAAGTCCTGGCCAAGAAGAGATAACACAACAGCCCTGAGATAGCTGGTATCAAATGAATAACATGACCGTGTAAGACAGAGAACAAATCTCTGCTCTCATTGGAAATCACATTCTGATTTTATTTTTTTCCCTTTCCCATATGCCTCTCTGCACTATTTCTTTCCACTAGCGCTTAATTTGATTTTGCAAGATAAGGAGAAAAGAGAGAGCCAAACAATTCTATTTCAGCTTTGTGTAATCAGAGGGTGGATTATTCTAATTTGGCCCAGTCTCTCTTTCCTTCCCAGACCCTAACAAGAAGCAATTCTGCCTCCATCCAGATTTTTAATGATGTCCAGGTTGGTGAGCAAATCTTGGGCTAAAGGCCTTCTGATAAAAATCCAGAATCTCAAAGGGCATAGGCAGCAGCTTTTAATTCAATTAAGCAAACACATTTTGAGTAACTATTATAGACAAAGCACAGTCTTAGTTACTATAGGGGGAAACCGATAATTAAGCATTTTATGGCCCTTTCCCTTAAAATAGCTTAATACCTATTTACCCCATAAAAGTTTAGGGCTTCCCCCACTCCTAACCCCATAAAATCCCCTGGAGAAGGGAATGGAAACCCACTCCAATATTCTTGCCTGGAGAATCCTACGGACAGAGGAGCCTGGCGGGCTACAGTCCATGGAGTCACAGAGTCAGACACGACTGAGATACGAACATTAATACCCCAGAAAGAGCCTTGGTTCCCTGGTGCTCAGATGGTAAAGAGTCTGCCTACCAATGCAGGGGGCCTGGTTCAATCCCTGGGTTGGGAAGATCCCCTGGAGATGGGAATGGCAACCCACTCCAAGTACTCTTGCCTGGAGAATTTCATGGACAGAGGAGCCTGTTGGGCTACAGTCCATGGAGTCGTAAAGAGTTGGACACAACTGAGCAACTAATACACAAAGAGCCTACAATTAGCTTCATTTTTAACTCAAAGATTTAGAGCCAAAGACTCAATTGCTGTGAGCTTTTAAAGTAATTTATGGTGAATCGGGCTCTGGACCTCTCACACACGAAACAGTATGCTGGCCACTGGAAGTGTAAATTTAAAATCTTTACTACTGGAGAAAAAAAAAATTTTTTTAATGCTTTCCTCTTCTCTTTCAGGTACTATTAAATTAATAGGACTTCCAGTGTGGATTGCAGGTCTGGATGGGGAGATAAAGAGAAGGTGAGAAAGTAGTTCCTGCAAACTGAATGCTGGAGGCAAACTGTGGAGTCAATCCGTGTGCTCTGGGCTCTCCCTGGTCACCAAGCCTCTCTCCCCGTCACACATGCAGCTCTCAGAGAACTGGCTCGAGCTGCCTTCCACTGTTAACTCTATTTAGCCAGGTTGCTCTGATTTTCTTGTTTCTAACCTTTAAAGGAACACAGTTTACCTTCCATAGTAAAAAATCAGCTAGGCCGAGGCCACTCATTTTCGTTTTGCCGTGCCCTCATTTTTTCATTTAAAGAATACATAGACTCCGCTTTTTGTTGTTTACTCGCTAAGTCGTGTCTGACACTTTTGAGACCCTATGGACGGTAGCCCGCCAGGCTCCTCTGTCCATGGGATTCTCCGGGCAACGATACCAGAGTGGTTAGCTGTTTCCTCCCCCAGGGGGTCTTCCCGACCCACGGATTGAACCCAGGTCGCCTGCATTGGCAGGTGGATTCTTAATCACTGAGCCACCAGGGAAGCCCTAGACTCAGCTTTACCATGATGTACAACCTGTTGCCTGCCCTATGGAAGACAGCAGCTCCTCACTGGAATTCGAGAAGAACAAAACGAGGAAAATTTCCTGACTGTGAAGGTACTGGGGCAGCAGAACAAGGTGGGAAATTCCTGCTGTACTAAACATTCATAAAAGTAAACATGTTTTCCCAAGGTGAAAATTCTTGGGAATTTCACCGCACAGTATCTCTGTCAACCAGGCCATTGCTGGCCAGTGGGCAGGACTGGCTTCTGGGAGGAGAACGAAAGAGGATAATAATAGCAGCTGCAAGGTAGTGTGAGTCTTGAGCAGAAAGATGTGCAAGATTTTTAAAAACCTGTAAACAGCTGGAGGTAGGTATAATACTGTTAGGGTACCAGTGATCTCTCGGGCAGTCAGGAAACCCACTGCCCTTCTTGATAGTTGGCTTTTTACCTAGTCAACTGCATAAAAGGTTTTCTTTTCCTATTAGCTGATTCTACTCTAATGGTATAGCTAAAATTAAAAAAAAAACATCTTGAGATAGTCATCAAAATACAGTAGTGGGTGATAAAACTTTCCCCCAAATAAAATTAGGTGGGGAAAGAGTTACATATTTCTGTTCATCTGTTCAGTAATGGCACACCTCTCCTGCAGGTGTTCATCTGAAAATAAATGACAACATGAAAAGGCTTTCAAGGGTTAGGACCGTGTCTTCAGAATGTCCTGTGGCTCTTACTACCCTAGGAACCTGCTACAGACATTGTACTCAAAACCAGACCCTGCCTGTGAAAACTGTGGCCCAGAGATGGGATCCAGGTCACAGTTAAAGGGGATAGCAGGACAAGGACCAGAATTCAGGCACAGTTCTAGTTTGTTTCAACATGATTCCAATGTGCTTTCTCAGCTTGTTATCAGGGAAGAATTCTACTTCTTGGAAAACGGACTCAACCACCATTATCACCCACTCTGAGTTTCCTAAACAGGTCATCAATGAGTCTGCTGAAGTTTGAGAATCCTCTGTAGTAGCCCAGGCTGCTGAGAGCCTCTGAGAAGATAAAACTCATATACACAACACAAGGACAGAGCTCCCAGTTCCCTGGGAATAAAAATAATAATAATCAAGACAGCGCTACAAGGAAAGAAAGGTAGTGTGATATCCAAAATATATTTTTCTGCCCCACAGAGAACGTCTGAGAGGTACTTGAGTAGTTCTGCATAATACAATCATGGGATCGACCACCTTTTCCAAACCTAGGTCAGGCCCTTCCCAGAGAAAAACAGGGCTGCTTGAAGGCATACAAATATGGCCAGTGATTTTAATGCCAAGAAAAGAAAAGATATGGATCCTGAAAGAGCATGGTGGCCCGAGGGAAGCCTGAGTTCATTTGTTCAACTTAAGATGAGCTGCTGCAGAGTCGGACATGGCTTAGCAACTAAACCACCGCCAAGATGACCTGTTCCTTTCTATACTAGTCTCAAAAATTTTATTAGGAGAGCTTGAAGGAGTTTTTCCCCATTAAAAATAATGTTTATTTACCATATCTGAAAACACTCTCTTTCCTTTATTTTAGACAGCCTGCGGTAGGTACCAGCCAACCACAGAAGGGTACTGTGTGTGCGCGTGTGCGACATGTATGCGTGGCTGCTTAGTTGCTCAGTTGTGTCCGACTCTTTGCAACCCTATGGGCTGTAGCCCACCAGGCTCCTCTCTACTCTGTTCAGGGGATTCCCCAGGCAAGAATACTGGAGTGGGTTGCCATCCCCTTCTCCAGGGGAGTCTTCCCAACACAGGGATTGAACTGGGTTCTCCTGCACTGCAGGTGGACTCTTTACCATGTCTGTGCATAATGTGGTAAGTCATTTACTCAAAAGGAAAACGACAACCAACCCAGCCACCCCAAATGAAGACAGTAGAAGAGAACTAACTGATTTGTCTGTCGTCTTTCCCGTCAAGATCGCCCTCGCCTTTGCTTTGGTCAGCGGGAAGGACTTTATGTATGAGTCATACAAATGCTTTGCCAGGGCCCGGAGGTCTGCAGACTCTGGGTTCAGTTGGTCGATATCGTTGGAGATCTCCGCCAGCAGCTTCTCCTTCTCGGCCTGGGGCATGCGCCCAAACCTGATGGCTACAGCAGAAGACAAAGGGCAGGAATTAGTGCATTCTTGTGTATACATATATATATTCCTGTGTGTATATATATACATCACAACTTCCTTATCCTTTCATCCATCAGTGGATACTTAGGTAGTCTCCATGTTTTAGCTATTATAAATCATGCTCAAAGAACATGGGAGGGGTGGCAAGTGAATTAGGTTGGGGCTTATTAAAAATATTTTTGTCCATTAACATCTAAGGGGTGAATTTGCAGCCCTATCAGGCTTTTGACAATGAGTAAGGCTCCGTCTCACGGTCAGTTTTTCCACTTTTAACATGTTTATTTTGCAACAGCTGTAGCCTGTAAGCGAGACTTGTATGAAAAATGACACTACTGCTTCTCATATGACTGTTGCCAATAAGTTATGTTTTTCCACCTCTCTTTCTTGAGGGAAAAAAATATGCGCTTTTGGAGGTTTTGCAGGACTTGGCAATCATTTCATCTTCTAGCTCCTCTACAGTAAAACAAGGGGCATTCTTATCACCACGATTAAGTAATTTTTAAGTTGGGGGCAACGTTTTTTCAAACTATTTGGAGAGGACATCTAAACATTTGGCCAGGTGTCTCTCCAAAGTCAAGATGAGCAAGGTACTACGGCCTCATCTTCTGAAGTCTTACGTGACATCATCTAATTCATTCACTGAACACCTGTTTGATAGAAGGTGCCGGCTCAACAAGCTGGACTAGGGGACACAATGATGAAAAGGATGTGTATGGTAGATCCAAAAAATAAAAGCCTAAATATGCATGGATTATTCTCTCCCTCTCCTGTACTGCTTTCCACCAGCTCCTTCCTTCCCACTGAGTCAGGGTTGAAGGTTCTGACCCTAGTAGGATTCCCCTCATGCCCTTTCCTTGACCACTGGGCTTACTGAAAGAGCTATCGTCTCTCACTGTCTTACTCTTTGCCTCCCAACCCGCTTCAACTGCTTCTAGGCCTTTTGGCTAGGATCAAGTATAGTATGGGGGCTTCCCTGGTGGCTCAGTGGTAAAGAATCCGCCTGCCAGTGCAGGAGAAGTAAGAGATGCAGGTTCAATTCCTAGGTCGGGACGATCCCCTGGAGGACGAAATGGCAACCCATGCCAGTATTCTTGCCTGGAGAATCCCATGGATGGAGGAGTCTGGCGGGCTACAGTTCCCTGGGTCGCAAAGAGTCGGACACGACTGAGCGTCGGAGCGCACAGCGCCACTGCCGTCTAGCTTTTCCTCATTTAAATTCACCAAAACTTTGCTCTTACAAAGGCCCCTATGGCTCCTTTAACAGTCACATCTAGGGGCCGGTTCTAAGAGCTCGTTCTTGAACTCCCCAGCTTCCTCCCAGCCCTTCACACTGCTGACCCTCTCCAAGCTCTAATTTCAAACGTTTCTCACGCTGGTCTCTGCCTTTCTGGCTCCCCATATCTTTCTGCCTGCTATTTTCCAGACCTCTGTGACAGCCCCTCTTCCTTCATTTACATTCTGTTATTCCTAGTTCAAGTTTTCTCTCTAATGCAGAAAATGTGCTAAAGACTCCTGCCCTCTCTTTCCTGAGATCTGTATCCTTTCTTTTCACTTCTTCCTGTGTCCCTTTGCCTGTGGATGCTGGATGTTCTACAGGCACCTCAAGTTAGTGGCTCAGTCATGTTTCTTTGCCACTCCACGGACTAACTCACCAGGCTCGTCTGTCCACAGGGTTTCCCAGGCAAGATTACTGGAGAGAGGTGCCATTCCCTTCTCCAGGGGATCTTCCCAACTCAAGGATCAAACCTGGGTCTCCTCAGATCCTTCACCATCTGAGCCATGATTTAACGTAATAGAAAATCAAACTCCTCATTTCCCTTCAAACTATCTCCTCTTCCTGTTTTCCTTTCTTGATTAACTCACTCTGTCACCCAAACTAAGCACCTCGAATACTCTCTGGCAACCTCTCTCCCCTCGGACATGTGACTCACTGGTCATGGCTGGGATGTTTCTCTCAATGTTGCCACTTCTAGCCATGCCTGATGTTTGAGTTCACAATATTGCACGGGCCTCCTGATGGATTTCCTTGACTTTTCCCTCTCTAACTTTTCCTTTTTTTTTTTTTTTTAAACTGTTTTCAGTAGTTTGGTTTTTGGCGATACAGGTCTGTTTGCTCCCTTGCTTTCTGAGCACGTGGTGCTTACAGGAGAGGCTAAGAAGCACACGGAAGAGAAAGAATGGGGAATTAGAACTGGATGGAAGAGAGGGTGTTTGAGTTGGGCCTTCAGCATCAAAGGAAGGGTACAGGAAGCAGAGCGCCAGAGGTGTTCTATCACAGGGTAATATGCAGCAACAGCCAAGAATACAGCTTGTCTGAAACGTAAGTGCAAAGAGCAGCAGTGGGAGAGGGAGGTGGAGGCTGGACTGTGGGCAGTAATGGACCCCTTGAAGGCGTGAGTTCCACAGCCTCTGCCTTAGGACTTTTCACTCTGTCATATCTTCCGAAAGTTATTTGAATTTGGGGGAGATTTCCCCCATTCCACAAAGAAGACTAAAGAAACAAAAAGTAACATGTTGCAGTTTAAGGTTGTTTGCCATTCGGGTTTTTCTTTTTTGTAACATACACTGGTGCCTCTTTCTTTTGCAAGAAAGAACTACCTGAAAACAGGGAGAGCCACAGAAATTTGTGAAACCACTTTTCTAGAATTTAACAAGCTGCTAAGAAGTTATTTTGAAAGTTGTCAGCTTTTTTTTTTTAAATAAAAGAAAAAAGACATCATTTATAGACTACACATCTTCATCCGTAAAGCAAGTGAAAGTGTAAGTGCTGGTCCCTCGGTTGCGTCCGACTCTTTGTGGACCCCATGGACTGTAGCCCACCAGGCAGAGCCATTCTCTTCCCCAGGGGGTCTTCCCGACCCAGGGACTGACCTGGGTCTCCCACATTGCAGGCAGATTCTTTACTGTCTAAGCCAAAGATACTTACCTCCGAAAAGCTAAGGTTTCGTTTACTAACTTTTCGTGTTTGTGAAAAATAAAACTTCCGTCTAAAGTGGATGGACCTAGCTGTTTTCTTTTCTGTGCAGTCCATTCCCATAAAAAAAAAAACTTTGAAAAGGGATTTTCTTAGTCATGTTTGCAATCCTGTAAATGCTAAAGTATGTTTCTTTGATATTATGGTATTCAATTTCTTTTCTTTTTTACCTTTGTAAGAATTAACTGAACACTCTCTATGAGACTGCTCCTCTCTCTAAATAGAGTAAGCTAATGGTCACAAGAACGCAAAAGATGACCTAATTATCATGCTTATGATAGCTTTCTTCGACTTTTCTAGAAAGAGAAAATTATACCATCAATACTATAAAAGTTGCACTTTAAATTATTTGCCTATAAACAATAAGCAATAGGAGATATATTTTACATGAATGTGTGCAAGCAACAGAAAATACATTGTACCTCAATATGAAAAGTGACAATTTTTAAAGGACAAAAAGTAAATATAATTGAAAGCAAAACTGGCATCTTTTCCTATGTGGTATTTATAACAATGACCTCAAAGTCAAAGATTTCTTCATAAAGATAAAATAAATTTACTGCAACATGATCACATCACCTAAAATGTAATCCTTCAACTGAAAATGTACTCTTGCTTTATGAAGTCTGAAATAAAAAGGAAATTGGTAGAATTAAACCAGCAAATTATCCTGCAATTAATGACTGAGGTTGTACAGACAGCAGATGTAATCAACTGTTAGGAAAGTTGGACCAAATTTCCATCCTGTCTAATATAGTTGGTAGAACTATTCAAAATATATTCTTGCCTTTAGAGGAAATGACCCCATGTTAATGATACAAATATAATCTTGTAAACTATTTTTACAGGGTAGATGACCTATTCAATTAGTGATTCCCAAATATCTTGATTGTTGCTGTTAAAAAAAAAATCTGCATGTTGAAACAAAAATTTAATTTTCACAGATGCTTTGGAGTCCTCATAGATGATGGCTGACTTCAAATATTGTATCTTCCTACCAGATCAGTTTTGAGAGAGGAAAAGGTAAAAGAAAGAAAAAATAGGGCATACGATGACATGAGACTTCAGATTTAATTTGATTATTTTGGCATTTTATCAATATATCTCTAAGTCCATAATAACTCTTGAAAGAATTAATGAATACTTGACAAATATAATACTACCAAGTTACATCAAAAATTTGTTTTGTGAGCCCGTTAACCAATGAGAGCCAAATGTCGATTAAGAGCTATTTCTTCAAACAGGGCTATCTCCCATGACTGTACGGACTCTGCATCTACAGTTCGTGAAAACATGGGTCTTCAACAGTCCTGCCCTTAAGCTGACACTCCTAATTATAAGCTTCACTTAAGATACAGGTTCAAAAAAGTAGAATGTTCTGCTCTCCTACTGAAGTTTTGTGGAACTTTAAAAAATACTTGCTTAATCCACAGATTAAGCAAACCTGTGCAAAGTCAAGGATAGGGTTCTGCTCATTTCGGCATAGCAAAGAGAAAAAAAGGACATACATCTGTGTCTGATATACCACTAAAGGTCCATATCCATAAACCAGAATTTTCTTACATTTAAAGTAGAATCTATGTTTATAAAATAGATATCTAGCAATAATCTGCTGTATAGCGCAGGGAACTTGGCTCAGTACTCTGAATGGCCTATATGGGAAATGAATCTTAAAAAAAAGAAAAAGTGGATATATTTATAACTGAATCACCCTGCTGTACACCTGAAACTAACCCAACTTCGTACATCAACTATGCGCCTATAAAATAAACAACAACAAAAAAAAATAAAATAGAAGCTATTTACACATATTTTTAATACTATTAAAGCAACACAAAAATTGAATCCCAACTCTCACGTTCCATGTGTTTCCGAATACTACAGTAACTTTCATTACCGCCCAGACCTCCCAGTCTTTTCCCCCATCGTGGTAAATGCCCAACTACAAGAGAGAAGGATTCACACTTAAAGGGGAGCAACTCTGACCTAATTGAGAAGCGTTTTCGTGGCATGCAATATTCTGAAACCTGGCAATCTGTGGGAAAGCTGTGCACGTTCTCAGCCACATCCCTCGGGCCTGCGGGTCTACAGCCACGATGAGAAGGATCACGTGTGGGGCTCCGAGTGCTCACTCACCGTTATGAGACATCCCCACAGCAAGGCACTTCTGAAACCGACAGTACTGGCATTTATTCCTGCTCTTCTTGTGGATCCGACAGTTAAGATCACATCTATCATAAATAAGTTTCAATCTGATTGTCCTCCGGAAGAAACCCTACAAAGGAATGTGGGTGGGGGGGAGAAAAGAAGCTCGTGGTAAGTGTTTGTGACAATGGCTTAAAGCCACACCGGCCTGAGGGTTAGAAACCGTAGGCTCTTGAGCACATTCCCTCAGCGGTGACTTTAGACACATCACTCGACCTCTCTCAGTTTTCTCTGCTACGAACCAAAGAACCAGAGGATCTCCAGTGTCCCTTTTTTAGCTCTTAGTGACCACAACCCACTGATGTCATTCAGAGCATCTTGGCCCCACATCTGGATTTCAGCAAGCTCTAAGAAGTGCTCTGGATTTAATGTAATGCAAATAAAACACCATGTAATCAGTTCAGTCTCTCTGTAAATCATTCCAGCAGCATGCCCTAACCTTATAATTGTGCTAAGCAGTTTGGCAAACTTAAGAGTCATTTCATTCTAAAACATGAGCAAGGCCAATAAAAATCCACATGTGGGTAGTTTTTTGGGAATTCTCTATGTTGCATAATTTCCTACAAAATTGGTTTCATTTATTTATGCATTTGAAAGAGTGTTCCAGAATCACTGTAGCCTACAAACAGAGATAACATAAAATAACAGGAGAAGTAATATATAAGTTCTCAGAAACTTGACCACTCTCTCAAAATAGCAAGCATGTCAATTTGAGGCTGAATTCTGCTATGTTTATCTTTGAAAGACCTGAAAAAATTCTAATGAGAAATGTTTTCTAACTCCATTTTGTTGCTATTGAGAATATTCCTACTCATTTCTATTGCATTCATTTTCATGAAACTCACTTTTTTAATTCTTTCAAATTTATCTGGCCCTGTTTGAATATAAAAAGCACTGCATTAGGACCGATTCTACCACTACGGACATGCATTTTGACTTTCTAGAGAAATCTGGAGATTTCTACCTTGAACTCTAGACAAGTATGTTTGGCTGTTTACTTGACAACTTCAGTTGGAACTCTAACATTACCTCTAACCCAGCACAACCACCACTGAAATCCTGGTCATACTCTACGACCTCACCTCACTGCTACTTTCTCCATCTCAGCTGTCACAACTCCAGCCCTGAAGGCACTCTCAACTTCCTTCTCTCACCGGGAAAGCTCATGCTCGAAATAAACAATCACCTGTCTCCCTCACTGCCTCCAAGCTGTGTTAACATCTCCACGTCCTAATGAGGCTTATCTACCTTATTCAATACTGTGGCCTGTCCCTGTCCTCACCTCTCATCGGCAGTTCTTGCTCTCCTTTATTCTGCTCTTACCCGCCATCTCCCCGCTCCTTTATCAGTTATGACTTCCTAATGTACCACATAATTTAGTTATTTATGTTTATTTTCTGCCCCTCCTTCATTGTCTAACTATAATTCTGAGCTCCCTGGGGACAGGGATGGTCTCCTATGTCCCTGGATGTAACCCAAACACTAACAATAGTGCCCCATTAAAATATTTCGTTGAATAAATATGTGTCATTTAACTTCCTTTCTGGGCCACCTCTGATATTTTGAGATTCTAAGCTATGACTGAGATATTACAAGGTCATTGGGACACTTTGTACCTTTCAGTTTTTGAAGCTATCTTATTAAATGTAATAATTACAAACATGTAGGAAATACATGTAACTGTAAAACATAATGGGCTTCCCTGCTGGCTCAGATGGTAAAGAATCCACCTGCAATGAGGGAGACTTGGGTTCTATCCCTGAGTTGGGAAGCTTCACTGGAGGAGGGCATGGCTACCCACTCCAGTATTCTGGCCTGGAGAACCCCATGGACAGAGGAGCCTGGCGGGTGACAGTCCATGGGGTCACAAAGAGTCATACATGACTGAGTGACTTTCACTATAAAGCATAATAAGATAATTATCCAACTCAAGATTTAAAATCATAACCAGCCGGGTGCATGAACTTAGGTGTTCTTCCCTTATCTAGCTGCTGCTCCTGTGGCCGCTTGACAAAATAATCATGACCCTAATTTTGAGCTTATCATTTCTCTGACCTTTAAAAAAACAGCTTTATCATACAGCCTGTAAACAAAATAATACATTGCTTAGGTGTGCTTGATTGAGGGCTTTATTAAGCAGTATCATACATATAGATTTTGCAAATAGATTTTCCTCTCTGTGGCTTACTATCCTTGAAGAATACTATTTCAGTCTTTTTTTTTTTTAACTTATAAACTTTTTCATCTTGCTCTTATTCTTGAAAGTCACAGGGTACTCCGTTTTCCCTCTTAACAACCTGGATTCCACTGTCTCTGTGCTTTCATTGTTTCTACTGAGATGTCTGTTGTCAACTGACTTTGGTGGCACTTAATTCTCTTTGGTTTTTGTACTCTGCAGTTTTTACCGCAGTGTGTCTAGCCATGGATTTCTTTATCTTCTTGGACATTTTCTGCATCACAGTTTCACTTGTTCACTGATTCTTGCACTCCAGTTAGGTGTTAGACTTTCTTTTCAAGCCTTCAGTATTTCTGAATTTCTCTTTTATATTTTTAATCTTCTTGCCATTAATGTTGATCACAAAGGTAAACATCAAAACAGCCAAATCAGATGACAAAAAAAAAAAAAACTTCTGCAATGGCAAAAGTAAGGAAAAGCAAACATTTCTCACCAAAGTTCATCAGTGAGAAGAGTTCTGTATATTACTCTTCATTAGCACAGGAGACATATTTGTAATATGCAAAGATCCTATGAATCCTTCAAGAAGTAAAAGAGGCTTAAAACTCTAGCAGATTCCAGGTGGGATATGTTCCTTAAGATATTGTTGATTTCATTCTTAATAACTTCTTTGTATATATCTTTCAGTTCGGTAACCCTTTCTTCTGCTGTGTTCAGTATGCTATTTAACCCTATTTCAAAAATAAAAATTATTGAATTTTTATCTCAATAATCATATTTTTCACTTTTAGAAGTTTCACTTATTTTCAAGGCTGTTGGTCATTCTTGATAGTCTATTATTGTTCATTCACTGCTATGATTCTGCCCTCTATCTTTAAACAACTTACATATAGCGGTACGTTCTGGATCAGGCAGAACTTCAGGTACAGTGAGACCTAAGAGTGGTATTTAAATTTTACAACGAGATTAAATGCCCTGTGTCGGACCTGCAGTCAGCTTTAACAGGCAACAATATTGCCCACAGAGGCTGAATCAACGAGCTGCCACTGGTGCATGGGAATATACTAAAAGCTCTTCCTGAGGTAGGAATACAAAAATACATAGAACTATAAAAATAGATTATACGGTATTGTATGGTAGTGTTTCCTTGTAGCTTTACTAAGTCTATGGTTCTAAAATGATGTTTCACTACAGACACAAAAATATTATGAAATATTATATAGGGAAAAAAATAGATGTCCAATTTGTAAGCAATCAGTGTCAGCTTTGCAAGTTCTAAAGAATATGAATCTTTCATTAGTTACAGGTTATATATTACTTAGGGTATCTCCCCTGGTGGCTCAGACGGTAAAGCGTCTGCCTACAATGCGGGAGACCCAGGTTCAGTCCCTGGGTTGGGAAGATCCCCTGGAGAAGGGAATGGCCCCACTTCAGTATTCTTGCCTGGAAAATCCCATGGATGGAGGAGCCTAGTAGACTACAGTCCATGGGGTCGCAAAGAGTCGGACATGACTGAGCGACTTCACTTTCTTTTCACTTTCTATATATTACCTAAGTCTGTAATATTAATAACTGAAGAATCTATCACCGTTTTCCTGTAATCCAAATCCAAACTTTTTATTCCTGTCTGAACTTTGGCAAGGGTCACCAACATAAACCTGTTCCACTGGCATGTAAATATGTTTAAGAAGATCTACTGACAGCTATCTTGAGCAACATAGCTATTTTTTTTTTCTATTGTAAATTGGTTTGTAGGTTTGTGGTCAACTGCATTTTAATTATGAGTATACCCCACATTCTACTGAAATGACAAATGTCAAATTGCCAAAATACCTTTTTTTTAAACTCAGTCTAACACAGGTGCTCATTTCACTCGCACTGAGTACTGTTGGTTGTGGCTACACCTTTCTAAAACTTATTTATGGCTGAGATGGGTCTTCGTTGAGGCACACTGGCTTCCTCTGGGTGCAGCAAGCAGGGGTTACCCTCTCGTTGCGGTGTGTGGGCTTCTCATTGCGGTGGCTTCTCTTGCCGTGGAGCACAGGCTGGAGGGTGTGCAGGCTCAGCAGCTGTGTGCACGGGCTTAGTTGCCCTGTAGCATGGGGGTCTTAGTTCCCAGACGAGGGACTGAACCCATGTCTCCTGCGTTGGCAGGTGGACCCTGAATCCCTGGACCACCAAGGAAGTTCCATTAAGGTGGTATCTTTGATTACTGATGGGCACTGGTCTAACTGGTCTAATGATGGCATTCAGAGTGTGGCAGCAGTGAAGTACCGAAGCATGAATGAGCACGTCTTCAGCCTCATTCCTTACAACAATAGCTCTCAAACTCTCTGGTCTCAGTACCCCTTTACTCACCCAAAAACGTTGAGGTTTGTAAACAGTGTTAATTTATGTGAGCCATACCTATGGATGCTGATCAGACTAGAAATAAAACCTGAGACATTATTATGTACAAGAACATTCAGGTCACACCCCATCAGGCATTAGAACTATGCTACCGTTCCATGTCATGTAGCTTCTAGAACACTCCACTTACACTCCTGAGAGAACGAGAGTGTAAAAGGCAAACAACAAGTTAATATTATTATGAAAATAGTATCAACCTCATGGTTATCTTGAGAAGGTTGTCGGGACCCCATCCCCAAACCACACTTTGAGAACTGCTGACATACTTGGAGAAGCCAAACTATATTATTCCTCTAACATCTTTCTTATTCTTTTTAAAATGGGCAGATGCCTATTTTCCCTTCTAAGGTTAGCATAACCTTCTTTGTATTTTAGCCTTCTTCTTGTTGTTCAGTCACTAAGTCGTGTCCAGCTCTTTGCAACCCCATTGACTGCAGTGTGCCAGGCTTCCCTGTCCTTCACCATCTCTCAGAGTTTGCTCAAATTCACGCCCACTGAGTTGGTGATGCTATCTAACCATCTCATCCTCTGATGCCCCTTCTCCTTTTCCCTTCAATCTTTCCCAGCATCAGGGTCCTTTCCCATGAGCTGTCTCTTCTCATCAGGTGGCCAAAGTAGTGGAGCTTCAGTATCAGTCCTTCTAATGCATATTCAGGGTTGATTTCCTTTCCTAGGAAGTCTGTAATCTTTATTTTGGATGCTTGGCAAGTTACTGGAGGTTACTATACAATAGTTTTAATTTTCTTCTACTGCTTTTGCTTGTCTGTCTCTGGTGGGTGAAGGACTCCTCTGGATTCATCAGGTTTTAAGTGTTAATTCTCCGTCTCTGCCTTATAACATTTCTGTTTGTAACTAGAGGGCACCTGAGTTTTCTCCTCCCTCTTCTCGTCTTTTTGCTACTTTTCTTCTTTGCTTGCTCTGATCTTCTAAGTTTTCATGCCCTCAGCACTTAGCTTTAACATTATAAGCAACTGCTGACAATATCTGTCTTTCAATTTTTTGGTTGATTGGTTAGTCCGTAAATCGCCATTCAATTTTTAGCTGTTCTCAGAAATGTTAACTCTCCACAAATATCTGATGAATAGAATCACAGTGAAACTATTTGCTTAAGACTTCCAGTTTGCTAACTGCTTTACCAGCCCATAAAAAAACAATAATTTATTGTGGAAACTTAACCAACCATACTTTATTTATCGACATAAATTACCAAGGTGATCAAAACTAGATGATTTCTTCAAGTACTTCTAAGAATTTAGCCACAATTTCCTCAAAATTACACAAACCTAACTGAGTAAAATGACAGGTTCTTACTATTCCTCGAGAACATAATGATTTCCTATAAGGTTACAGATATTTTAGTTTAGTTTTAATCACCAAATGAATGAGTTTTCATGTTTTAAGTGAAAGCATCTCTTGCCAGGAATCATTTTGGAATTTCAGACCCAGAGATGAATCAGAAGCCCTTTGGCGAGCTACTCTATCCAAATAGTTTTACACATGAGTGACTGAGGGCTGAAATCCTCATGTGACTGGTTAGGGGCATGGACAAGTGGTAACCACGGCTACCAAGTGCTTACAAGTTAGATAACCACTAACTTGTCTCTTTCACTTTATTAGGTTGCCTTTAGAAAAACAAACTTTTGGGTTGAAGAGGCTTTAGTGATCATCTAAATCAACACCATCATGTCATAGATGTGAAAACTTAGGCAGGATATGGTTAAAAATATAGTATATACAAAGGCATCTTGCACAATATCTGGTGTATAGCAGAAATTCATTACATATTAACTTCCTTTTTTGGCTCATGGTCCAGTTAGGAACCCAGATCTTCCAACCTACCTAACAGCGGTCATGTATCTTCATTCTGAACAAAAAGCCCTACTGATGATTGACCCTGTTCTTATATAAGCAGCATTATTTTATAAGGTAAATACCTATCAACAGTTTATTCTGAGCCCTAGAGTATATAATAAATACTACTCAATTACTATTTTATTCATGGAGCCTATTAGAATTAATTCTTTTAAAAGACTACAGTTTAAAACATGAAGAGATTAACATTTTGTCAATAGTTGCGCAGAATATTACTAAATGAACTTTCCAAAATAGCCTTTTCCCCAAAGAACAGAGGTGAAGAGAAAGGGTATCTCTTTTCCAAAATAGCTGTCTCTCTTTGCCTGACCATAACACATGGCTCACACTGGCACTGAATAAGAAAACATAGAGCATCAGGTTAGGAGTCAGAAGGTGTATGGATCTGCCACTTGGATGACCACAGGAAAATCTCACTGACACAGGATTTCTACACCTGCAAAGCAGCCATAAATAAGCTCAACCTTCTAGGACTGTGGTAAGGCTCAAATGAAGGTTATCTACCTATCTACATATACAGAATACTACATGGTACAGCGGAAAGAAAAAACATCAGGAGATTCAGGAACTCTGGGTTCTGTGCAGGGTCAGCCCATCACTGTCATGCCATGTTACCTTGAACAAGCAATTTCTCTTTTTGTAATCTGCAAAATGCGAAGGTTGAATTAGATCAGCGCTGCACGGGACCAATTTGGGAAAAAGGAGGTGAGGCACAGTAGCCTTGCTTTTTTAACGATTTTCTTAGGTTTTCAAGTATTGTATCATCTAAAGAATGGGTTTTACCAAAGATATTTAAAAGTTTGACAGCTTTGTCTTAATGCTTTGCCATCTGTTTGCAATAGGACATGAAAACCTAGGTACATTTTCAGCAAATTATTTCAAAAACTTTTTTTTTTTTTTACCTTGCATCCTTCGCAAGCATGAACTCCATAGTGGAACCCTGACGCTTTATCCCCACAGACCCGGCACTCAATGGCCATGAGGGAGTTGGAAGGCTCTTCGTGAGGCTTACTGTACAGCTGAGTCTTTTCAGAATAATAAGGTGGGGATACAGGCTCCACTTTGATAGCACCTGTGCACAGAAAAGCATGAACAGACAATTATCACAGGAAAAACAAAGCTAAACAGGCAACGGGGCGTGTTGCTCTAGTACACCTTATGATCATATTTTATTATTTGGGTCAGATGCACTGTGGAACATGAGAAAGACACAGGAAAAAGTGGGCTTTGGAATCACATGCAAGTCACAACGCCTCTGAGCCTCACCTGTGAAAACAAATGGGGAAGGGAATTAAGCCTGTGGTTCTATGACTCTCCAGTACCTCATGGTACTTAAGTTCCCACAGGAAACATGTAATATTTGAGATCATGAAGGTTATTTTTCTATGGGCTGTATTTAGCATTCGTGACAATACTGAATTATTCATTTCAACTTAAATATTACATTTTAGAAGTGTTTTTAAAACCACTTTTGCCAAGGAAACACAAAAGGAACTAAGAAGGTAATGGTATGCCAAGCTTGAGGGTACATGAAAAGTAAGAGACCAGGTTCTCATCAATGTTGAGTCAGAAAAGATGGTTTGTAAAATGATCTTTGATAGAGAGAGACACTTTGGAAAGCAAGCACTATCTTTCCAATGGTCAGGATCAAGCCTATTAAATTTCCATATTAGACTTCAACTGAAATCACACATGTAAATATAACCAAGTATATAATTTATCTTAAAAAAAACTAGAAATACAGGAAGTTCTTACTTCTTGTCAAGTAATGGCTGCCAATTACACAGTGGTTGCTCTGGAAAACCAGCATATCAGCAAAGAGATAAAAATCAAGGAAATAGCATCACAGAAATTTATCTTATCTTGAAAAGTGCAGTTTTAGTTTTTCTTGATGTGAGCTGCATTAATGGCTTGGAGATTTATCAATAGTCTACAGTGTCAACATTCAAATTTGTGCTGAAAAATAGGTTTCAGTGTAAGCTGAAATTCAAACGGCAGAATTAGGAAAGCTGCATTATAGTAATACTGATTTAGCATTAAGTTATAGAAGGTAATAAACTGTTACCTATCTACTTAAAAGTAGGAACAATGAATCAAACTTTGGAGGGGACAGACGTTTAGCCTGAGATACAGCTAGCAGTGTAATCATGCTGGAGACTGTTCCTGAGAAGGAAAGAAGAAAAGAAAGACAGCAGGGAAGGGGGGAAAAAGGAAAGATGATCCAGGGTGTTCACACACTACCTGCCTTTTTGGTCAGTTACATGTGTGTGTCAGCTCAGTTGCCCAGTCATGTACTCTTTTCAACCCCATGGACTGAGGCCACCAGGCTCCTCTGTCTATGGGATTCTCCACGGCAAAAATTCTGGAGTGGGTTGCCATTTCCTCCTCCAGGGGATCTTCCCCACGTCTCCTGCACTGCAGGCGGATTCTTTACCACTGAGCCACCTGGGAAGTGATAGTGTTAGTCACTCAGTTGTGTCTGACACTTTTTCCCAAGAACTTAAGCCTGCCAGGCTCCTCTGTCCATGAAATTTTCCAGACAAGAACAAGGGAGTAAGTAGGTAGCCATTCCCTTCTCCACAGGAATCAAGGATCGAATCTGGGTCTTCTACACTGCGGGCAGATTCTTTACCATATGAGCCACCTGGGAAGCCCTTGATCAATTATAAATGCTTAGTATTTCATGGACAAGTGGATGAATAAATGAATGGTAAATGTCTTCAGCACAGCCATTAGTCCTGGGAGCATTTACCCTGATGTGGACGAGAGATTAGTCCAATTCTAGTCTCAACAGTCTGAAAAGTGAAATAAACCTCATACTTTGGTACTCTTGGAGCTTCAGGTCATACTTGTAATCTGCAACCATCGGGTCAGCTCTTGGGAACGGAATGTCCTCGTAGTGTGGAGCAGAAATGCTGGAGAAGTCAACGGTGGCGAAGGGCTTGATGTCAAAGGCATGGGAGTGGTCATCCATCATAGAAAGGTCCACGGAGCTGATCCCAAAGTTGGTGGGCCAAAACGGCATCTCTGTGTCAACCATGGTAATTTCTGAAACAAAAGACCAGCTATGATGTTAGTCCTGAGGCCTGGGCAGTCTCGTGAAGATACACAGAAAGGGAACAGAAAGAGTCCCCGGTCAAGACGTCACCTAGGTGATCATGAGGAGAGAAGTGAACACAGCCACCTTCTTAGTGCCAGCCAGGCGGCTGAGCTAACCAAGGGAGGTCACCCCTTACCTGGACATCACGGTCGAGGACCCTCTAGTAGTGTCAGCCTGTACAGCAGACCCACACTGACATCCTACAGACAGCCCTGCTCTCCTTACAGCGGGATGACTTTCCTAAGGGTATCTGGGAATGGGCTTCTTGCTTTTTCCCAGCGAGCAGAGAGCCAAAGAATGCATCTCTCACAGGCTGACTCTTGCAAGAGGTTAAAGATTCTAGCTGCGGTCTTCATAAGAAAAACAAAGCGCCTCGAAAACACAAGCAAGGAGACGAGCGCTGCGACTGTGCTTCAGCGGCTCCAAGAGGCTCACCAGGCACCACATGGGTTCACATGTCTGAATGTCTGCATGAATGAGAACGCGAACAACCTGACGTTATTGTGTTACGGTACAAACCCGAGGCTGCTGACAGTTCAGAGCACACGCTGGGTCTCAATGATACGCAGAAAACAGTGTGCACTCCTAGTGACAGGGGCATCCATAGAACTGTATCCTTTGCGCTGCATTTCAGCTAAACCTACCTAACCCAGGACACATCCTTTACTTTGCCCGTCTCCTCAATCTGCTTATTTCAATTTTCTCCAGCCATTTCTCTTAGAATAAATCACTTTCCTATGAAAAGACACCTCTCTTGTCTCACTTGCAATATCCACAAATAGGGGTTTATCAACTGGTTTCTCATTATGCTGACTACAAAGTTCTTCTGAAGACCAAAGTAAAAGTTGTCCAAGCTAAAGGTAGTGCTGCTGTATCAATACTGGGAAATAAAAATAGGGATGCAAAACATGTCTGGATTGCAAGAAAAGTTGTTTGCTCATCATTTTACTCGTTTAATTTTGTTTCACTTTTAACATATGACTTCAGTGACTGCCCGCCAACCAATGTCAGGCTTCTCAACACAGGGATCATATCCCTAAGGGTCACTGGTTTTATTGAAAGTTTTGGGGAAATTTTTAATGATAAAATAGCTATTTATGAGTAAATAAATAGAATGAAAAATTCACGATTTTAAAGATATGGCTCTGAAACTCCTAAAAACCTTTATACTTGTACTACATTTCATAGGTGGAAGAACACTAATGTTTTAAAAACAGACTGTATTTTTTTAAGCATTTTTTTTTAATATGGACCATTTTCTAAGTCTTCATTGAATGTGTTACAATACTGCTTCTGTTTCATGTCTTGGGTTTTCTGGCTACCAGGCATGTGGGATCTTAGCTCTCGGACCAGGGGATTGAACCAGCGCCCCTGCATTGGAAGGTGAAGTCTTAGCCACTGGACTGCCAGGGAAGTCCCCAAGAGAATAAGACTTTATTTTCAAAGGCAGCTTTAGGTTTACTTAGATATTGGGCAGAAAGTATAAAGTTCTCCTATACTCCTTCCCCTTTCTCCCTCCTTGCCAAAGCCTGAAACACACAGTTTCCCCTGTTAATAACTGACATTTCCCCTACTATTAACACTTGCATCCGTGTGGTATTGCTTGTTGCAAAACTGACGACCCAACAGTGATACATCATTAGCTGAAACCCGCAGGTTACGGCCGGGTTCACTCTTCTGCGCTGCCCAGTCTGCGGCGCTGACAAACGTGCGACGTCCCGGGTCTGCCGTCACAGGGTCCTACATCTGCCTGCCCTGAGCACCCCTTGTGCTCCGCCGACAGACCCCTTCCTCCCCCAAGAACTTTGTTGTCCTCTTCTCCTACAGGGCAATCTGCTGCAAAAGCAGGGGAAGCACTCATCAACGTGCAATAAATTTAAAAGTCTTCACCCGTCACGCAAGCACCCCAAGAGTCTGACTTTTTCAGTGTCGTTTTCCGCTTGGGCTCCCTGACCTCACCCCCATCCTCGCAGCCATCTGCTTGGGTGCCTCACGCTGGGTGCCCAGGGCGGACACTCTGCGCTGTCAGCCTGCTCATCTCTGCTCACGCAGTTTCTGGGACTCCTCCCATTCCTCACGATCACACGCCACGATTCCCGTCTGTCTTTCCCACAGGAGTGGGGGAAATCCCACACTGGTCCACACACTACTTGCTCCATGAAACCTTCCATGAATTCTCCAACTTAAAAAAAAATATCCTCCCTTCTCCATGTTCCCACAGCACTGAGTATACCTCTTTCACTTTGGAATAATTATTTGAACAAATATCCCCGCTGTTGGATTTCCAGTTTTTGGAGCAAAGGATAGGGTCTTATTATTCCGTTTTCCCTTTAGACCTTGTTTACTAAATGCTTGCCAACTCAATGATCATATTTTATAGGGAAGGCCAGAACAAGTATTCATTTCTCTGTGGAAAATGGAAAAAAATAAAGATACTTTCTCAGCAGTTTAGTTTTGCTAAGACTGAAGCTCCCCAGAAAAGATGAAGCCTTCAGTATCATAAATAAAATACAGTTTAAGCTGTGCCCCCTCCTCTCAACAATGTATACTCAGTTTTTCTCTTCTGATAATTGCAGCAGAAAGATTAGGCTCCTATAACCTTTTTTTTTTTTTTTCCTACATAGAAAGGACAAAGTAAGAAAGAAAGCTGTTTGCATCTTCATCTCTATGAAAACAAAGTGTCCACTGCATACTTTCCTTCCTCTTCTTCCTCCTTGCTGTCCTCTCCTGGGACACCTTGACCTAAACAATAGTACTCCACCGGCCACAGTTCCTGGGAGGCACAGTGGTTCCCTAGATGTTTTATTTTATTTTGACTTAAGAGATGGGTCCAGGGAGCCTGCTTCTAATTTCGTCTCTAGAAAACATAAGCTACTGTCTCTGCCAAGCTGTAAGGCGAGTAGGTGTTTTTCGTTACCCCGTGCAATTACCCGTGGAAGAACACATGAGCAAACACTTGCATGAACAGCAGCCCTTCTCGGGGTAAGGAACAGTGTCTTCACTTTCCAGCCGGGGGACAGGAGTGCACTGCGTTAGGCACGTCCCTTATTTTCACAACCGTAGGTGTGTTTCAAGCAGACGGCAGTCCTGGGGCAGATGTTGTGGGGTAGGACACAAACACATGCCATTTATCTCAGACCATCAGCCCTGGCTTTAAACTCTGTGACAGAGCAGATTTTTTTGCAGTGTGCCAAAGTACAGTGTATTTCACACAAAGAGACATATGGGGCAAAGTAAAGCAACTTCTCTCACCCGAGAGGCATCACTGTTTGGGAATACAGAAGTGGGTCAGAAAAGATTTTAAATGATAAGTCGAGCACTAGAACTATACAGTCTCCCTGTCAGGTTTTAGGACCTTTTCATAGGTCTCCTATGAAAAGAAAAGAAAAACCTCTAGAATATCCAGGGAAATGCTGCATCTCCTTAATAATAATAACTGTTGTTCAGCTGCTAAGTCATATCAGACTCTTTGCGACCCCACGGACCACGCACACCAAACCCCGCCCCCCTACCGCCTTCCCTCACTATTTCCTGGAGTCTGCCCAAGTTCATGTCCATTGAATTGGTGATGCTATCCAACTATCTCTCTTGCCTTAATAGTTACATTAGCTGAAAAGCCTGGCGTGCTGCAGTCCATGGGGTTGCAATGAGTCGGACACGACTGAGTGACTGAACTGAGTATTAACAGAACCCTAAATTTTTGCTGAGTGTTGTGCCAAATATCGTCTCATTTAACGCTCACAATGTCCTGTGAAGTAGGTATACTTGTAACTCTCTTTAAAGAAGAGGAAACTGAGGCACCGATGTGGAAATAACTTGCCCAACACCACCTAGTTACTAACGAGCAGAGCTGGATTATGAATGGACACAGATGGTCTGAAACTCCACAGCCTAGCCTGCACGTGTGACTTCCTAACTTAGTACTGGTTAGGGAAACAAATCTCCTCTTGGATTTTCTAGTTCTATATCCAATAACAATCAATTTCAACGAACCCTCACTGAACACCTATGACGTGCCAGGTTCAAAGGGATGCCCTGTAAACGGTGAGTCATTCTCCAGTAGAGATTTCACTGGAGCAACTGGTTAAGCTGAGCAACCAGAGAGGGTGCAGGAAAGAGCCTTTCCTAGATGGTCTAAAACTTAGAAGCCTTGTTGGAAGTGACCTCAGAGAGACATTTGGTCACTGGTTTGTGTTTTTTTTTCCAATCTCATTTGTTTCAGTTCAGGGTCATGGTACTCGTAAATGTGATTCACCCAGCCACCCTCCTTACTGATCTATTCAAATCACTTTGCAGTGACCTGTGAATTTCCTAATTCCTCTCCTGTTACAATAGCTGATACCCAGAGACAGGAAAAAAAAAATCATCCTGAACATGTTAGCGGAAAGGGCCTTTTGGAGATCATCTAAGCTCCTCATCTGACAGATGAAGAAAAGCAGGCCAAGTGATTTGCTCATGAGTCTGGAGCTAGAGGCTGAGCCCATGAGAATCCAGGTTTTCTGTCTTCTCTAGCATCCTCCGCCCTGCATTAGGGAGTATTGTTACTGTATGTAAACACATTGAAAAGGGGACTTTTTAACCTACACCAGTATCTACAGATCTGAACATTTTAGTCTTGATGCCTACACAGGAATGACATCAAATTCATGAAGGAAAAAAGTCTCATGCAAGAAGCCATGTGCTGGATGACAAATAAGAATTAAAAAAAAAAAAAGAAAGAAACTAGGAGTAGAATTTGTTTCTAAGAAAAACAATAAACTCTGAATTCATCAGAAGGTTTAGGGAACAGTCTGATAGAGTGAGCATCATACCAGTCTAATTTTTCATATCATAAATGTACGCATTTTACCTGTTTGTTGAAGAGGCTGCTGTTCTGGACATTAACATCTGCAGGTGGAGAGCCAGTAGTGAGTCAGAGGCCCCCGGGTTTGAATCCTGCCCTCCTGCTTGTCCTTTTGTGATCTCTTTATACCTAATTATCCCTAGTCTGTAAACAATCCTACTGCCGACCTCACAGAGTTGCCACTAAAGATTCAGTTAAATAATACACGTAAAGCATCCAGCACGGGGCCATTGAGTTTTCTATAATTATTGGTGGCAGTGGTAATTTTTGTCACCAGAGTATTAGAATCATGTAAAAGGTGGGCTAAAAGCTCCCCAACGCTACCACTAGGGGACAGGAACAGGAAGAAACAGCGGCGAAGTCCTATTGTTCAAACAGGACTACGCCTAAAACAGATGTCCTGTTTTAAAGGCCTCTGCAGAAGGAGAGTCCACAGCCTCTCCTGGTTACTCATTCCAATGCTTAATTGCTCTTCTGCAGCCAGGAAAGTCTACGTCTTATCTGGCATGTCCCCAGCTGTGTTACACATATGTTAACGATGTTCCTTTCAGAATAATTAAAAACAAAAAATTCTGGTGGGCAAATAAACTTAGGAAATGCTACATGAAGCCAGTTTAAATGGGTTTGCCGCAGGACTTCTTAGAATTATATGCTAATAATTCATGAGACTATACAAAAGTAAGTTGGGGGAGGCATGGCCTAGAAAATTCAGAGTTTACTGTTTGGTGGAATAGGGTTTGTGAAACGATGGTCTAAGCTATGTTGTTGGAGCTTATAATTTTGGAATTTCATTTTCTAAACAGATAATTATCGCCCTCTGTATATTTGTCCTTTACCACATGTACTTGAAAAGCATTAAGTCACCCCTTAGATTTTCTTTCACTTTAGAGTAACTAAGGGCAAGGTTGAAACAACAGCAAAACGCATGAGAGAACTTCAACCAGGCATAAAGGAATCATGGTAAAGACACATGCTCCTTTTACAGAGAGACTCTCCTAAAAGATTCTGGACAGGAAAAAAAAAACTCCCATATAAAGGGCCAGGAATCAGAATGACATCGACCTGATCAAGAGCAGCACTGGAAACTAGAAAATCAAAAGAGCAGTGCTTTCAAATTTTAAAGAAAAAAAAAAGATTTCCAACTTAGAATTTTATACTTAGCCAAACCATCACTGAAGTGTAAGAGGAGAATAAAGGCATTTTCAGAAATACAAGCCCTCAAAAAGAGTGACCTCTTTCCTAGAGTTCCACACCAGAACAAAAAGGAAACAAAAGATCTAGGAAGCAAGGGATGGAAACCCGGAGGAGAGGTGGAAGGAAGGTCCAGGACACCAGATCCTGAGCAGAATCTGTTCCTAGACACAGAGAATGGAACACAGGGGCAGACGAGGGCAGAGGGATTCCCTGAGAAACACAATGCCTGATAACAGCAAATGCCACTTTGAGGGAGAGTTTGAGGGTGAATCAGTGACAGGTATGTAGAAAAAGAACAACATGTGAGCAAAGATTAACAAGAATAATAAACTCCAGAAAAACAAACAGCTGTTCAGGGTCAGACGCAGAACTGCAGCATACTGTCTGGCTCAACTGTAAGCAACGCTTTTAAAGGTGAGCAGAGATATCCGATTTCACCTAAAATTATGAATCACCACACTGTGAGGTTGGGGGGAGGAGAAGTGTGTGTTTTGGGAAAGGGACCGGGGTGGCAAAGGGCTAAATAAGTTCTTATCTACCACAGCAGGAAGTCAGTGGGTAATGATGGACACAATTTTAAAATAGCAGTATAAGCATGGTATCTTAAGACACAGTAGTAAAAGCCAGGAGAAATGTTTTAAAAAGTTAAAAATTGTTGCCTCTGAGGAGCGGGAACTGGGTATGGACTAAAGCTTGTGATTCTTCATTGAAAGCTTTGTACGATCTGACTTCCAAAACTATGTGCAAATATTACTTTGATAAAGGTAAAAACGAAATATCTTTAAGTTGCAACAGTTTCCCATGATTTCACCTAAGAGGGAGGAAATACATTCCCTGCCTGTTTCTCGGTCCTCTTAAAAGGAATCATCATATAATAACCTGGAAACATAGAGAAAAGTTTAATGTAGTTTCAAGAAAAATAAAGGAAAATCAGAAAGTATTTTTAATACTTGACCAACAGATGACAGTCCACAGATAACTGTGACTCAAGCATTTAAAAGACAGATTCTAACGATTCATTTCTTTTCCTTCACTGGTATCAAGGAAGAAAAAGTCTGGGACCCATTAGCAGAAGTACCGCTTACTGTTGTTGTTCAGTCACTAAGGCGTGTCTGACTCTTTTGAGACCCCATGGATGTAGCCCACCAGGTTCCTCTGCCCATGGGATTCCCCAGGCAAAACTACTGCAGTGGCTTGGCATTTCCTCCTCCAGGGATCTTCCTGATCCAGGGGTTGAACCCACGTCTCCTGAACTGACAGGTGGGTTCTTTGCCACCAGGGAAGACCTATAGTTTAACAGTAGCTAATAATTTTTAGGCACTTATTCCATGACAGGCACTGACCCATTACATATGTAATTTATAACTTGTTAATATATGTATGACTTATAAACGTACATATAGTAACATAACTTACTATTTTTAATATAACTTACTAACATTTAAAAGGATTAAAAATGGATTCCTCAGAGTGTCATTTGTATCTTTAAGAAAAGATTGTGTTGTCAACTTAGACAATACTACAAACCAAATTCAGTGCTTCCGTGGTTGAGGTCTTGGTGATACTCCCATTGATAGCCTTGGCTTTCAAGAGGTTGAAAGCATTCTAATATTTATCTCTATATGTACCTTTCTTTATAATAACCCAGGAGGTCTCACAGCAAATTTCCAAATTCAGACCAACAAAGGGCTTTAGAAAATGTTCATTTATACTTTTACAAACTTCATTTTCTCTTCCATGGGCCACATCTTGTTGAGACAGCTTGTTTAACCCAGTCCTGAGATATCAAGTAACAGGAGAGATGACAGAATCATGCCCTCATCCAGACTGATCATTTCTTCTGCCACCTTAGCTGGAGATTCAAGTCCTCTTTCTCATCATGGTCAAACTAGTTCAAGGTTGGTTCTTCTGATAAAAGCAGAAGAGAAAACATGTCATCTGTTTGTCAAGTATTAGAAAAACATGTTTCTAAAGGGAGACTCACTAAAATATAGTCAGGATTAAATCTGTTGAACTGTAGTTACTCTGGCCGAGTTGAAAATCTGGTCTTGCCTAGCACACACCAGCTGCCAGCGGAGAATGGCACTTAGGTCAGAAACAACGAACTGGAATGTTGCCCCCCTGGTCAGCTCCCTCTGTGCAGCTTGATTTGGGTTTTGCAGTGACGCGGGTGTGAAAATGGGACAGAGGAGGCTGAGTGGGAAGGAAAAAAAATGGAAGGAATGCTCCAGAAGTGTGTAACTACTTAGAAAGGAGGCAGCCACCAAAGATCCCCAAAGGACTGCTTCTCCTTACTCTGTCCACCTGTCAACCATCGTAAAGGACCTCCTGCAACCAGGGAGAGAGAGAGTGGGTAGTTTAAAGAACACTTTACTACCGAAGAATCTCTAAAGGTCTGAGATTATCCTAGAGGGGAAAGCTGGCCTTACCCAGAGTTGTTCAGTCTGGCAAAGCGGAGTGATACACTTCGCTTCTGTTTACTCTTTTGTTTTCAATTCGCTGTGCCAAGCACTCTTAATGAGAAGACAATGATCTTAAGCTAAACAAACGTAGGACAAAAGTGTCAGAACAGATGTAGCCAGATCACCAGTGGTTATGGAATGAAACACAGGTTTTCATTAACTGTATTATATATACATACATATACAGAGATTTTATATATATATACATAACCTTAAAACATACTGCCACATCATATTAAAATATTCGATGTAAGCATTTTCATTTTAACTCTTCCTCCCCAGCCATTATAGCATTATGAAAAATGTTCTACATGAAAGCATTTGATACAATTCAACACTCATTCACGAATTTAAAATACTTCTTCACTAGGAAGGGCAGGAAACTTCATTAATGTGATAAAGAATAGCTATTTCAAAAAAGACAAAACCCCTAAAGTAGTCATCATACTTGACAGTGAAATACGTAAGCTTTCCTTCTAACACCAGGAATGAGATAAGGCTACTAGTTTACCATTATTTCTATTAAACACTGGAGATCCTATCCAATCCAACAACAACAAGACACAGAATTAGAAAAGTGCAAATAAAACTAACATGACTCACAGATGACATGACTGTATTTAAAAAACACAACAAAACCACTGCACTTAACAGGAGAAGTTAGCAAAGTTGCTGACTATAAGGTTGATATTCAAAAATCAGCTGTGTTTCTATAAGCCAACCACAAACAGAAAATGACATTTTAAAATGATTTTTATAATAGCATCAAAACTGTCAAGTACCTACGGAAAAAATCTATCAGAGTAAGAGTAAGATCTCTACATTGAAAACTCAAAAATATTATTGAAAAAAGATCTAAATATTTGAATGAAGGGGGTATATCATGTTCAATCACTGGAAGGGTCAGTATTATAAAACTGTCAATTCTCCCCACATTTATCTATAGATTCAGAACAATTCCAACCAAAATCCTAGCATTTTTTTTGTGTGGAAAATGACATGCTGAGCCTAAAAAATTATATGAAAATTCAAAGGGCTAAGACTAGACGGGGTAATCTTGAAGAGAAGAAAATGCGAGAGGGCTTATACTATCAGATACCAGAATCAATGCTACAGTCATTAAGACCAGATATTGGTTGGCGCAAAGACAGAAAAATACACCAATGTGATAGAGCAAGCCTAGAATCAATGCCACATGTAAATGGCCACCTAGTTTATGAAAAATGTCAGTGTCATGAAGAGTCTTTTCAATAAATAGAGTAGGTCATACATTGGATATCCACGTAGAGAAAAAAAAGGTTCAACCCCTATCTTACCTCATACATAAAAATCAATGTCATGTGACGTGTAGGGCTTAATCTACAGGTTGTTAAAGCAGTGTAAACAGGGCAAGTAAAAATTCAAAGGGTGCACATTTCATCCTAAGAGTGAGTATTAGAAGATATATATTTGCTTTAGATATGTTTGGCCTATTCTGTTATATAGAGACCCCGTGTTCTTTAATAATGCAGGAAATCTTTCTCTAAAACCTAATGCCTACATCAAGAGTCCTATGTTTAGAAGGTTAATGTGCTTCAATCAGTTGAGTTGCCTTTTGAGACATTGTTTTTTAAGTGAAATATATCAGTAGGTTAAATTCAAGCTACCAATTTTATGCTAGTAATTTAACCTCTTCTTTATATCAATGACTATTTTATAACCTTGCTTCTTATTCAAGTCATCGTATATCTCACTACGGCGTTTCTCTTCCCAAAACTTTTCCTTGGTTTACTTCTCTTTGGCAATTTTTCTTTCTCAGTATCTTACTCTCAGTTCATGCACAATCAGTAATACAAAGCCAACGCCATCTTAAATCAAGATAACCAATGACCTAAAAACTACGTCCAAGGTATTCTTCAGGTCTCACAAGAAATACAATATGATGTAGTTCTCAACCTTGAGACGTCACCAAGGTGAAGGACGTTTAAAAAAGAAGAAGGCAGAGAGACAGTAAGTGCTTTAGAAGCAGAGGAGAAAGAGACTCACACATCCTGAAATAATCAGGGCTCTCTTCACTGTAGAGATGTGTTTAAATTGTAAGGGCCAGTGGGATGACTAGGACTGGATTATTAATGATAGAGATAATCCAAGGAGAAGATACTCATCTCCAACATCTAGCATCTAATACCTGAATTTATTTAAGCAATAATCACAAAATGAATATAACATCAAAGAGGATTAGATTTCATACAGAACCAACCCTTGCAAATTGGACTGGTTTCTCCTGGGTCAATTGTTTGCACCTTGTAATTGGCTAGAGGTGTGGCTGTATCAATAGTAAAGAGATTCCTCGTAAACGGTAGAGATTTCTACAGAAACTTGGCCATAATTAGGTCAAACTTACACACACATTTGGATCTTATTAGCAACATAGTTTAATCAACTAGGCAAAGTTGCCCAGTCTGATTAATAGGTTTTTTAAAACTAAAGGCAGAGTTTTAGGTAAAGGGTAAATGACAACAATAAGGTAATATCCAATTGTCTGACACTAAAAATATTTAATTGTTAATGCAAAGCAAAAGAGTAAGAAGAATGAATATCTAAGTTTCTCTGAAGGAAGTAAGGGGGCCATTGTGTTCACATGACTGGAACATGTGAAGGATGACAGAACTTCTGTTACTAGGTTCTGCCACTGGCTCTCTGCCAAAACTAGAAATTGAACCCTGATTTTTCTTCTAGAACTATGATTAATAATGGGTATCTATCAGATAATACCTAGATAGTCTGAAAAACTGTTAAGGAAAAGATTGGAGGAGACTTAATAAGTTTGATTTAAGTAACTATGAAAATAGAAAACTTTTGGTAGTAGGGGTCATGTAAACCTGTATTATCCCAGAGTGTACTTCTACTTTAAAGCTGACAAGACAGAATTAACATCTGCAGACACAGGTGACATAGCAGGCAGTGCTCTGAGAGCTTTATATGTCAGATATTAGTTACGAAACCAAGTAAGGTACTTTTCTGCTAGCAAACAGGCCTCCTGAAGTTCAGATGAACACTGGAAGCATCAGGAGATAGACAGACTCGCCAAAGAAGCCAGGCGTTCGGATAATTTAAAAACCTGTCACATTCAAATTAATATTCAAATGATATCCAACTAATGATATTCAAACCAATGGAGAGCCACGGTGCAAATAACTCTAATAGGTAATCCACAGCATCTTTGTACTTGGTTTTTAGCACACATATCACATGGTTTGCTTATATTACCATCAAGTTTAGAATGTTATTCAGCGCACACTAAACTTTGGTTTTTACACACTAAACAGATTTCAGTGTCTGACCTCAGAAAAGTACCATGGAAGATCAGCAAGTTCTTAATAAGTCAACAAGAACTTATTAGACACCCATTACATGTTCGATACTGGTGGAATAAAAGGAGAAATAAAACTTGGATCTTATCCTCAGTGACTATATAATTTGGCTTAGAGAATCTTCAAAATAGAAAATAATATAAGGCAGTCTCAAATGAAGGGTTAAACACTGTGATACAGACCAAAAATGCTAGAGGGTTTTTCTTCGTTCATTGAACAAGTGTCATTGAGCCCTGCTATTCACCGAGCATATTCCAGGTAGTTGGGATGTGTCAGTGGATGAACAAACTAGACAAAGATCCCTGACTTCATGGGGTTAATGTGCTAGTGGGATAAAGCAGACAATTAACAATAAATACGGAGAGTAAGTTAATTATATAGGAGGCTAGAGGATGAGGAATGCTTTAGACATGAGAGAATGTAGAGCAGGGGAAAGGGAAGGCCCATGGGGAGGACAGATAATTCAACAGGGGGTCAAAGCAATCCTCACTTGAAGGTAAGAGCTGAGCAGAGATTAGGAGGAGCTGAGAGTCAGCCAAGGTGTCAAAGGAAGAGAATTCCAGGAAGATGCAAGAGCTGGAGTGAAAGCACTAAGGCAGGAGCAGCGTGGAACGTGGGAGGAACAGCAGAGAGGCAAATGTGGCTGCAGGGACGGGGCGAAGGGCAGACGGGGGTAAGAGGGCTGTTGACGTGGTGAGGTAGGGGTCCAGGGCTTACGTTTAAGAGAAGAGGGAGTCGATGCACGGAGTTGAGCACAAGGACAGACCTGACTTCCACTTTAACGTGACCCCTCTGGGTTGAGACTAGGCTGCTGGGGGCTAAGGCAGATTCAGGTAAACCTCTCAGGGGACTGAGGTAGTCCTCAGGGGCAGTGGAGGGGAGAGAAGACACACAGTCCTTTTATGGGAGAGGGAGAGTGATGAACGGTAACGTATCCAAAGAGTGTTTGATGGAGACCACGTCATCTGAACCTGACCTTGAAAGACAGAGAGGACTGGCAAAGGTGGAAGGATCAGGAGAGGTACTCCAGGACATGGTAGTCTTGGAGGCAAAAGTGAGTGTGGCTTGTTCTTGGGACAATGACACCGGTCCAGTTAGAACAAGGAAGGCCAGTCTCTCGGATTGGAGGGAAATAAGATACAGGAGGTAGAAATAGGTTACAAAGAGCTCTGAAAGCCAGCGTTCCTGCTGGTGTCCCGTATTTATGATAGTGTAAATGCTCAATATGTATTAGAAGCTGGGTAATAAAGACAGGCTTTTAGGACCGCTTATCTGGCCGATTGGATTGGCTGGCTGACAGTTTCTCGTTGAGAAGGTCAGCTATAAGGCTGTACAGAAATCCCGGCATGAGGTAATAAAGAGGAATAATTCTCCTGTAGGTAATTGACAGTCACTGTTTTAAATCTGCTTTATAATGGAAACCATTCGCCACTTGTGGGCCAATCTCGTGTTGGCAATCCCTTTCTCAACTAAAAAATCACGTGGGCCTGACAAAACTGTGTGCTCAGGCAGCCACGTCGTCTTGATTCCCGGGTTCTAAGAGCTGAACAGCTGAACATCTATGAAACACACGTACAATGCCCAGTGCCTCCAAATTAGTTACAGGTACAAAACTGGCTACACACACAAAGTAACCTGGTGGAGGTTTCTAGGAACTTAGTCCTCCTCAGGTGAGTCTGATTCATTTTCTATCACAAAGTGTCACAAATAACTCAACACTGGTAGGTGGGCGCAAAGCCTTTTCTGGGCAGCTTTCTAAAGCCTAACATAAGGGTGTTCAAAGGAAGCTAAAATAACGGCAGCTTCGTGTCTGTTCCGTCGATCTACTATAACTAAGAAATTTCCTTTGGTCAGATTCCCTCTGACACAAAGAATATGCACCTCACAAACAGCCATGATGATTTCAGAACCTCCTCCAGCTTATCTTATTCAAGTTATAAGTGAGAATGCTGATAAAGGTAAATGATCCACGACGATCTCCATCAGAGGTATAAAAATTGTTTTTCACTTCACGACCCATGTTTTACACTGCCATTTGTATGGATTTATATTGCAGTTTATATGGATAGCTGCTGGCAGGCGTCCCTGGTGGCTCAATGCAGGAGGCATAGGAAACTCAGGTTCAATCCCTGGGTCGGGAAGATCCCCTGGAGGAGGAAATGGCCACTCACTCCAGTATTCTTGCCTGGAAAATCTCATGGATGGAGGAGCCTGGTGGGCTACCGTCCATGGTGTCGCAATGAGTCGGACACGACTGACTGACTTTCACTCACTCATACTAAGGAAAACATTATTATGGAAAACAGTAAAATTCTAGAAAAACTCCCTGAACTGTTATTACTTGTGAGATCATGAAATCTGGAGCTGTCAATGACCTAAATCTTTATCATATAGAGAACATTATAATCTAAGACAATTTTTCAATGTCTCTGAAAAGAAAATATACAATCATTGCTTTCATTTAGGCACAAAGAATGATTTAACTTGTGGAAATTCAATCTCTTTATAGACAAATGTTAATGAAATTGGGAGGTAACTGGCCCATTTAAAAAAGATATCAGACATGAGGATGCATTTTTTTAAGTCTCATCATTTCCTTATCAAAACATTCAAGAAAGGTTATACAGAGGCCTCATCTCACTTAAAACTGCCACTCATTTTGATGCATAAGGAATTGTGCAGTGTTTTTCTTCCATATTCCTCAAAATGCTCAAATTTAGGATACTGTGTATCCCCTGTTCCATCTACAAGTGATTAACACTACAAGCCCAGGATAATGAACTTCACAGAGGGCGTCTGGTGTGCTTTCGCAACAAGTGTGTCATTCAGTCCTCACAACAGCCCTGTATTGTCTGTTAACATGTGTGCGGAGGGCAGAGGGGATGACACGCTTAAATTCACACAGAAAGCATATGGCCAGGACAAGTCCAGGAGTTCCATTTCCTGACACCACACAGGTCCCTTGAACTTCTGGAAAGGTAAAAGCCTTGGCTCAGTTATCTAGTGCTTCCAAGTACACAGCTGCCTGGAGCCACACGGCCACAGTTAGAGTCTCCCTCAATAGAAACGGCGGCCATCCATCACTCAGCCCTCTCTCGGGAGAGACTCTCGTTTCAAAGAATCATCTATTGCAGCATTTGTCGTGTCTCTAAGGCACGCTTCCATTGCTCAATCAGTTCCAAAGGACAAGCATGTCATCATCTTTCAGTGCTCTGGTGCAACAACTTAAAATTAGAGAATTCACCCAGGACTAGGTCTGGCACGGAAAGTGGGAGGCATGTTCAGCTTCAGTTTATGGACGCTTCCCTTCAACCTCACCCGTTTCTCTAGTGGAAATGGTTTCATGGCCAGCGTGGGGTTACTTGGGGTTCCTTGGAAAGCTCATGATGAAAACAGAAAGGGGAATAAGATACACGGAATCATGGTGATAATGAAGCCCAGGAAAACATGCAGAAAGTCCCCTTTGAGCATAGAGGTTACACAGAGTGGAGTTTTTAAGTCTCATGAAAGGGACCAGTATGGCTGGATAACTGGACCGTTGACACTCAGTGAGCCACTCTGCCTTCAATAGCAGCACCCAGATCTTTGCAACACCCTTATTTCCTTTTGCCTGTGATGAGGAAGAGAAGGCAGATAAATTCCTGTACCAAGGCCAGGTACTTAATGTCTATAGCGTTTCATCTCTGCTGGCCTCGATTAGCTAATGATGACCACGTTCCCAATTTATTTTCAGGTTTGTTTGTTTGTTTTGGCAACAGTGAAGTATTTAAGTGGCCATCTACAAAATACAATAGAAGTGAACTATCATGGGTCTTTGGCCTTTAGAAACACATTTTTGACAGAAAAAAAATTTATGAAAAAGAGTAATCAGAGACCATTTAACATGAAAGTTAAATAATTGGTACAATATATAATTTCTTAACCACTAGTAATTCTATTCTGTACCATCTTAATTAAGAAGAAAAGTACTGCGTTATTCTTTTGAAAGGGATTTGAGACACAAAAAAATTAAACCCAGGGCAAATTCAGGGTGTAAAAATAAAGAGGTTAGTGCAGAATGAAAACTAACGCAAAACCCGTAACTATCCCTTACCATAAACATATTTGCTTCAGTTAACCTAAAATATTTGTTGCGCTGCATTCTGGACGTATTCTTTTCAAACAGACAAAACTGTCAAATTTTGACACAAGAATTATTTTACAGTATAGGTTGGACATTCTGCCCTCATGCAGGTTAAATTAATAACTGGAGAAACATAGCAATACTTTTTACGGCTTGTAGAAAAACAGAGTAACAGGATTTTATGTAACATAATAAGAATAAAACTCCTGTTAAAGAGACTCAGATGACAGAAATATACATTGAATCCAAATGTCACAATAAAATGAAATGTCATTTCAGGAAATCTTTTTCTTCACTTTTAAAAAGCACAATGTTTAAAAAAAATCCTGTGATTAATATGTTCAAACTTCAGGCTTTCAGGGAAATTAAAACATCAAAATGTAAAGCCATCCATTTCAACAATTAAGCAACTTAATTTTAACACGTTAGCATTTATGTTGTAAAATGTGAACCAGACTAGCTAACACAGTGAATTTTTACGTAGCATCTACAAGAAGGGAGGATAAAAAAGAAATAAATATGATATAGCACAAAACAGAAGCAGCTGTGCTAATACGCTCCAGTAGAAGGAGCTATAGAAATAGAAAAGTTACTTTTTGCAAAGGCCAAGAAAGAAATGCTGAAAATGGAGGTATCTAATTGAATCTTTCATATCCGAGTAAAGGTAATAATCATTTACTTAGCATGCAATAGTAAAATGAGACGCTTAGAACAGGCCTTCTCCGAGGTCTCCACACTATTCTACAAAGTGTTAGGCACTGTGCTTCGCACTCTAAGAAATATAAAGAATAAAATGTGGTCCTATACCCTGGATGCTTATAATTCTTTGAGAGAGATAAAATGTCCACACAAGTATCTAGATTTCAAAGTAGAGCAAAAACACGTTGAGAGTACTTTAAAATCAATAAATGCTGCTATGAGAGATAAACAACACATAAGGCTAAAAGGAGGAAAGATATTCTAAGAAGACCTTAGGTATTTGGGGAAAACATACATCAACCCAGAAAATGCTGGGTAGCCCAAAAAGTTTCTTTGGGTTCTTTGTAAGATTGTACAGAAAACCCCAATCAAGTCTTTTGGCCAAACCTATAAAAACAAGTAGAATTTCTTTGGATATAAATAGACCTTGAATACTTAAATTCAGGACACAGGAGTCATGCACAGAAATAAAACCTGGATTTAGTTGTTTGTTCTTAGCTCTGAGTATGCTTTAAGCGAACGCAACAGCAGCAAGTTAAGCATCAAAACACTGACCTACACACATCAGAGAAGCAGAACAGACATCACTCGGAAAACACAAGATCAAGTTCACCCTTCCGTGATGCCCGGAGTATACCGATAGCCAAATCTGGAGCTGACTTTACCTTGTGAAGTACCTGCAGACACTGTGACAGCAAAGGGCTCGCTCTCTGGGTCAATAAGAGGATCTCCCAGGGTTTCACCCATCACAGCATGGAATAGGGATTTGCCGTGACTCCCACCGATATTGGGTCTATTTCTTGCAAAGGGCCAGTTCCGTTCAAAGAAAAAGATGTGTGGCAGTAAAACTTGGGAATGCACCAATGAGTCAAGACATCCGTTTCCAAATGTTTGGGGGAGGTGGGAATAAAGTCACACAGGACCAGGCTGGCATCCTCACAGATGGACTGGCTGGCATCCTCCTGTTAGAGACCAGCTGTGACACACTGTTGTGTCACAACGCTGTTCACTGCTTTGGCAAGACCTGGTACATTACAAGGAAAACATTGCCACACTGTCTCGCCAGTAACCCTCGTGTCTTGTGAGGGGCGGGGGCAGGACAGTACTTAGAACTCTGAGAGCGAAGATACAGTTCAATATTCAGTTGATTCTAAAATGGAAAACTTCACATCTCTGGGTTATGAAATACTAGCTAAACTTCCTTGCATACATTTTTTTTTCTGTCTGCCCACCCTTGGTTGAATGCCTAGTCATATCATCTGATATCTGATGAAAATGTCTGAATTCAAGTATGTGTCTATAAAATTTGCGATCAGCTACCAAAATGTTCTGTCCTTAGGTATTTATTCTATTACTTTGTAAAGTCTGTAAAAAAAAAAAAAATGACACAGCTATCCAGACTCTCTAAAACTGAAGGGTTAACAGACTGGAGACAGGGCCGTCAAACTTAGATTTTATATATGAGGGTCTGTTTCTCAAAAACATGATTATTAAGTTTATCCATCCATAGCATATACAACAGATGATGTGTGAACGCTGGTTAACGTTGATAGGATAGATTCCATATCATTATGAAAAAAGTGGAGTCCTCCCTGAGAGGAATAATGCATTACCAGAAAGAAAAAAAAAGAAAAGACTGACATTGATAGGCTGGAGAGGAATTGTGGTCAGTTTTGTAATCAGGAAAAAGCTGGCTTCTTGCTCAAGGCCTTTGACCTTTTTGGCAAAGGGAAACGCTAGCTACGCCAAATCTCAATGTGGGAGCAGGCCTCCTCCTATCACACAAGTGGCCTCATGGAATTGCAGTGACTTGTGGATTTAAAAAGATGCCCCCACATGGGGCAGTATATCAGGTGGTAATAAATCTCTGACTGCGCTGATCCCAATATTCCCCAAGCGGAATACATACATATCTGGTTCATCTACATTGAGTAACTCGTCATCCTACAAGAGACTAGCCAAAGCTCCCTTGTCAGTCGTGGAGCAATAGCTTGGTGGGAAGGAGACTTAACTGGGTCTCCACAGCACAGAATACAGTGGAGAGTTGGGCAATTCCATCGTGTATAAACTCCTAAAAACCAAAACACATTTGTTGAGGTGATTGAGCTAAAGGAACTTTCTTGGTGGTCCAAATAACGGAGGGAATCACAGCTGTGTAGAACTGGTTGTTTTCTATTTGCTGCTGTTGTCGTTCCGTCCCTAAGTCGTGTTTTGAGTCTTTGTGACCCCAGGGACTGCCGGGCTTCCCCATCCTTCACTGTCTCCATGAGCAAAGCTCAAACTCATGTCCACTGAGCCAGTGGTGCCATCCAATCATCTTATCCTCTGTCACCCCCTTCTCCTCCTGTCCTCAATCTTTTCCAGCATCAGGGTCGTCTCTCAATAAACAAGTTTCTTCTTTCTTCTCAATGGGATATTTTGCAAGAATTTCTTCTTGGTTGAGGTGATGATAGATACAAATACGTCAAGAACACTTTCCTTTTTGTTAATAAAACTGAACAAAAATTTAAGCCCCATTCGGCCTACACATAGGGCTTCCCAGGTGGTTCGAGGGGTAAAGAACTCGCCTGCCCATGCGGGAGATATAAGAGATGTGGGTTTGAGCCCTGGTTTGGGAAGATGCCCTGGAGGAGGGCATGGCAAGTGACTGCAGAACTCTTGCCTGGAGAATCCCGTGGACAGAGGAGCTGGAAGGTGTCAGCCCAGAGTTGCAAAGAGTCAGACACAACTGAAGCAACTTAGAACCCACGCACTGCCTACAGATACTCAATGTTCCAAAATGTGCCTGAGTCTGAAAGGCAAATTTTGGCTTTAGTTCTGTTGTGTGTATGTGTTAGTAACTCAGTCGTGTCCAACTCTTTGCGGCCCCATGGACTGTAACCCTCTGGGCTCTTTGGTTCATGGGATTTTCCAGGCAAGAACACTGGAGTGGGTTGTCATTCCCTTCTCCAGGAGATCTTCCCAACCCAGGTATCAAACCTGGGTCTCCTGCATTGCAGGCAGACTCTTGACTGTCTGAGCCACCAGGGAAGCTCCTTATTCTTGTTAAGTGGCAGTATCTCACCCAGTTCCCTATCATCACCTCATTCTTGCCTTCTGATTGCACAGTCTCTCCAATTTTTAAAAAATGAACTTAGAACAAGTTTACTAAAGTGTCCGTAAAATTATGATGGATTCTAAGAAGGATAAAGTTGGCAGAATGACACCATATTCGAGTGAGAGAAGCCCTTTGCGGGTCTAAGGATCTATTAATAAGATGAGGAAATGGGGATCCCAAATGGGAAGTAAATTCTCCATGTTAAACAACTAGGGAGGGATGGAGCTGGAACTGGAATCTAATTCTCAAGCCAGTTTACCATTGGCCTTCACTGACTCCTACCCTTAGAAGTGACTGAATCACCGCTTTTAATAAATCAGGCGCAACAGGGATAGAGTACCGGGTGAGTTGAGGGGGAAATGCGTTAACTCTTTAAGTGGCTGTTCATCACTTCTCAGTATCTATGGATATGGAGGGAGTGTGGGGAGTTTCTCAGAACGCTTCTTCCTGTAAATCCCACACTGCCTCAGTGACCATCTAGCTCATTCATGCCACATAATTCTATCCGAGGATCATCTTAGTTTTGTTTCTGAGGTCTCCAGTCATCTCTTTTACTCTTTGGGCAAGACACACAGTCATTCTTTCTAAGGGTCATCAAAGGGACTGATTTCTAGATTCTTCATCTACTGTTATTTCTATTCTCTTTTTTCCCCTTCTCAAACACCATTCAACTTGGCCTACCTCCTGTGTCACTAGACCCTGTAAGCCTCTAACAGTTCTGGAGACATGCTTCAGCCATTCGAACATAAAATTATTTTTAACAGCAAAGTATTCCACAGCCCCTGAATCTAATACCACTGACTCTCACAGCACTGACCACAATCTGCCAACTCTTCTCCCCTAGACTACAGTAACACGAATGCAAAAACTTGTCCTATTCACTGTCTTTCATTCATTTATTTATTCAACGAATGTTTACTGGCAATATATCACCACGATCTTGGCAGGCATGGAGCCAGGTGCTGGCTTGATGAACAAGATGCACATGCTCTCACCTGGTAGAATTTAAAAATAGTCAATAGACAAAAATGACAGGTTTTTTTTTTTTTAAATGACAGTTTTAATAGAGCAGTGGCAGGTACAAGAAACGCTGCTCAAACTCTTGACAACATACCAAGCAACACAGAAAGCATCCCAAGGTACTAACAAAATACTTATATCATACAGATTGTTCAGTCATATTTGTCATGTTAGTGATTGTATTTTGTTTCAGTTCAGTCGCTCAGTCGTGTCTGACTCTTTGCGACCCCATGAACCGCAGCATGCCAGGCCTCCCTGTCTATCACCAACTCCCGGAGTCCTCCCTCAGATGTTCATGAGATACTAAATGCCAGGTATTATTCTAAGGCATAAGAGATAATAATATTTGTAAGTCAAAGTTCCCATCCTTGACGAGTCCATGTTTAATTATATTTATCAAAATTATCCAAACATACCCAAAAGAGTGATCTTTTAGCTTCCTTAACCTTACTTTTATAAAGAATTCTATTGCCTTCCATCCTGTGGAGCATGTCCTTTGAAAGATTGCTATTGTTTGGTTGTTTAGTCACGTCTGACTCTTTGTAAGCCCGTGGACTGTAGCCTGCCAGACTCCTCTGTCCATGGGCTTGAGTACTGGAGTGGGTTGCCATGCCCTTCTCCAGGGGATCTTCCTGACCCAGGGACTGAACCCACATCTCTTGCATCTCCTGCATTGGCAGGCAGGCTTTTACTGAGCCACCTGGGAAGTCACCTATGAAAGATAGCCCTTGGTAATTTACCAGAGTGAGGAGAAGTGGGACAAGGCCACCTTCCCAACACACTAGCACCCAGCTTCCACCACTGGGGGATGTCGGGCTCTGTGCCATGTGGAGGCAAGAAGACGAGACAATCGTCCCCCTGTGGCCGGTGGAGGCGCAGGGGTGTGGATGTGACTGTGGGTGCAGGACACATCAGCAGCAGGAGAAAGCATGGGGAAAACCAGAAATGGCGGTATCACAGGGAAGATGGAAAACTTAATCCTATCCTAGTTATGACAGCTGAAAGATATAGAAGTCTGGAATTTGAGAAGGCTGCTCTTCAATATTTAGTCTTTAGTATTATTTATGGAGTTGTGTCTTAACCAAAAGAATCTGAATATTACTCATCCGAAATACTCCCCAAATTTTAGTACACTTAGGAGAAGCTATTAGAGTAATGGGCTTCCTAGGTGGTTCGGCAGTAAAGAACTCTTTTGCCAATGCAGGAGACGAGGGTTCGATCCCTAGGTCTCTAGGGATCTATTCCAGAATAACGGAAACCCACTCCAGTATTCTTGCCTGGGAAATCCCGTGGACAGAGGAGCCTGGCAGGCTACAGTCCATGGGGTCGCAAAGGGTCGGACACAACTTAGCAACTGAACAACAGCAACAAGTAGAGTAATAACAGCTGTTAACAACTCCATAACATAAGAGAATGTCTAAAAATGTATAATTAGCAAAATCATAGTATTATATCTGTATGAAGTTTTAAAAAGCACTAGGTTGACAAAGATTTACATCAAATGTTCCCATAGAAGAGAGTATTTTTCCTGTCACATTACTCTCGGAAACTAATGAAAACCTTTCTCTTTTTTCAATCATGGTAATGTTAGCTGATGACATCACGTAAGTTTCACATGTACAAGGTTATAGCTCAGCTTCTGTAATATACTGCAGCATGTGTGTGTCTGTGTGTGTCCGACTCTTTGTGACACCATGGACTGTAGCCTGCCAGGCTCCTCTGTCAAATGGGATTCTCCAAGGAAGAATCCGGGTAGCCATTCCCTTCTCAGGGGATCCTCCCATCTCAAGGATCAAACCTGGCTCTCCTGCATTGGCAGGCGGATTCTTTACTGTTCAGGGTTGGGTGGCTATAGGTTAAATTTGGATTTCATTCCCTAGATTGGATGTGAATTTTAAAACTGCTTTAATTGCTTTTTTTTTTTCTGTAAAACAAGCTATGTTAGTACAAGTTAGCATAGTGTGTATAGAATTCTTTCTCCTGCTAGCTCTCTGTCTCTCCCTGTGATCAGTCATGTCTGACTGTTTGTGACCCTATGGACTGTAGCCCTCTAGGCTCCTCTGTCCATGGGTTTCGCAGGCAAGAATACTGGAGTGGGCTGCCATTTCCTTCTGCTATATCCCCATTGAAAACGTTGCTTTGTTTCATGCTACAAGAGCTCTGACCACTTGCATTAGCTCCTGAAAGGTCAGGAGCTTCTTGAGGGAACAGTACCTAACAATTGTGGGCATCCCTCGGGTCTTGGGCAGTGTGCCTAGCTGGCATCAACGCGTGTTACTGATCGTTCCTGTTGGTGATGAGAGCAATGAGCAGACAGCTGCCTGACACACCTGTCTCCCGCGGATCATTCACGGAGGACAGGGACCTCGGGAACTGACATCACCCTCAGCTTTCTTCTTCTTCCGACAAGGCTGACATCTCCCCAGGGTCCCCCAAGGAAGCCACACAGCTGCCAACAACCAGAAAGACTTCTGAAGCTCACTTCCCCTGCCCAGAACGGCTGCCTTTTCCTAGCGCAACAGAAGTCAGCTCAGAACCCCACCTTCCAGTGTCGAGGGGTGCATCAATGCGGTTTCTCCACGGTCTCGGGGAACACGGCATGGGAAAAACGATGTTTCAGTGGAACACAAGCCTTTCAGAAGAACATACAACCCTGTTTCCTAACAGGTAGGTCCCATGGCCACCGTGCCATGGAAAGAGAGAAAGGAAGGCCGCCACTAAACACACCTGGGTCCTTTCTTTCTTTTTTTCTGGAAAGAAAGGAGGGCAAGATCCATTCTTCTTTAAGCTAAAACTATAACTTGGTTTGGAATTTCAAAAAGTATTGGGTGGGCCAAAAAGTTCTTTCAGATTTTCACATACGTGAAAAATTTGGAAGAATTTTTCTGGCCCACCCATTGACATGTTTTCTATGTTAACGTGTTCAGACGCTAAGTCAAGTCCAACTCTCTGTGACCCCACGGACTGCAGCACGCCAGGTTCCTCTGTCCTCTACCATCTCCCGGAGGTTCTCACACTCAGGTCCATTGAGTCGGTCAGGCTATTTAACCATCTCATCCTCTGCCACCCTCTTCTCCTTCTGCTTTCAAACCTTGCCAGCAGCAGGGTCTCTTCCAAGAGAGAAGTTGGCCCTTCGTGGATCACAGCCTTGTCATGGTGAAGGGGCCGGGGTAACCCAGTGAAGCTATGAGCCGTGGTCAACTGGAGAAGGAAACGGCCACCCACTCCAGTACTCTCACTTGGAGAACCCCATGGACAGTATACGTTTTCTAGACAGGATTGTTATTTTAAGCTCATGAACCATTTTGATGAATGAACATGAATCTGAGCAAACTCCAGGAGACAGTGAAGGACAGGGAAGCCTGGTGTGCTGCAGCCCACGGGGTCGCAAAGAGTCTGACACAACTTAGCAACGGAATACCACCACCCACCGCCATTCTGAATGAAAGAAAATTCACTCGACGAAAAGATGTTAGCTTATAGCCAACAGTGCCAGGAGATGTGTATTTGGTATTTTATAAGGTTTTCTTGACCCTGAAGCGATGTGATGTATGGAGTCATAGATGGAAACTGAAGTCAGAAAGCCTAGGTTTTCGGTTGTTATATGACTTCAGACTTGTGTTAACTCTTTGGATTCATATTTCTTGTCTCTGGAAGAAGAAGAACTTTCTGCAAAACCCTTTGGCTTCTAACGTGGAGATACTTAACAGTACGCCTGCAATTTGTTTATTTAAAGGGTAATGGAAATTCCGTATATTGCATTCTTATACATTCTAATCCTGAGTTACTACTTCCTTTTCATACCTGGTGGCTAATTAAATTAGGTACACCATGGAAGGGACTTTCATCTGGAAACTTCCTTCTTCCCGTGCCCCCCCCACCCCCTTCAAAAGTCAACTTGCCTGTTATACCTGAAAAAAACAAAAACAAAACAAAACTCTAACCTGTCTAACCACTTTCGAGGGATCAACTAAACACTTTTCCAGTCGTTATACCATTGAACCAAAGACATACCACCTAAACTATGTTAACTTGTGTTTGCAGTGTAATATTTGAAATTCTCCAGCAATTTGGTTTCTAACCATAAGAAAATACCTACAGGTGACATCATCAACTGACCCATATTTAAGTTGTGGGAAATCCCAAACTTCTAAAACATGTATCTTCTTCATTGTTCAGATTTTATCAGTTAATTTTTCAAGATCAGCTATCTGGAGATTCCTAAGGTAACGTATCCCATCACTGGTGAGCCATATGAAAACCCTGCAATCCTAATGAAAGTTCAGCACCACTGAGCTATAGGCAAGTTTAGTTTATGTAAAATAAGCCATTTACCAGTTTTGTGATTGCCTCAAATGAAATACGACTTTTGAGATCACAGACTCCTATAACTTGATACCACAGAGATTAACACACTCAAACTCTTGATTTTTCACAAGGAAAATGAGTTCCAGAGAAATCATATGATTTGCCCAAGGTATGACTCTGATAATCAGCAGCAGACTTTGAGCTAGAAATCAGGTTTCTTCATTCCCAGTCTGTGCTCCGTCTCACTAACAGGATGCAATAAAACATTCAAGTTAATTGTTCCAATCGATTATTCTTAATGCCAACAATTATGTTAGAAGTCTATCAGCACAAAAGCTTCAGTACTGTGCAAGTCACTTAGCGTGTGTGACTCACCTGTGGGACTGCCACAGTGGACCCCGGAGTTTAGAGTCGGGGCTTTTTACAAAGGAAGTACTCAATAACAGCTTGGTAATTAAAAATTGGTGATATCTGATCAATCAGTTCAGGAATCTATTCTGCTGACAAATGTCCTTTTGCCTCATGCTCAGATTCTTCATGAGTCATCCTAACAGCCTGGGGCTCTTCTGGTACAAACAGTTGTACTTTCTATTGACACAGTTCCTCTAATGAGAAGAATAAAATTACTATGCGAAAATTTCCACTGTGAGGTATTCATACTTCTAAGTTTTAAAAAGCACCTTAGAGCTGTGCTGTGCTTTTATCTATTTTGAAATTCACAATGATGCTAGGAGGTCCTTTAAAACAACAAGAAAGTGAAAAGCAGCTCTTGAAAAGAGCTTGCATGTGGAACCTGGCAATGGATTTTGGCTACAAAATTAACCTTTATTTTTCTATCAGCTCTCTAACTGCTACCATAAATAAAATGGGTCTACTATTGCTAAGCGAACCTTTAAAATTAATACTTGTTTTTGAAGTTCTAACTACTTAACAATTTCATACTCTACTTATATACAACATGTTTGTGAAACATACTTACATTCAAAAAACATAAATTTAAGAGCAACAGAGGTGTCAGTTGATGACTGTTTTCATTATTTTATTAACCAAGTTGTCATGTGTAAGGTTTAAATTGTTGATGATAAGATTTCGAAATATTATGATTTTGAAAGCCCACTCTGTTCCAGGCACTGGTTTATTTAAATCATCTTTAATTCTCACAACCACTCTTTTAGATGAGAAAACAGAGACTTGGAGAGATAAAGTGACATGCCCCAAGTAAAAACGCTTGTAAAGTGACAGAGTTTGAATTCAAACATGGGTCTGTTTGACTCTTTACACCATGTTGACTGAAGACAAATAGACACAACTTTACAGACAAAACCCACTACCAGATGTTTTTGAAAGATACTAAATTGTTTTCCAGTCTTTTCACTTTCTTTCCTCAATGGAAACATTTTTATTTTCCTTAAAGGACAGAAAGCACTGTTGCTTTTCTATATGAAAGTGTTTTTTTTTTAATTAACATATTTACAGAACCAATCCATTTTCATTGTTGAAAATTTCAAAATACAGACTGGTAAAAATAAAATCATATTTCTACTACTTAGAGATTATAAATGTTGAACTCTTAGTGTTTCTCTAACTGGATCTCTTTCTGGGCATACGTATAATCATAAATATATATATAAATGTACATTCCTGTACCTATACACATAGCATTTGTGTGTTTTAGTAAAAATGAGATGATGCTTATTGGTAGGAAGCCTGCTTTTCATTTATTTATAAGTTGTTTTATTTTATTATTTTTACCTTCATATTTTTACTGGGGTATAGCCAATTAACAACGTTGTGATAGTTTCAGGTGAACAGTGGAGGGACTCAGCCATACGTTGACACATTCTCCTCCAAACTCCCCTTGCATCCAGGTAACCTGCTTTTTAAAGTCTGTAATCCCCATCTTTCCATTTTACTCAATTTTAATTTCAAATAATACCCAGTCCATATTTGAATTTTCAAGCTGACCCCAAATGGCCTTTATAACTGGTTTATTCCTAGCCTGAATCTAACCCAGGATGTAGCTGTCCATTTGGTTGCATGTCCCTTAAGTCTTCTAAAATCTAGGGTAGTCACCTTCCCCCACTGCTAATTCCTTAATTTTAAGGCCACTGACTAATGGAAAAGTTTAGCCCAGTTTACCCCATGGTATGTCCACCCTCTGGATTTGTCTGGCTGTTTCCTTCTAGGATTGTTTATCTTGCGTCTCTATCCTCATGCTTCCCACAAATTGGATATTATATCTAAGGGTGTGTGGATACAAGTGAAACATTTGTAACACAGGTAATATTCTATGTTTCCTAGTTCACCACATCAGAGATGATATGTGGCTGACCATTAGTGAGGCTAAGATCAATCACTAATTTAGAGTGATGATAACACTGTAGGGTTCCTTTTTTCTTCTTGCAACTAGAAAGGAATATGTGTGCTGCTCACTACGGAATTATAAGGACGTTCAGTTTCACCAACCACTCGCCCAAAAGTCACAACACACTTAATCATCTTTGAGTGAATCAACACTTTGAGTTTATGAAGTTTGACTCTATCCCTCCTGCACTTATTAGCTGGCATCTTTATATGAGCTAGAGCTTTCCATTGAGAACTAAAGCAATGTGGATACCCCTGAAATATAGTTTTCTATTGCAAAGGAAGAATAAATACTTGATTTTTTTCTCTTGCTCTAAAAAAGTAGAAATCTTCAGCATAGAAATCTCCTGGTTCAGCATTCTGTTCTCAATGTTCACAGAACGCTCTTCTGTTCTTGAATGCTTCTCACTGAATTCTCATATCATAAAACACTGACATATTCAAGTTCCTATTTTTTCAACTGTTTTTTCACTTTTCTGTTATCTTTGGTTCTAAGACAGTGACAACCAAGACATCCATCCTCTGGTTCTTTAGAGCTCTAGTCCTTTTTCCTTGTATTAAACATACAAACCACTTATCAACTCCTAATAATATAATGAAGGCTTCAGTTTCACCTAACGATTTCCACTACTAGCGATTTTCAGTTTTCAGCAAGTGGTTTTTCCTAAATTATAGGGAATACATACAATACAAACTGAACTGGTTCCTCCAAAGTTATGTTGTATGTCAGCATAGCTTTGGGAAGAGAGTTTAAGATTCCTGACAGGTTTGTGGACTTAATAAACCACATTCCAACCACTGAGTTTGTTTTTTGCACTCCAGGGGTGCTTTTCTTCAGATACACTAGGCACTAGAAAGTAAGATGCTATGTTTTTACGCTTACAAACATGAGCTCCATTTTAATTAAACTCTTTATTTTAAACATTTAGAAACATCTTATTGAATACGAAGGGAAGGAGAGGAAAACTAACATATGAAGAGAGACAAAAAAAAAAAGCAAACAATGCTTTCAATTCTAAAATAAGTATGCCCTCCCCTCATAAAAATAAAACCAAGTATTAAGTCAATCTTCCTTCTAATTATGTTTTTATTTATCTATTGCATACACTCAGATGAAGAGCTCAAAATGCCTAAAGTCATTCTGGGCAAGTTGACAAGTATCCTACACAATGAAATGAGAAGTGGGAAGAAGGCCAGATTGCCTAATTGTTACTTGGGAATCCGAGGAGGTGGACAAGCCAAGATCTTTACAGGGATCCAAAGAGTACAGCTTCTTCCTTAGGCAGCAAGAGAAAACAATGGGCCAGAGTTTCATTCTGTGTAATTTTATAGGATGATTCCATTGTTTCTTTCATGTAGTGCCTGAAGGGAAAGTGTATTGCTATCTATGGGAGAGCTTCCATTAGAGAGTTATTACAGAAGATGAGAACATAGCCCCTGGGAGATTAATGAGTGATACCGCATTCAGTCTCCTATGGAGCCTTCAGATAAATGCTTTGAGAACTGTGCACCCAAAAGACCTCTGCTCTGAGGTCAGGAAGTTTTAGTGACCAAGCGTTATTGTGACAAGGAGTACGGCAAGCTGATTGAAGCAGCTTTGGAAAGAGCGTTTGGGAGAGGGGATAAACGGGGGATTGAGAAAGGGGATGGTATACAGAGACAATGGAAGTGTGAGGCTGTCACTTACGCAGGAAGTCTTAAAGAACATTTGACCTAACCCCTTTCTACTACAGCTGGGGACACCAAGGTATTAACATGTAGAGTGACTTGCCCACTACCATGCCCTAGAAAACAGGGAGTTGGCCACGAAATCAAAGCTAGAATCCATGACATCTCTTTAAAAACGATACAGATAAATTTCTTTACAAAACAGAAAATGGACTCACAGACTTAATTAGAGGACAAACTTATGGTTGGGGGTGGGGGGAAGGATGGGAGAAAGGGATGGTTAGGGAATTGGGGATTGACATGTACACACTGATCTATTTAAAATGGATAACCAACATGTCTTGCTGTATAGCACAGGGAACTCTGCTCAGTGTTATGTGACAGCCTGGCTAGGAAGTGGGGTTTGGGGGAGAACAGATACATGTTATACGTACGGCTGAGTCCCTTCGCTTTTCATCTGGAACGACCACAACACTGCTCATTAGCTATACCCCAATACAAAACAAGAAGTTGAAAGTTTCAAAGAATAAAATGGATAACCAAAATGGATAACCAACAAGGTCCTGCTGTATAGCACAGGGAACTCTGTGCTATGTGACAGCCTGGATAGGAAAGGGGTTTTGGGGGAGAATGAATACATGTATATGTATGGCTAATTCCCTTTGCTGTATACCTGAAACTATCACAACTTTATTAACTGGCTGTACTCCAATACAAAATAAAAAGTTAAAAAAAATAATTCTTAGCTTTTTAGTCCCAGTTTAGATGCCACCTCCCCACGAGGAATTTTTGGACCATTCTGGACTCTTTAGAAGTCCTTCCTCTCCCATAAACAAAAGCAAAAAAACCCCTCATGGAGTGGTTATGGATGTTCTCTTGCATGTTGTTTTATTTTAGTTCATTTTAGTCTAATCTGCGAACAAAGTAGATGCTGAAAGAACAAGCGAATGGAAAGAAAGAGTTAAGGGGGAGGAGAGTGCACCTCAAAAGAAGCAGAAGACCACAGTTCAGCCTTGAGTTCTGCTACTAAGTGTAAGTAAGTGTTAGTCGCTCAGTCATGCCCGACTCTTTGCGACCCCATGGACTGAAGCCCACCAGGCTCCTCTGTCCACGAGATTTTCCAGGCAAGGATACTGGAGTGGGTTGCCATTTCCTTCTCCAGAGGATCTTGCCAACCCAGGGATTGAACCCCAGTCTCCTGCCCTGCAGGCAGATTCTTTACCAGCTGAGCTACTAACTCCATTCATGAACAAGCCGCAGTGGCCCTGGTCTCAATTCCCCATCTATAAAGTGGAGACAGGGAAAGGAGAGTAGATTAGACGGACATCTAACATTTAACTCTTCCAATCAGTGTACTTTCAAGATTAAGATCTCATCTGTTATAAACTCCTGTCCCTAATCAGAATCATGCCTAACCTATTATTAACAGGTTAACAGTATTACTATTATCATCTTCCCACACCCCCACCCACTCACCGTCCTATTGTTCACTATTTCCTAACACATACCTGAAGTTCTATTTAAAAGGATGTATCTACTCATTCTGATGTACCTGTGGTATACAGTGGGTGCTCAATACATGTTGAATGGATTCGTTAACCAGTGAATCAATGCGTATACTCCTATTTTCTATCATCTGCCAGGACTTATTTCTGGCTTCCTGATCTTGTTTCTGCTATAATACTTAGTGAATGATATGTTTCTCTTGATGGGAGCAAAGTAAATGCTGTTTGAATGTCAGTTCATTAGTTCTTACCCTTAATAACAAACTGTACACAGAGTCAGTACCACAGAATTTGTTGCCTGTTGCTAAGTCGTGTCTGACTGTTTGCGACCCCATGGACTGTAGTACGCCAGGCTTCCCTGTCCTTCACCATCTCCCAGAGTTTGCTCAAACTCATGTCCACTGAGTCAGTGATGCCATCCAACCATCTCGTCCTCTGTCATCCCCTTCTCCTGCCGTCAACCTTTCCCAGCATCAGGGTCCTCAAGACCCCGTTTTCCCGACAGCCAGTCCCTCCCATCAGGAAGTTTGCATAAGCCTCTTATCCTGATCCATCAGAGAGCAGACAGAAGAAGCAAAAGCTACAACCCCACAGTCTACAGAACGAAAACCACAATCACAGAAAGCTAACCAAAATGATCACGTGGATCACAGCCTCGTGTAACACTGAAGCTATGAGCCGTGAGAGCCACGCAAGACAGACAGGTCAGGGTGGAGAGTTCTGACAAAACATGGTCCGCTGGAGAAGGGAATGGCAAACCACTCCAGCACTCTACTTCAAGAACCACATCATTTACCCCTGAGTTGTTTCACATAGTTGTTTTATTCCTCCAGGTATATTGTTAAGTCCTTTGAAAACATGAGAAGGTATGCCTTTTACTTCATTTATTCTTCTTAATATAGCACTAGAGGTTCAAGACTCGATTGACTATTAATTCTAAACAGACAGTGCACTATCTTTTCAAAAGCCTTCAGGAAAGTTCCCTACCCTCAAAGGACTCAGCCCTCTTGTTGCACTTTCAGAAAAGGTTCTAAGAAAGATGGTTATCACTCTTTGAATACTACCCCTCTACAAACCTAAAGACCATTCTACAAAAACACCGCTCCTCTTTCCTTATTTTCTTTTCCCACTCGAAGAGTCAGTTTCTCATAATTAGTTCTTGAGACCTGATTCTGTTTTAGAGGACTTAAAAGTTCTGGTATAAGAACTTTCTCAAGTTGTACACAGAAATGAGTCTTGGACTATGAAAGAACCCAGGGTTCTAATCAAGGCTCTACTACTCACCAATGTCTTTGGGCAGATTACTGAGCATTTCTGGGCTCCAGTTTCCCCACATGTAAAAAAGGAAGTAATATTTGCCTTGCCTTACAGGGATATTATTATGATTAAACATGTTTCTATATACATAAAAAAAATCTTTACGTGTTTTAAAGCTCTACATAAACGTAAGATATTATTTTCCCATTGTTACCAGAACACTAAAAGCATTTTCCATAAAGATATAATTTAAGACCTTCACTGAATAAACAGTTAAAAAATATACGTGTGTAAGAAAGCTGAGAGGAATTATGCCATAGTGTTAACATTAGTTATTTCATGGTGACAGGGTTATGAGTGCTTAGTTTTTGCCTTATATTTTTCTGCATCTTTTGTTAATAATAGCTATTACTCCTAGAATTTAAAAAAAAGGCTACTCCAAGTTAAATCATGACACTGTGCAACAACTGAGTATTAAAAAAATAGCTATCAAATCCTGAGGACTCTTTAAAAGAGAATATCAAAAGCAAGCCTTTTATAAATGATACAATTAAATGTCTAAGTAGATCACTAAGGTAAATGGCAGAGACATTTAGCTAAGCTTTTCAAAGAAGATGAAAGTTATCAGGAACAATGTGTTTCCATTTTTCTAAAGAACTATTACCTTCCTTTTTTTTTTTCCCCTCTGAAGTGTTTCTACTAGATACCAGCATCACTACTCCTCAGCGTATCAAGAGGTGAGATACTCAACTTGGAAAACCTCAGACAGGAAACCTAGTGTTGGTGTTGCATAAAAGATACCACAAGCTCCGGACCTGTTTCTGGTCCTCTGCCTCTCCACGCTCCCTGAGAGCAATCAGCATTCATCTGCCGGGGGGTGGGGGGGGAACCCTGTGACATTCAGAATGTGACACAAATCAACTTCCAGCTCAGCTTTCATCTGCTTTAGTGAGAAGTGTGATCAGCAGCCTTTCAGTTCTAGCACTGCCTCAACCTGAAGACCACTGTCCCTTTAACTGGTTTGTGTCATTCAGGAAGATTCCATCACTGAGTCAGTTCACCACTCAGGCCTCAGTAAGATGATCATTTCACTCTACTGCCTAAAGTCTGACACTCTGAAGAGGACAACAGAACAACAGGCATGAACTGAGACGGTCACAGGCCCCTAGAACATACGATCACTTTAAAATGAAGCTCAGCACGGAGATTTAAATAAAGGAGGGAAGTCCCACAGTGTCTTTGGTCCTGACCACTGGAAACCAGGTCAACGCTGCCACAGTGCTTTTCATACTGTCTTCCACGTCCAACGGCTGTTAGCTCTTAAATAGAAGAATTATATTCACAATGTTATTGGAAATCTACAATTAAACGTGAAAGTAAATTTTTCTTTCTCTTTTATTCTTCTTTTTCATTTTAAAGGTTCGCACATGGCAGCTGTTTTGCAAAGGCGGGTGGGAATTGCAAAGGTTTTGCCCCAGGCTGTCTTGCATTAAGAATTGTTGCATTTGGCCACTTTTCAAGGAACCAGATGTGAAGTAAGTAATGCCCATTTGGATTGCAAATCTCATTTTAATATCTTTCAACATAAATAACAATAGCAACAGTCAATATATTTATTTCAAGGCTTCCAAGAGGTGGACAGACATTACCCACATAGGAACCACACTCCAGAAAAGTTAGAGGAAACAATGATCCTATTAAAAACAATTTTTACATGCTCAAAAAAGTTAATTTCAATGAAGACAACAAAATAAAGTTTGGTTTGATGGCTGCAACTAACCAAAGCATCAAAAGTGGCAAAGACTAGACTAACTCAATTCAGTCAGTTCTCTACACTTGGAAAGTCTTAATCACAAGACTTAGATATTGAAATTACTGTATTTTGGGGTTATTACTAAGTTTGCCAAGGTTTCATAAACATAACCCAAGGCAACACAAGCTTGAAGGGTACCAGTTCTAACATATACTTTGGAGAATAGACAAAGTTTTAATATAGATTTTTTAAAAAATCTCAATATCAAGTCCCTAATAACACTTTGTGTCAATATCTGAAACTGCAAGTGAGTGGACTGAGCTAGCCTGAAAGAAAATTAACAATAATTTCCATTACTCCCAATTTTGCAGTATGAGGGGCCCATTAATCTGATGGACTGTCTGAGGACAGTTCATTTACATCCACAGTCATAAACAAGACTAAGATTTGGGAATATTCAAAATAAAGCAAAAAAAAAAAAATTCAGAACTACACTTAGTGCAAACAAAGATGGTAAGCTGTATAGAGCTATAAGACAGGACCAGAGGGATGAAAAGAGATCGCGTGAACAGCTGAAGTAAATGCTGGGACACGAAGGATCCATTGGAGGAATTCAGAATATGGTGATTTTCATCACAAGGGATAACAAACCTGTAAAGCTTGTGTGTCTCTTAAAGTGCGCAAAGTATTTTCCCATATATTACTCATTTAATCACGACAGGGAGCAATTATTACCATTTTACTGAAAACTGAGGAAGTCCCATGACACGGCCAAGATCAGCGGACCAAGAAGTAAGACCTCAGTGTTAACAACTGGACCCAAATCAACAAACATCTGTTGAACGAACCCCGTCAGAAAAACTTGCCATTTATAAGACACTGTGGGAAACACAGAGCAGTGTCAGCCTGCCCTTAAGGAATTTATATCTTGCTGGAGAAACAGGGTGCAAACAGGTGAAGAGTTAAGTAATGATTCATGATATAAATAAGAGTCCCAGCCAATGACAGAGGAGGTGTCACAAGGCAGCACCTGGTGAATTGCCAAATACATGGAAAAATGACTCAGTTTCACAGGGACTCAGAAGAATGTATCAAGATGGGGTGGGTTCATGGAAGGAATGGGATTCCAGCTACGGCTCATACGTGAGCAAGATGCAGATAAGACCAGAGTATGGTCTCCTGGAGAAGAGGACCAGGCCTCTCCTACAGCCTGCAGAGCTGTGGGTATACCTATTCACAGCTGTGTCAGAGAACCTCAATTATGTATGAATACAGACTGTTGTTGTCTGACCCACTGAGGAACAGGTTAGCGACGCGTGAGTGAGCACCTGGAGAGGAAGTGAGGCGCATTCTAGACAAGGGGAAAGAGCAAGAATATATATACCTGGAGGACAGGGGACCCAAACGCCACTGTGCTTTAGAGGAGTCTTCCTGTTGTCGCTATTCGTGCCCTAGGTCAGGTCCAGCTCTTTGTGGCCCCATGGACTGCAGCCCGCCAGGCTCCTCTGTCCATGGGATTTCCCAGGCAAGAATACTGGAGTGGGTTGCTGTTTCCTTCTCCAGGGGATCTTCCCAACTCAGGGATCGAACCCGCATCTTCTGCACTGGCAGGCAGACTCTTTACCACTGGGCCACCTGGGAAGCCCTTAGAGGAACTGAAGAAAGGACATATCCAAGGCAACATAGTTAAGAGGTTGAGGCAGGAGCCAGGATGTAGGTCTCCTGAAATCCTGGTAGGAGTAGAGGTGTGAATGGAAAGAACACTCACTTTAAAATGAAATACATTTCAAGTAGAATTCTGGCATCACCACCTACCAGGGTGTAACTTTGGGCAAAGTACTTAACCTCTTTCAGTCTCGGGCGGCCTCATGTGTAAAACAACTGTTGTTTTACAATTTCTGTGTTTTACAAAGAAGTGCAGTATGTAAGTCTTCTACATACAAATGAGTTCAGTTCTGAGAGCATGTTCAGAAGTCCAATTTGTTTCTAAGTGCAACAAAGATAGCCTAGGTACCCAACTAATACAATCAGCTATATAGTACTGCATTATAGTAGGTTTATAACACTTCTCACACAAACAATACACACAAAAAAGATGCCATTTTACATTTTACAGTACCTTGAAAAGTGCAGTAGTACAGCGCAACAGCTGGCATACAGGGGCTGGCATCGAGTGAAGAGACCGGAAGAGTTACTGACTGCAGGAGGGCCAGGAGGTGGGAGGTGCTAGGGCTGAAGGGTCATCAGCAACAGGAGACGGAGGGCAATGTCACTCCTGCCTGACGGTGACGGAACGCATGCGCGAATCTTTGAAAGTGTGCCATTTGAGGGTCCGTATGCAGGGGATCTACTGTAATGTGTGCAAACACTTAGAACCGCTTGGCACAGAGGAAGCATGGATGCTGTTTCCTTCTCCCCAGACCACATTTTGAAGGGGATTTTACTTCATTTTAAAAGATTCACTTGGGAATTATTACCATTGGAAAGATCCCGACTTATTTGCTCAGACCTGATATAGCTGTAACTTTCCACATTGCTCTTTATTGCCTGCATATGTATATCTGTAACGTCACTAGAAAAATTCTGAAAGAGCTGCCTTATACACGGGGGTCGGTGATCAAAGAGTACACATTTTGATGAAATTAACAACACTGAGAAATGTACTGACATCCTTGGTTCTACTAAGTTAGAATTATATAAAAATCCACATAGATAAAAATAAATGCAATATAACTTTCACCAGCTTTCAAAAGCTCTCAATGTACTAAAAGCTGTTCCCACACCTTTAGAAAAAGAGGGACAAACACTAAGGGAAAACAGGCAGTTAAAAAGTGATTTGTTTTTAAAAATGGCTTCTAGAGTATTTCCTGAGAGAATCTTCAACATTTTCTATATCTTAGGTAAAATGTTATCTGCTATTCAAAATGAAACTAAGACATGAAGAGTTCCTGAACCATTAGAATCACCTAAATTCAATTTAAATTTTATTTCACCCTACAATAATTACCAAGACAGAAACTCGGCTTACTGTGTTTTAGAAGGATTTTACGTAACCAGAAATGACAAGGGCTTTCTGGTTGACTAGAGGGAGATTCAGTTTACTGAGAACACTGTCCATCCTGGTTCATCAACATTTCAGAAGACTATCTTCTGGAAAAAGAAATGGAAAAATGTTTGACTTGACAAATCAGTAGCGTAAAACTATCTCAGCGTGTCAGGTAGGTAGATATTTTGTGCAACTAACCATTTGGCTTTCCCATCACAGAGCAGACCTCTTAGGTCCCGGTGGTTCTTCCATGGTTTCTCTTCCTTCTGGCTCCTGAAACACCAGTGATCCTACCAAGAAAGCTGGTTCTTCCTCAAGGCTCTTCACTCTCCCAATTCTATATACTCTCCCCTCAGCGATCTCATCACAGAAGACTTCAAAGGTAGAGGATATACTGAGATCATTAAATCTCTGTGCACGTCCTTGTCATCTCTTTTGTGCCTCAGACCTCTAGACAAACATCTCCTTGATACGTCCATTGCAACAGGCTCCTCAAAACTCAGCAGGTCCAAGACGACATCTATCATTCCTAGAACTGGTCTCATTCAGTAAGCCTGACTTAGTAAATGGCTCCTACCCTCTACCAGGTGATCATACCCACCCCCCAAAGAGTCGTAACTGCCTATTCTTACATTCACAAGCAATCAGTCACCACCTCCTTTTGCTTCTATCTGTTAAATTCACTCAGTCACTTCTCTCAACCTTCTCCACTATCAACCCCGATCCAAATTACTCGCCTCTCTTACACATCTTTCTGATCATTTCCCACCTTCATTCCCTAGGTCAGCTCTAACAGCCTCCAGACAGTTCTGCAACTTTGGCCGGAATGAGCTCTTAAAGTTCAAATCAGGTTCTCTCACTCCATGATTTAAAATCTATATTGGCTTCTGATTGCCTGACATCTGAACTGCTTTGAATAATCCCTGTTTATCTTTGAAGCCTCTTTCCAGTCCTCTTCTCCATTTGCAGCCTGTTTTTCCCCATGCAGAGCCTTCACGCGCTATTTCCTCTGTGGTACTTCTCCTTTCTCCTACAGCTAACTCCTTTCTTAAGCTGACTCCTACACTCTCTCTTCCATTATCAGCATAAAAATCACTTCCCCAAATCCTCAGATCAGGTGAAATCTCCCTGTTATCACTCCAAACAACTCACCATTCTCTTCCTCCCTTGGAGTACGCTTTGTCTTAGTGATTACTCGCTCATTGTCTGCCTTTCCCACAACATTATAAATCCAATGGATTCACGATCCCTGCAGTATCCACAACAAACATGGACTAAAGACTCGAGATTCCGTACTGGTTGGTTTTATTAACTTGCTGTGTTATTCCTGGAAGTCACTTAACTTCTCTAGGCCTTTGTAAAAGGAGAGGAACGGGACTTGATCAGAGTTTCTTAAGCATCACTGATGTGAGTCCCTTTTAAGGGAAGAAAAAAATTGGACAGATCTGTCTTCAGACTTTATCCTCAGTTTGAGAAAACCAATGTAAGAAACCATGAAAATGTCCTTGAATTGTGAAACCGGGGCTTTATAAAGACCTTGTAGATTACTGTTGATCACAACACAGTATTTTTAAATTCTGAAATTCTCAGAGCCCAGGAATAAATTTGTGGACCCCCAAGACTCTTGAGATCCAAATTTTAGAAAAGAGGTGGTCTCTTCTAGGTCTACAGTGAGACCTTTCTAAGAAAGTAGATGTTTTTTTTCCTGAGTGCTTCTTAGTGAGTCAGTCCTGTAGGGATGTGGGCTCACGAAGCCGCCGTTTAGGAGAGAATACAAGGGATTTCAGAGCATCAAAGCACTCTGAAAAATTCTTTCATTTGAAGGGAGATTCTCAGGTACTAATTTTGGCAACAAGGTGAGAAGCATTCAACTTCAATTCTGTGGCAATGAAAGGCAGATATAAAGATGTCTCTGGGCTCAGTGAAATCATCTTTTTGATTATACAGAGAAGTGTGTAAGAAAATGAATTAAGACGTGAGAGAAGAACAATAAAAGACAAGAAAGCAAATAGCCCAACTAAAAAGGGGCACAGGACTAGAACAGATATTTCTCCAAGGACATACTGATGTCCAGTAAGCACATGGAAGCCAGTGCCATTCCTGACAAAAAAGATCCTGGGATTTTCACATCTCTTTCATGACATGAGTATTTGTTTCAAAGGCCCTTCCCAATTGGACCTCAGCTGTAACGTGCATAGTAACCTCTCACTACCTCTGCAGACTTTGGGTCTGAGACCTCTCTCAGCAGAGCCCCCAAAAGCATGCATGCCAGCTGCCATGTTATACGCTCTGCTGTGGTCCTTGTTTTGTTTTGATTTGGGCTCCTCACTCTCTTAAAAAAAAAACACACAAAAAACTTGCAAAGTAAGTAGAAAGAGAAACATCCTTAGTTTTTCTCAAGGTGCTTGGATTTAAACCTCCTAGTGCAGAAAGGTGACATCTATTCATAATAAACGTCCTGTTCTTCGGGCTTCCCTTCCCTGACTTCTTACTGAATGCCCAGACGCCAGGTTCTCGAACTGTCTAAATTATAAACAAAACGCTTGTTTTCCTGGCTGAGACCTCATCTGCCAAGATGCTACTCCATCTACTGATTTATGGCTGCTTTTAACTCTCTAAGTGCGGAAGACTGTAATAGAAGTGGTGACACAGGCTGTGTTCAGGCAAACAGAACAGCTAAAATAAAATCAACAGCAGTGCAAAGAGGAAGAAGCAAATCGGGTTAAAACACCCCATTTCCTTCTCTTTTACCACTTGACCCTTTTCATTCCTCGTGTATTTCAAGTGACAAGATAACCGCTTTCAACACCACGCACACACTACATTGGTCACTTTTAAAACAATATTTCATGTCATTGTATGGCAAAACCAATAAAAAATGAAATTAAAAAATGAAACAATATGGTGAGGGTGTGTATTTTGAAGAAAAAAAAAGCGGATACTTAAAACTGAACAAACGTTTAAGGGAGAAATGAAACTCAATCACCCTCTTTCTTCCAGTTCGTGTTTTCACAGGATGGCTGATACTATATGCTATGCTGCTTACTACCGTGACTCAAAACCCAGGATCACCAAAGCTTTCACTGATCACTCGGTTTGGGGATCTTTGATTGTCTTGCCCAATATTTCCATTTCTATCCAAGAATCAAACAGCCATTTGTTAAAGTTGGCATTTTTGTGTGTCCCACGTTACACAGACCGAATTTCTATCTCAGGAAAAGGGAAGACCATGCAGATGTGAAGCATGGTAAGGGAAGAGAGGCAAAGACATCTTCAAGTCCCCAGATCGCTGAAGTCAGAGTCTGCTAACAGTGAGAAATGTCAGCCCTGGCTCCAATTCCCATCAGAGAGAGGAGAGGAATCAGTAAGTCCCAAAGTAGCACCGAGTAAAATCAGGGCTATCTGGAAAGTAGTATAGAGTATATAAAAGCATGCATTTGAAAACAATATTCCTCCAGTCAGTCTCCCCACTGACGTACATTAGCCAGAGATGTTTCTGTTGATCTTGTGACAGCTGCAACTTTTCCAACGTATGGAGCACTGAAGTTACAAACTGGCTTGCTGGTTAAGTTCTCTGGAAAAAGTAATAGTCTATCTCACTGGACTGCTGTAAATTTAAATCCATTTCCTCTATTTCTCAGCTCATTTTGGCAGAACGCTTCTAACTAAAAGTGTAATAAACTATATTGTCATACTTCAGGGTTTTTACAACTCTGTCTACCATATTTGGGAATAAGGGTGCGGGGGAGCAAGAACTCATAAGGAAGTAAGTAAAGGATATTTGGTGACATTTTGTAACCTTGAGCTAGCTGGGGACAACTGAAATCATGTGTTTAAGATGGGAAGCATTACTAATTTGGGATGACTTCTTGTGGCTTTTTTTTTTCTTACACCACCATCACCGAATTTGTTCAGAAATAGATTTCTGCTTTTCTCAAAATCAGTTTTCCCCTGTAATACAAAATGCGATTCCTTTTTATAAAGGCAATGTTCTTGGTACAACGGGGTTGCAAAAGGTCAGACACAACTTAGCAACCAAACAGCCAACAGCCAAACTAACAAAAAGGTATGAAACTAGAACACTAATTAATTTGTAAGTTCCTACAAAAGATAATTTTGAAAAATCCTAAGGTTTCAATGAACTGTCAGTCAACTCACCAAGGACAGATTCTTTCAAACAAAAAAACCAACACAGCAATCAAATAAAAGAGCAATTAAAATGATACAGAGACAAGGCAGCATATTGAAGAGTGACTACCTTGGCATGATTAGTACACTTCTGAGCTGTCACTGAGGAGACTGAGAAGGGAGATCAAAGGAGACAAAAAGCACCCTATCGAATGGAAACACTGCGTTTTGTAATTCAGCTCTCACTCATTCTTCTGTATCAAGCATTAGGCTCGATGGTGAGGACGTATCAGAGCTTAGGATAGAGACCTCGCCTTCAAGAATTAGTAACAAGAGTTCGTTACAGTTAGTAACACAATGACGCTTTAATAACTCGTAATAAGGGAGAAAAGAGAGACAACCAGAAATTTTGACTGGAGGACTTAAAACTCTAAAGATTTCCTTTGTATCTCTTAATTTTAATTATTCCTACAAGTTTCTTTTGATGTATAAAGCTATGTAATTGCCCTCTCTGTGAACAGATCAAGGCTATCCCATCCCACAGTGCTTAGAAAATTAAGTGCTGGAAAGGGCCCTTAGAGACTCATTTGTCCAGCCTACCCTAAACTGTCAACACACAGGAAAACTGAGGCCGGAAGAAGGAAAAGGATTGATCAAGGTCACGTAGCCACCATATCTATTTTTATGAGCTCTTCCCCAAGCAAGTTATAACTTGGAGGTGTCATTACAACTAGTGGTTTTTTTTTTTTTTTTAAGTCTTTTTAGAAAACAAACTTACAGTTACCAAAAGAGAAAGGCAGAGGAGGGGAGGCATAAGTCAGGAGTCTGGGATTAATAGATACACACACTACTCTAAACAAAATAGATAACCAACAAGGACCCTATTGTACAGCACAGGTAACTGCTCAATATTTTATAATAACCTTTAAAGAAAAGGGTTTCCCTGGTGGCTCAGCTGGTAAAGAATCCGTCTGCAACATGGGGAGACCTGGGTTCAATCCCTGGGTTGGGAAGATTCCCCTGGAGAAGGGAAAGGCTGCCCACTCCAATATTCTGGCCTGGAGAATCCCATGGACTGTATAGTCCATGGGGTTGCAAAGAGTCGGACACGACTGGCAACTTTCACTTCATTTAAGGGAAAAGAATCTGAAAAAGAATATATATATAATATCTCTGAATCATTCTGCTGTATACCTGAAATCAATGCAACACTGACTGAAAATCAACTATATCTCAATGCAAAATAAATGACTACTTCCCTGATGGTCTAGTGGTTAAGACGCCGAGCTTCCAATGCAGGAAGCAAGGTTTCAGTCCCTGGTAGGGGAACTAAGATCCCACGTGCTGTGGTGTGGCCAAAAAATTAAATACATAAATAGGAAAAAAAAGTAATTAAAAAAATTCTATGTTTATCTGACATGTTTCTCGTTTACCCGCCCCCCCACCCCACCCCCTACCCCGGTATCCACTGGAAAACCAACCTCCAAACTCGGTGGAAGCAATCCTTTCTCACATGCTCTGGGTCTTTTTAAGGACTTTTCTCAGGCCTCAGCCCTATACTGTCTCCTCCCCCACTGATCTGCACTGTTCACTACATTCTTTGATTCAGCTTTTCTGGGAGAGCTCTCCTATTTGTTGCCCCACTCAGCAGGGGTCTAAAATCTCTCCCTTCATCCATATATTACCACCTATCACCTTCCAAGCTCCTGAAGCAGTCATTCCGCCCACTCTGTGTGCACGCGTGCTCAGTTACTCATTCGTGTCTGACTCTTTGTGATCCGTGGACTGTAGCCTGCCAGGCTCCTCCATCCATGGATTCTCCAGGCAAGAATACTGGAGTGGGTTGCCATGCTCTCCCCCAGGGGATCTTCCCGACCCAGGGGATGGAACCTGAGTCTCCTGAGGCTCCTGCACTGCAGGCAGATTCTTTACTGCTGAGCCACCAGGGAAGCCCTCCTCCCACTACACTTCAGCAATAAAATTAAACAATGATCTCCTCCTTGCAGCTGTTTCTCCTTTTCTCATTCTTCTTGACAGTTCACTGTCATTTTACAATATTTCAGTTGAAAAAAAAAAATACATGAGCCTGGAAGTCAAAAGGATCTCAGTTGAAAGTACGCTCCTTCTGGCACTGGCAGTATGCCCTTAGGCACATTATTTCGCCTGTTTAACTTCATTTTATTCATCTAGGAAATGGGGGTAATTATAATTCCTTCAGTTACACAGTTACTGTGAGGATGAAACAAGGATGAGATGGCTGGATGGCATCACTGACTCAATGGACATGGGTCTGGGGAGACTCTGGGAGTTGGTGATGGACAGGGAGGCCTGGCGTGCTGCTGCTCATGGGGTCACAAAGAGTCGGACACGACTGAGCGACTGAACTGAGGGCTTTCCTACTGAGATATACTCCACCTTCACTTCAAATTCAACAAGTCTAAAATCAACCTCATCTTTCTTCCCCCAAACACAGTTCCTCTCCTACATTTTCTCCATCTCTCTATACCTCACCCCAAAGGTCATCCTTGAACCTTTATTTTTTCATTCTCTTTGTTTTTTATTCAGTCACCCAATCTTACGTTATCAAACCAATATCTTTCACTTGTCCCTTCCAAATGGAGGGACTGTTGCACCACGTCTCCCTCCCGAATCTTCAGGTTGCCCAATGTCTCCTAGACAAAGTCCAAGTTCCTTGCTCTGGCCTTTGTATCCTGCCAAGCTCAGTTCTTGCCCTCCTACGTGAACCTCCCACTGACTCTGGAGTGCAGTCAGTGTGACCCTGACACCCTGAAACTCCTGTCCCACGATGCTCCTCATGTCCAGTATCTCCAGCTCCTTCCTTCCCATGTCTCCACATCCACATTTTCAGGGTTCAGCTCACCGGACCACTCCAGCTCTGTGGATGTGTTTGCTTCTGTGAACGTTCACTACATGCTTCCCCCAAACACATGTCTCCCAGCTCATGAAAGGTTTAATTCTTTCATGTGGTTTGTGTTGGTATTGCCCTTGAAATGAGACTGTGAGTAATGAATGGTGTCATTCCCCTCGGTCTAGAACAGGGCTGGATACAGAAAAGTAGCTCGGAAATGCTTGTCAAATAAACAACACATATAAATAGGAACAACAACAACAGAACCTCCGTCCAAATAACTGCTGTAGATCTTTACCTGACTGAGCAGCCCTGTTTCAAATACTAGAGAAGACTGAAAGATCATCACAGGTCTGTGAACTGAATATTCCTCATCTCTGAATTATACGGGTCAAAAAGTAGCTGGCTGATATCATACTGTGTATCACACTTACTATCTCTTGTTGGTAGACTTAAAAGTAATATTTAGGCAAGAATGCTAACAGTGCTCTCCTTAATTAGCAGGAATAAAAGTATACCTGAATCATTTAACTTTAATTACATTATAATTGTAGCCCTTGCATAATCCTTGCTAGGAACTGCGTTAACAACTAGGGACATCCAGAAGACAGTCTGTGCCCAGGAAGCTCCCTTGGTGAAGGTTACTACAAAATCAGCAATCATCTGATACTTGGTACATTCTAGGCATGAGCCAGCGCTACAAGAGGAACACTAACAGAGCCAGCCGGTGTGGCCATGCCCTACCATGGAAGCCACGAGACTCGGGGTGCAGGTTGAGGTCGGCCGTGAAGTCTGTATAGCTCACAGGAAGCAGGGTGAAAGGCAGCCACATGTTTGAGAAGAAAATCTGTCCACTTGAAAGATGAAATGGGAATGGTGGATTGAGTCTGAGTGCAATAGTTCAGATGAGGAATGAGGAGAACCGGAACTAAGAAAACATCGATGGAAATTAAAAAGTTGGAAAAACAAAGTTATGTAGTAGCCATCAGTAGCTGACACATAAAGATTTCTTTCCCCTTGCCACGTCGGGGAGCAGAAGTGCCCAGAGAGTTTATTCTCCTAAGACTCTTACTTGCTGCTGCTGTTACTGTTACTGCAAAACCTGATGGATGAAAGGATGAGAAGAGCGACGTCCACATGCTGAAAATACAAGTTGGGAATACTCTTTGTAACCTTCACTCATCACTTAGGGTGTCAGTCAAGTCACCTCATCACACTCCACCCACCACGCATCCCAGTCAGTTCTTCTTAAAAGGATGTGAACTTGAAGGAGTGTCTACTTTATGGGACCGCTCCACAAAAAATTCTCCAGAGGAATGTGCGGGAGGGTCTAGGTCTATGACATGTCACCCTTTTCATATAGGTGCACTAAACCCATGTTAATTAATGAATTAAGACAGTGAAGGAGCCTAATGCCTTTCCTGAACAGAGATATTACAAAGATATTCAATAGCTGTAGACATTCTTTGAACAGATGCTCTATCACATGGATAAGCATTAAACTTCCTCACGTGGAAAAGATGAAAACTAAAGTCAGTGATTCTAGTAACATCTTAAAGATATATGATCTGTAAAAAGGTTTTCTAAGCCTTGTATTTATTTGATCTTATTTGATCCTCATAATCAATATCTTAACAGATAAGGAAACTGAGGCCCAGAGATTTTAACAGACTGTCAACTAATAGAAAAGGCGAGACTACAGCTTAGGTGTCCCTGATGCTCAGGTGTCAACTTTTAGGTGCTTCTGAAAGCAAGAATTCTGTCTAGAATTACATACTTAGGGTTTTCCAAAGCATAACTGGGGGTAAGGGCTGGTGAAAAGTGGAATATTAAACATCTCTATAGTTATAGGAAAAGTCCCTTTCTCTGTATATAATTATTGTACTACTTCCTGAGTAATACTCCTTAGATTTTCAGTGAAAGCAACCAAAAGCATTTTGTGGTTTATGATTCATGCTAGATTTCTCTGGATGCTCAAAACGGATTGCCCAAAAGAAAAAAAAAAGGTCTTGTCAATTGCACTGATATATCAGTGCTTATTTCTGTACACAAAAGTGTTCTCAATTTTAATGACGCTATCTGGAAGAAGTTCAACAACACATTGTTATTACTCTATTGCTACAAAATAATTTTAAAGCTCCATGGGAATTTAGATTTGTACAAGTTATTAGGATATGACCTTTCCCTTAGATTTCTTATTTTAGGATCAACTTAACATGGTATTTCCCCAGTGGGAACTGTTGTACTTCCTTGGCAGATAAGAAAAATAGCAATCACAAATTATAGTGAGTGAACTTAGGGAAACATATATTTCTGTGACCCAGATGAAACTGAAATCATAAAAGGTGGCCACACGACTTATTTCTTGGGTTTGAGAGGAAAGCCAAATGGCTTGCTAACAAAGGAACCCAAGCCATGCCATTTTGGTATTTCCCTGAAATTTATGCCTAATTGTTTCTTGTCCCAGCTACCAAGTCTTATGACTTTGAAAGATTATTAAAGATGCTTACGTCACTAAATTTCCTATGTCCTGTCTACCGAGAGTATAAAAGGTTAAAAATATCAAACTTTTAATAATTTAAATGATTTCAAATCACAAGATCTGGACTGAAGGACAAGGAGTTCCTAAGTGTGAAGAAAGAAAAATCAAAACAACAGCTAGAATAACACAGAGAGATCACAGTTGCCTCACTTTATGGCCCACGGAATAGCAATGGGCTCCAGTGGTGAAGCTCTTACCATGTGAAGTTGACCCTATATGGCAGAATTTATGTACGTTATTGGGAGTACCCAAAGAATCAAGCAAGTACAGCTACACAGCACTGGCATTTTTAAAAAGGCAAACAAATCCTGGAAGGAGAGATTAGGAAGACATGTATATTTTTCCGAACTGGTCTAACTAGGTGCCAAAAATCAATAATTTTACACACTGTTAGTTCATGAAAACTTTAAAATTAAGAGATTATAGAAAGATTAAAAACTTTTTTTCTCTTACAAGAATGAAAGCACAGTTATAAATGAAAATCAAGTCATCGCCAAAAGTAATTTTTTGTATCCTCTCTTATCAGACCTTTGTACAGTAAGTTTTATTAAAATTACTACTTGAGGCCAAGCATTGCTTTATTGAAATCATTACTCAAGAGTCCCAAATAGTCAAACCCCTCACCCTACCATGAATTCTTCAGTTTGATAGACTGTGAACATCACAGAAGTTTTTCTTTCAGGCTTAATTTTTTGGAGTCAATCCTCTACATGTCATAGCAGTGACTCACATTTTTTAGGCAAAGATAGTACTCATTGTGATCAATTTATATGTTTTTCCAGAAGATGTTACAGAGTTGAGACACAATTAGGTTTTAAAATACTGTTTTTGAATGAAAAGATAACTTAGAAATCATTTATCATAATTTCTTAATTTCACAGACATCAAGGGTCAGGGATAGCGAATTTTCTTTCTTGAATTCTACATACACATACAAAAATGTGTGTATATTTATTAAGAACAGGAAAGCAACTTGTAGAAATTAGTTTCAATAAAGATGTTGATTATAGATAATCTTTTTCTTTAAATGATCTTCATTGTTGTTATTATGTTGTTTATTTGATCGTAAAATGTATAGTACACTGCATTGTAGTTAAAAAGCTATCATCTCTATTTCACATCATTAACTGTTACACTTAACCCCCAAATGAGAGTTTAGAATAAAAAGGAAAGACAATCACCATCTTTTTCTGCTCACTGTAATAATTTTAAACATGTAATTTTATATCTTAAAATTTTCTCTTATCATTATATCTTTATTCTAAAATTACTATTCCCTTCAAATATTCAAACTACCAATTTAAAATATTTGATTGAATTAAATCCTTCAAAAAGCATTTATATCCATCTCTTTGGAAGTGCTACTTAATTAAACCTGCATTTTCAAAAGCCATCATTCCTTTATAACAACTAGAAACATGCAGACTTAGAGGCCACAGGGACCTACAGCACAGCGTACATCTGATTTAAATTTGGCATACCCCAGGAAATAATCTGCAACTTCACTGCAACCAAGTTGGATTTTCCTAACCCAGAACAGAAAGAACACCTCCCAACACAACCCTGAAACTACCCCAAAGCCCATATTATTCTAACATCTAAACAACCAGTGAAACGCTTCACTGTCCACCCTCATTCTGCTGTCTCACACATACACACACACACACACACACACACACACACATGCACACACAGCTAAACGATAATAGATTCAAATGAACAGAAATCATTTAAACACATGCTCTGGAAATATGCCTTTGTTCAATTTGCTGCTAATATATTCTCAGAGTGATGTGAAATGTCATAAAAACAAATAATGCAGGAGTAAATACAGTTGCTCAAAATCTTTAACATAGGCCTCCTCTTAAAGCAATTAATCTGAAGCAAATGACTTTTTTGAAAAGTGAAGTATGTACATGAAGATATTCCCCATAGGTAACTGAATAAGAATAAACATAACTGTATAACAATTAGAAAATTAGAAGCCACCTAAATTAGTAAGCCACTGGCTTACTAAATTCTGTGATATCACTAAGATGAACTACTGTGTTATCATTATGATTTCTGAAAGCCAGGTAAAAAGGGAGAAAGACATGTAATCTAACAGGGAAAGGAGCAGAAATACGACATAAACCATAACTGTTAGTGATTTAAAAACATACATAGGTCAGCTAGAAATGCAAGAAACTATGCAGAAATTAGAATTATTAGTAGTTTATTAGTTTAGTATAGTGTGATTACGGGTGGTCTTTTTCTTGCAAAAGATATTTCACAGCTTTTCAGTAACAGAAACATCTTGAAAGAATTTCATGTGAAATGAGGCAAACCCAATGGCCCAAATTCAAAAGCCAAAGTCATTTTATCTGTCCTAGTTTCTAATCTTCCTTCTATGCGTACCAACTCCCCACCTTGCAGGCTTCAGAACCCTATCTATGTTCCAGTCCTGCAGCTCTGAGTGCATACCTAGCAGCATAACTGAGCAGAAAGTGTGTTTACAGAGGGCAGGCCTGAACCCTGCGTGTGGGCACATACAGAAAACGATAAAGATCATGGGGTCCTATTAGTAATTTACAGGACTGCGATTTGCTCTGGCCGGTACGCCTCTAATTGAATTCCTCAGCCATAAAGTCACTGGGACCAAACGAGTTCAGGTATCTTTTATCTAAACCCTTTTTTCTCCCTTACCATCAGTTAACATAATTCTTATGGGGCTTTTCTTCTTTTTATGGATTCATTTGTCTTAGTTACAAATTAACCCAAAAGCAACTCTCCTGACTACCCAGCTCGCCCGTTTCCTGTTACCAGGTTCCTTTCTACTTGCACCATTTATGATACAGGGACATTTAAACTTCTGGTTGGTAAATGATGGCCAGGAAATCATCTCTAGATTTTTTTTAAAAAGATTCCTCTGAAGGAGAAAACACCCCCAGTCAAGAGATTCTGCTCATAGCTGGGCATCCTAGAAAGAAGGGGAATGGAATTGCTAAAGACTTCTGCTTCTTTTTTCACTTTTTAAAGTGCTAGTAAAACATGCACTCACATACAAATGTACCGTTTCAACCATTTAAAAATGTACAGTTCTCTGGCATTAAGTCCATTCACACTGCTATGCATCCACCACTACCATCCAGAACTTTTCCATCTTCCAGACTGAAACTGAGTTCCCTTTAAACACTAAACTCCCACCTCACAGTCCTCCCAGCTCATGGTCACCAGCCTCCTTGCCATCTCTATGAGTCTGACTGTTCTAGACGACACTTCAGTTTCTTCTCATCTCTCCTAAAGTTTTTGAACTAGTGTAGTTTATCAAATTGGTTGAATTCACAAGAGAGTTGATGGCAAAAAACCTTCAGAGAAGAACTAATACTTAGTATTCTGTTTTCATGCCCAAATGCTCATTTTCAGAAGCCAGAGTACATGTCTGCCCCTTACTTGGTCTTTCAAGAGTTTGGTCTTTTGATTTTAAAGTGGTTTTGGGGTTTTGGGGGTTTTATTTTATTTTTCAGTTAAACTGATTCCAAAGCAAACAATGCAGCTATCGACTTCCTTTAAGAATCAAAGTTCCCTTATTATTCCTTGTATTCACAGAACTCGCAGACTTTTCACCTCAAAACAGCGCGATCTCTTATCTTAACCGTTCAAATATAAGGCTACTAATTCTAAGCGCTTGTTCAAATGTTGTCTTGGAAAAAGAAGAATGGTGGACCAAGAGATCATTAATGAGATGTGAAGACTTAGTTTGGACACTGTAATCACATCCTGACCATTGCCAGCTAAAATTTTTGCTAAGAGGTGGTTTCCAAGGATGTAGAGCCTTGTGGGTGTTTTCCCCTACTCACGGGTTTCCTAGGGGCTGGAAGTAACTGGTTGGAGAACTACGTGGGGAGGAAGGCTGTGGAAACTGAGGAAGCTCTGTCTACGCACAGAATTAAGAAAGAGCTCAAGGTGTAATCCTTGACAAGAAGAGTGTTCTAAAGCTGGCAAACAGAAACTCCCTGTGAAAACCAGTGAGAATCTAATGAGAATGGTTACTGAGGGACTCCAATGTGACCTCGAAAGAACGTCTCATCTTGAAATAATTTCAGGTTGACAAAAACGTTGCAAAGATACAGTTCCCATGTCACTTTTGCAGGGCTTCCTACTGTGAATGTTTTACAACCACAGCCCAACGAGGAAAACTAATAAATGAGCTGGCAGAAGAATGTAAACAGCTTTATTTGGATTTCGCCAGTTTTCCACTCATGCCCTTGCTCAGTTCCAGGGCCCAACCCAGCATCCTACACTATATCCCGTAGCTATTTCTCCTTATTTCCTCCAGTTCCTCACTCTTTCTTCTTCTTCTTCTTTCTTTTTTTAAGTGGTTTTACTGACGTATACTTGACATACAGTAAAGTGGACATATTTCACAGACAGTACCTCAATCTCTCCTTGTCTTTCGTGCCCTGGATACTGTTGAAGACGCTGGTGAGGTATTTCGTGTGATGGCTACTTAGATTTGCCCAACATGTTCTCAGATTCAACTACTGTTATGAGTTTGGGGGAAGAATTCTGAGGACCTGATGGGCCCTTTTCAATATGTCTTATTACCGTGGATATAAACCTATTGACCTGGATCACTTGGTTAAAGTGGGACCTGCCAGGATTCTCCCTCATAAAGTAACTACTTTACTTTTTGTAATTAACAAATATTTGGAGGGAGATACTTCGAGGTTCTGTGTCCATATTCTGCTCCTCCTGCCACTTTCATCTTCTGAATACTGGTCAGTGGGCCTGCCGGGGGCAGTCACTGCTGCTGGGGTTCTCTGAAGGCAATTTTCCATCTCCCTCATCCCTTTCACATTTACTAATTTAAATTCTTCTGTACGGAAAAGTACTTCTCCTTCCATTTTCTTGTTCATTCGGTCATTCATTTATTTTGTTTTGTGCCTTAGTCGTTCAGTCATGTCTGACTCTTTGTGACCCCATGGACTGTAGTTCACCAGGCCCCTCTGTCCATGGGATTCTCCCAGCAAGAATACTGGAGTGGGTTGCCATTTCTTCCTCCAGGGGATCTTCCCGACCCAGGGATCAAACTTGTGTCTCCTGCATTGGCAGGTGGGATCTTCACCATCTCAGCCACCAGAGAAGCCCTTTATATCAGTATAGAATCGTGTGTGTGTGTGTATATATATATATATATATGTATATATATATATATACACACATACATACATGATTGCATATAGATGGGGGTTGTAATCCAAAGCTGTAGTTCTTAAAAATTTTATTGTTCAAATTATTTCAGCCTTGGTCACTGGGAGTTGGAATTACTTGAATAATAAAATAAATAACTATAGCACTGGATTTTAATGCCCCAGATAGAATATATATACCTGGGCACTGGATAAATTAAGCTATTTTCTCCTCTGTGACCTGGCATCATGGCTGCATGACTTACAGGGAATCAGGCAAGGTATTTTTATTTTTCTCTCAATTTAACAACTACTAACACAGGAATCTAATATAATGTACTTGAGACTTATTTTCTAAGGATCTGAGTTATTGTCTCAACTTCTAGGTCACTTTCCTATCTTTGTTTTGTCTTAGACAAGTGAGTTACTGTGGCCTCCATTCACTGACTGGTAGATTATACAGTAGAAAGTATTCTGATAGTCAAAATAAAAACTCTCTAAGAAATTTTGCAATAAAATACTACGAACCATTCGCAGTTTTTTTTTTTTTTTAAAGATTCTTTTAAATACAAATGTAGTACAATCAATTCTGAGTTTACCTACCGTTCAGGGGTGACACTTGTTTAAGGAAACGTCCCTCTCGTATGTCTGTGGCTTAGAGCGGTATGTTGTGGCTTCTTTCAAACCTGAACAACTGCAAAGAAAGGAGATTTTTAATATACACACATATTCAAAATTCTTAGACAGCCTCGTCTGTCAAAATGGATAAGCACAAATACATGTATTTCCTCTGTTGGATTTCATCCTGAATGTTTGCTTTCCCTGAAATTAGAATGCTTTGCATTCTCTAGAAGCAAACAACATACTGACTCATAAATCATGGAGAATCTTCCTGAAAGGACAAGTCTGTCACTGATGAGTCAAGGGACTCTGTCTCACCCATCTTTTATGCGGAATCAATAATCCCACCCATGTTGCTGTGTAGACCTAAGAAAGACTAGATCTTAAAAGGATTACTAACCTCAAAAGATAGGTGATGGGTAAAAGTTATATACAGCAAAGATGACATTTATGAAAATACAAGCTTGTTCCAGAGGGCATGTGCCTGCTAACCTAAAGTAAAAGTGTCACAACCATTGAGGGACAAGAGATGTCACACATTTCATGTGCAGTCTTTTTAAAAATAATTTTTTTTAACTTTTTATTTTATTTGGGAGTATAGCCAATTAGTAATGCTGTGATAGTTTCAGGTAGACAGCAAAGGGACTCAGCCTTATATATACATGTATCCATTCTCCCCCAGATGCCCTTCCCAGTGGATCAGCTTTATAAAAGGAAGACACAGAGAGCAGATTATTGAGTAATCATGTCAAAGGTCTAAGAATGTGTATCCTTGGCTCTTATAAAGAACTCAGGGATCCGAGAATAGCTGTGCGTTCCGTAAAGACAAAATAGCAGCCAGTGCCAAAGCCTTATCGTCAGGGCCTTCAAAGTCCCAAAAGCCAGACCCAACATTCTGCCCAGTCTAGCCTCCCCCAAATTCTCATTTTTCTTTTCTTTTTTTAAATTCTTCACCCTTCCATCTGGAATTTGCAAAAACTAATCTATTGCCCCCAACACATGGCATCAGCGTGCTGCTGCTGCTGTTCAGTTGCCCAGTCACGTCTCTTTGCGGCCCCACAGTCTGCAGCACGCCAGTCCTCCCTGTCCCTCACCCCTGTATACTTGCTGTAAGAACCTCAAGAACTGTATAAAAGGCATAAACGTAGTGGATCATGAATGTAAAATGTTTTCTCATTTTGTTATTTCTGCATTAAAAGAATATAAATGGCAGCCAGTGTATTTTGTTTGATTGTTTGTTTCCCCAGCATTGGTTAGTACTTCTGTTTGGTGAACTCAGTATCAACGGTTAAGGTAACTATTTTGTTTTCAGCATGGGGCACAGGCAGAGCTAACTTGTCCGAGTTTGAGGCCAGCATGCTTTGCTTTCTGACTGTTGATCTGTATTGTAGCAATGTAGCCTGCTGTGTGAAACACTCTCTCATCTGTTAGTCAAAAATGAAAGGAGTCCCCACATCAAAACTGTTCATAACATATAATACACATAATATGTGAGAAAACAACTTCTCTACAATGGATTACCACTTTGACGTTTTTCACCCTTAGGTCAACTCAAAAGGGTTTAAATATGTGAAAACACAAGGAAAGAGTATTTATTGATAAAGAAAAATTTGAATAAAATCTCTACCTGAAAAAGTAAACCATGTTGACTCCAGGCTAAGATCAAATCATATTAGCTTTTCTTGAAAGCTGAAATACATATGAATTCATTAAAAAAAATTGACAGGAAGAAAGTTAAGCTCTCTGGAAATTGCTAGGTATTCCTACCTAGTGGCCCTAAGAGTTGGACCAGACAGAAAACTGGGCCAGCTTCTGTGACTTTCAGAAAGTCTCTCTAACTTTTTCTCAAGCCCCTTCCCTTTGGTAAACTCAGTAATCCGCTCTCTGTATCCATTCAAAACTGCACCATGCCATAGAAGGTATAGTTTCCAGACATAAAATATAATAATCGGGCAGAAACAAGATCCACCCTGGGGGCGGTATACACCAAGGCTTATAATTCTTTCATGTTCCCCATCTGATCAGCTGAATGCAGACTGGTGTAGACTCATTCATTCATAAATCTTTCTCCTCATCACTGCAAGCCAGAGAACTAGGCTGCGAAGAGAGCAGATGAGCCCCTCCCACTTCAACAGAACACACACTAGACAGGGTCTGTTCACAACTACGCATCCAACTTCCTATTAACTGAGACAGGCTTTCTACCAGACTCTACGTAGATGATAATGAAAGCCAAAGGGCAACTCACTCTACTCTGTCTGAAATGGTAAAAAAAAGTCGACTTAAGAACAGGAAAATAATTAAAAATGGAAACAACTGAAAACTTATCCAAGAATTACTTCCCCAAGACGCTCCGGGCCTTGATAATTTTATAGATAATTTTTTTTCAAGGGTTTAAGGCAGAAATGTTTTTTGCTACAAAAATTGTTTCTGAGTAGGAAAAAAAAGAGTGACCAAATTAATTTTCAACACCTAACAGGAACAAAAATACCAACTTTGCTTATTAATGTTGATGCTAAGGTACAAATAAAATGCTAATGAACAAATGCCAATGGTACAGTAAAAGAATAAACACCATAATAAAGTTGGATTTATCTCAGAAAGACAAAGAAGATTTAATATTGGAAAACCTATTAGAATAATGTGTTCCAGCACTGGGTCAGATTTTAAAAGAAACCGCATGACTATCTCAAAAATTACCAGAAAAATACCCAGTAAAATTCAGCATTCATTCTTGAAAATATTTCCTTAGAGATCTAAGAAACTTTAAAAACAAGAATATTAATCTCAGAGTTACAGCCAACATCATCTTATTTGTGAAATATTACAGCAGCATCTCCCCAAACATACGTTCTGTAGATAATTAGATTGCTCAAGATTTTCCAGCGGAAAAGCTTCCACCACGAAATGAATCTGCACATATTGTTCATATTTGGAGATTAATAAAGTACATTAACAATGCATATATTCTGTAAGCTCCACAATCAGAAAAAAACCCAACAGTATCAACAATAACAATCTGCTTGGCTATTTAGCTCACTAGTTTCCAAATGTATTTGAACATTTTTCTCACTTTCCATTATTTCACTCAACCCACTTCAGTGTGGCTTTTGCCACCCACCTTTCTACTGAAACTCAAGCAAAAGTGACAAGAAGGCTCCTTCTTAATAAATCCATTAGGCTTTTCTTGGTTTTCATTCTATTTGCGCGATGCTATGCTGTAAAGTGAAAGTCGCTAAGTCATGTCTGACTCTGCAACTCCATGGACAATAGCCCGCCAGGCTCCTCTGTCCACGGAATTCTCCAGGCCAGAATACTGGAGCGGTTGCCCTTCCCTTCTCCAGGGGATCCTCCCAACCCAGGGATTGAACCTGGGTCTCCTGCACTGCAGGCTGATTCTTTACCATCTGAGCCACCCGGGAAGCCCAGTGTTTATCAACTGGGTCTCCTGGCAGGAAAAATGCTCTGGTTTGCGGTGTTTATTTCCTGTGGTGGAAATACTCCCATGGTGATGGATTTCGGGCCACCAACAGGACAGCAGAGGCGGGCGGAGCTGGGGCAGGAGCAGCACACGACACGGGATCCCAGATGCCATCCCCACCAACCCGTCAGCGGTGTAAAAAAAAAAACCAGGAAGCAATGCGCTTGGTGTGGTTGACTACCTTCCTTTTTTCAACATCACCTGTTTCACTGCTGGTATATACAATGCAACTTTTTAATAATGGCCGTGGATAACAAACAGTTTACAAAAATCCCCCAAATTTAACAGTTGACTTCTACAGCCCTTTGGAGCTGGCTCCAGCATCAGTGCCTCTGCCTCTGCCTTGTTTGTTATTCTGCCCATCCTCCGCTCTTGAAACCTCTCTTCCCTTTGCTGCCCGGGGATCAGTTTCTCTGAATTCTCAGCCTTAGTCTACGCCTACTGTGTTAGTCTTTTTTCTTGGCACTTCTTCCTCCTGAGTTCTTCTATTCCATGTATTATGCAAATTCCGTCTTATCCTCACTCTTGTCCATAAACACAACTAACTTGATTACAGCTTCCAGATCTTCATCTCTAGCCACACGTCTTCCCTCCAGACTTCTCAATGTGTACTTACATTTTCGGCGGGGAACACCCCTCCCCGGCTTTCTTCAGGAACCTCAAACTCAGCATCCCCTCAACCACCCATCTTCGTCCTCTTTAGAATTACAGAAGCACAATCCAATGCACGCTGGACCCTTCCTCGCCTCCCCCCAGGTGAAAGGTTTTCCATCTCTCCTCCAGACTCTCAGAGGATGTTCAAGGAGGCTCAACTCAAAACCACAGGCAACCCTTCTCACCTTCCTTTCCTTTGACTTTTTCACGTCCTACGCTCTCCAAAGCATCTCCTTCAGCAAACGTCCTCCTAACTCAACACGTCCTTCCTCCCCAGCCCAGTAACATCACAATCTCTCCTTCCTCTCTGTCCCAGCTCTTTAGAACTGTGGCAACTTAAATCTTCTCCAACTTTTCATGTCCATCCCCTTTCTACTCATTCTCCAATACCTGACAAAAATGCAGGAACTGACCTAGTTAAATCAACTTTTCTAAGGGACAGGGGAAAGAAAAGAAAAAGAAAGACAGCGAAGTCGCTCAGTCGTGTCCGACTCTTGAATGCTCCCAAATGACTAATTTCTATCCCATTGAGCTAAATACCTGGTCTCCCACTGACCTCCCCGCCCCCAAATTGCTGATTGATTCCATGAGAGGCCAGAGTCAAGATGAGCCAATCATACCCTCCCCTAGATTTTTACAACATTCCCATTCAAAACTGCCTATTAAATTAAATGTCTATAGCCTGAGGTGACAAAATAAAGTGACTTTATTTGAATGAAGAGGAATTTAAGAGAAAGGGAAAAATGGAAATAAAGAATCTCCTAAGAGCGGTTGGTCTTCAATAACAGTGGACTTACTGAATATAAAGATTCAGTGATCTACTTTACTTTGTCACAAGCAACAATCATAAGTCCTTTCAAGCCGCTTCCGGCAAACACATAAGCCAATTGGCAGTGAACCAGGACAACTGAAAAGCTTGGATCTAATCCTTGGGTACATCTGAATACAGTTACGCATCTGTGGATGGAACTATTTGGTGTGGAATGGTGCTGGTAGTATGGGGTGCAGTTATCTCACTCTCTGGCAAGTTAAATACTGGGAAATTAGACTCTTGTTAGTGTGTGCAAGACAAGGGGCCCAGGTTTAGGCTGCTTGAGTTCAGCTCTTAGTTTTATCACCTGGCAGGTTATTTTTACCTCTGTGTGTGTGTTTCTTCATCTGCAAAATAGAGATAACAGTGTATACCTTTTACAGGCTGTTGGATGACTAAAATGAGACAATGTATGCAACGTGCCTAAAATGGAGCCTGGTTCAGAATCAGGGCTTGGTAAATATTAACTATTACTCTTAATTGCTCAATTACTTTTTTGATGCCTGCGATAGTTAAGGAAGAGTCCTTTAGAAGGATGGGTAAGACAGCTGAGCTGAAGATTTAAACTGTGGAGTAGACTGAAGTGAAGACTGACCTGGAAGGACGCATTATCTAAAGGTGAAGTCCTATGGTTATATTTATAAACCAATCTTAAATTAAGTCATCCCAATGAATAATATTACCTCAAAAAGTCATGGTACCTATTCAGGATTAGGAAGGAGCATGAAACTGTAGATTTGAAACAAGAAGCAATAGGGACTTCCCTGGTGGTCCAGCAGCTAAGACTGCGTTCCCAATGCAGGGGGATTGAGTTTGATCCCTGGTCAGGGAACTAGTTCCCACATGCTGCAACAAGAGCTTTCATGCCCCAACAAACATCAAAGATTCTGCAAGCCACAACTAAGACCCGGCGCAGTCAAATAAACAAATAAAACTAAATATTAAAAAAAAAAAGACTTCCAAACTTTAAAAATAAGCAACAATTATCTGTGAGCATCTGACATTTGTTAGCAGTGTTCTAGGCACTGGGGATAAACAATGAACAAAACAGAGAAATATTCCAGCTCTTGTGTAACTGTGTAAATAAAGATGTAATTTTAAAAATTCGATGGTGCTAAAGGATCCCATGATATATCTGATACATGTACCATGTGGAAAAATGAGGAACTAAGGTTGTTAAAGACAATTAGCTATTTCAATTAGCTACGGTACTTTACTAGGAATTATGAGTTAAGATCTGTTGATCCCCTTCTCCAAATCTGAGGATTAGTGATTCACTAATTTTTAAAAATATTAATCAAAATCCATTTATAAGTGATAATCAATTTTATTTCATATCTGAAACAGCAACATAAGCATGTTGCTCATGTTACATTCGGAGTAAAAAATCCTGAATGTACATCCTGGTGACTACCGTTGTTGAAAGTGAAAATGAAGTTCACTATAGTTGTTAACACTGTATTATATAATCAAAATTTGCTAAGAGCATAGAACTTACATGTTCTCTCCAAAAAAGAAAAAAGAAAATGAGAGAGAGGTATTTGTGAGGTGATGAATGTTAATTAACAAATGGAGGGAAGCCTTTCACAATACACAGGTATTTCAAATCACCAGAATGTACATTTTAAATCTGTCAATTATGTCAATTTATGTCACTTATACCTCAATAAAGAAAAAAAATACCTATGTCCTTATTTGATTAGTAGATTACAAATACATTCCTTTTCCATACTGTAGTTAAAGAGACTGGACCAAAAACAGAGATATTAGAAACTGGGAAACAAGAAAAGGAAGAGGGCCATCAGATGAGAGAGTAGAAAAAGAAGGGAAAAAAGGGGCAGAATATGGAAAACACCAGAATATTTAAAAAAAAAAAAAGGTGGAAACAAGAGGGAGTAAAGAACTCACTTGCCAATGCAGGAGATGCAGGTTTGAGCCCTGAGTCAGGAAGGTCCCTGGAGGAGGAATGCCAACCCGCTCCAGGATTCTTTCCTGAGAAATCTCATGGACAGAGGAGCCTACCGGGCTACTGTCCACGGGGTCGCAAAAATGGCCGGACACGACCGAGCGACTGAACAGCAACAAGCAAAAGGAGCAAGAATTGAGGGGCAGGAGGAGGCAGGAGGAGGGTGGTAAGGAGGAAAGAGACAGAAGAGGGGAGGCCCAGAGAGCAGAGCCGGAGGATTGCTCTCTTTTCCCATTTCAGCTCAGCTGCTCTCTGTGGATGCAGACTCAGAAAGAGCCGCCACTGCTATCTTAAACACTGTGTGGAAATTGAGAAGCCTCCACAACTACTGAGCCAGAAAGTGTTCACACTGGTAATTACAACAGGATGTTGTTGCCTTCAGGAATCTGTTTGTGTTTTTTTCTCTATAAACTCACACTTTCTTTACTTCCGTGCTTGTGTTGATAGTAGTTTCCCATGTGAAGTGCTTTTATCACCATATTGTTCAATGAACAGTACTCAACAAATATTTACTGAGTACAGGGCTTCTCAGCAGTTCACCTGCCAAGGCGGGAGATGCAGGAGATGTGGGTTTGATCCCTGGGTTGGGAAGATGCCCAGGAGCAGGAAATGGCAATCCACTCCAGTATTCTTGCTAGGAAAACCCCATGGACAGAGGAGCCTGGCGGGCTGAAGTCCAGGGGGTCTCAAAGCGTCAGCCACAACTGAGCCCTAAGCATGCATGCATCACTCCTACAGGGGTCTAGTTCTTAGGATCCTCCCAAGTACAATCAATCCACGATCATTTGAGCTGCTCAAATGTTGACAACAAGAGTTTGAGGCTTGTCATAACTAAGTGAAATAAGCTGAATAATAAAAGTTATTTGAGCTTTCACTCACACCAAAATGGAATCCCAAAGACATTCTCCACATGGGTAGCCATGCCTGGTCTTGTTCAGCCTCTGCGTTACATCACAGGAGTGGGGACTAATGATTTAGGGGTCAGCAGCCTGCCTGTGATTTACGTAACTTCTGCAGAAATCCACCGTTGCTTGTGCAAATGTCACATGGAAAAGGAGCTTAACGAATAGTAAAATTGGAAATAAATGACAGCTGAGAAGGCATTCGAAAACAGTACTTTCTTTAAAAAAAAAAAAAACTGTGGGACTCACTGCGCAGGTATGTTTAAAAATCAAATTTGCATGCAAATTTAGGGAAATATAGTTACAAGTACTGATGAGAATGGCAGCAGACATTGCTGTTCCACTACAGTCAAATAAGAGAGAGGCAGAAACGTAATCTGCAAAAATGTTGCATCACTTAGCTGTATAGCTGAAACTTACACAATACTGTCAATCAACTACACTTCAATTTAAAAAAAGAGAGAGAACTCTGTTTTTCCAAGTTAATGTTACAGAACAGGGAATCACCTTAACATCGGAAGGGACTTTACAAGGTCTCTGATTCATTTCTCCTATCAAAGAAGACCTCTTAACAGACGGCCATTCAGATTCTGTCTAAATATCTCTACTGACAAAAACATGCCCTTGGCACTCACACGACAGCCTTCCCCACCTTTGGACAACCGCAGCTGTGAGATTTTGTTCTTTACACTGAGCTCACGTACGCCTCCCTTTAATTTCTAGCAATCCCTTGACAATCTATGACCTAGGAGCTCCATAAGGGAAAGGGGCAACCTGCCTTGCTCACTGTTCATTGAGAGCCAGCACGACACGTGGCACAGAGTAAACTGCCATAAAAATGAGCCATAAAACTGATGACCCGGCTGACGACTGCCCTGCAAGACCCAGTCCCTAAGTCCAGTCCATCTGTCCTTTAGGGCAGTGGAGTTCTACCTCGGGGTGAAGGCGTTTTTCTTTTTTAATCTGTTGTGGATACTTTTACAAAATGCAAACAAGCATGAGCCTGAATGTCATGACAATATAGACTTTTTTTTTTCCATTAAGGAAGGTTTTCATTTATTTCTTTAAATTTGACATCTAGTTGATTTACAATGTTGTGTTAGTTTCAGGGGTACAGCAAAGTGATTTAATTATACATACATATATATTCTTTTTCAGATTCTTTTCCACTACAGGTTACTACAAGATACTGAATATAGGTTCTTGTTGATTATTTATTTTATATACAGTAGTGTATGCGTGCTCAGTCACTCAGTCATGTCCAACCCTTTCCAGCCCCATGGACTACAGCCCATCAGGCTCCTCTGTTCATGGGATTTTCCAGGCAGGAATCCCGGAATGAGTTGCCACTTCCTACTCCCAAGTACATAGTATGTATCTACTAGTCTCAAAATCCTAATTTATCTCCCCCTTCCCTTTTTAAGTGCGAGCTTGCTTCCTACTATAAACATCTGTAAATGCTTATCCTCATATCTGCACTTACCTTTTACCAAGTCAGTAAGGAACAGTGAGCAGAGCAGCATCAGAGCAGAAGCCACTTGCCGCTTTGCGACGGCCCTCTCCTTTTGTCTCTTTCTGTTCTGACAGGCCCTCCTCGGTCCAGATTTTGCGATAGCCTCCTAGCTGCTTGTCCTGCACACTACTGCCAAATAAACCTTCTGATTAAATCATCTCACTCTTCCCCCCAAGACCTGGAATCCCAACCCTCCTTACAAGATAAGGCCCACACTCTTTTGCCTGCACCCCAGAACCTTTCTCATCCGATCTGAAATCTACATCTCCAATCCCATTTCTCACTCCTTGCACAGACATAGGGCCCACATCCGCTGGGATGATCTCTGCAGAATGCTCCCCCCTCCCATGCCTGTGCTTATTCACTAGTCCAGGCTTCATTTTCTTGCCCTGGAAATTCCTTCCCCCTCCTCTTACGCCATCTCAAGCCCTGAACTTTTTTTGCTTCTGCGTAAAATTCACATACATAAAATTAACTGTTCTAAAGTGTGCAGGTCAATGATATTTAGGACATTCTTAAAGTCATGCAACTGTCACCTCTATCAAGTTCTAAACCAGCTTAATGCCCTCCAAAGGAAATCTTGCCCCATCCGTCAGTCACTCCCCTGGCCCCCTCTGCCTCCAAGCCCTGGCAACAAATAATTTGCTTTCTATCTCTATGAATCTGCCTAGTCTGAGTATTTCATATTAATGGAATTGTATTTTGATTCCTTTTTCTTTTCTGGTATATTAAAAGTCATTTTCCTTTTTTTTTAATGACTTTTTATAGGACTAGAGTTGCTTTACAGTTGCTTTGTTAGTTTCTATATTACAGCAAAGTGAATCAGCCATATGTCTACATATTAGCCCTCTTTTGGATTTTTCCTAAGGTCATCCTGTCAATTTCTCAATGTTCCACATATAATCCAATACCCATCTCCTCTACAGGCTTTTCCTGGGTTTACCCTCCATTCCACACTGACCCAGCCACTCTCTGAATTTCTGTATTGTTTTCTGCTTCCTTTAGTCCTTAACCCCATACTGATTGGAATTTTTGGTTAACTGCTTCAACGCTGCCCCTTTTCGATTCCCATAGCTCATAAACTCTTAGTGCTAGGAGCATTGCTGTCTCCCTTCGGGCCTAGAGCCTAGTGAACCTGTACACAACTCATTGTGTCCGGCTGTGCGTGAATGAGGCACAAGCGAAGGACGCTGAGGTCTGGATCACCAGTGAGAGCCGGCTCCGGGCCCAGGTCAGCTCTTATCCTTCCTTCCGCCATGGCCTCCTGCCTGCCATGTGCTTCTCCCGCAGTGTCCCAGGTATAGGAGTGGGACACCTCTTTGCCCTGGTAGGAGATGAACAGGTGTGGCTGCAGGAGGATGATGGCAGGTTGCCCAGGGGTGGAGAGGGTGCAAGTTCCTTGCACTGATCTCTTGCTAAGAGACTCCTACCTTCATTCTTCAGGCACGCATGAAGCCCTATGGAGAAAAGTGGGCGTGTAGAGATGTCACAAGGCCACAGTAAAAAAAAAGTTCCCCTGTTTGCTTTGCTTTTATATGTAAATCAGTTCCTTTGCCTGGTATTTTGATTTGAAGTGGCTCATAAACGTGTATCTACCTTGTAAAAGGAGATTAACTGTTAAACAATTATGGTGATAATACTTGTGATTCACATATGAAATAGCTGAGCATATAATTATTTTATACATTATAAACAAATGAGTAGGCTGAGACTCTGTAGTGTTTTATCTAACAACTGACAGAATGTTTGAAAGGGAACTGGTTTTATTTTCTGCATGAGTAATAAATCTAAGTAATATTCGGGATCACACATCTGTAGGAACTTTTCTCCCTGCTGTAGTATTAAACTGAATTTGCTACAGTTGCCACGGGAAGTCTCCAAACAAGAAAGTAAAACGGCGCCCTGGCCCTCAGGCCGTTTAAAACCTGTTCTTCTGACCAGGACAAGAAAAAGATCCAACATCGAATGCTAAAGTCTATAATTAACATTTTTTTTTTCTCTTTCATATCCCATTTTGCTCGCTTTAGCAGAGCAAAAGGGACATTTCTTCTGGCATTAATTTCATATCACTCTGTGTAACCAAAAACGTTAAAATATTAATAAACATTTTTAGAGACTATTTTAGGGAATTCCTTAAACATTAGTAGAGAATCCACCTGCAATGCAGGAGACCTGGGTCCGATCCCTGGGTCAGGAAGATCCCCTAGAGAAGGGAATGGCAACCCACTCCAATATCCTCGCCGAGAAAATCACATGGACAGAGGAGCCAGGCGGGCTACAATCCACGGGGTCACAGAGAGCCAGACATGACTGAGCGACTTTCACTTCACACTAAAGATGCGGAGGAGACGAGCACTGAGAAACCCACAATGAAACAGCACAGAGAAGTCCTCAAAATCAAACCAAGTTTGAAAGCGCTTATAAAGGAATGACAACATGCTCAGTCCCCTGCGCTGCAGGCTGTGAATCAGGGAAGGTAAGCAGGGCACGTGCACGTGAGAAGAATAAGAAAGTCCTCAGTGCTCATTTCTACTCTCTAGGAATTCATAATTTTGCTTGGTACAGAACTTGCACATAAAACGTGTCAGACCTGACTGCAAACAACCAGCACATGCATCGTGTTAAACTGCATTTCAGAGTAAATCTCTTCCAATTATGTTTCAGCTAAAAGCAAAGTTAGTCTGCGTTTTCTGAGTTTAACAGCTAGTGGCCAGGGTGAATCATTGCACACGCGTGTTGTGTGACACAGGAAATCCATCTGACACTGAAAACTTGACGTGTGGGGCAAAAACAAAATATGTGCATGTATGTGCTGAGCTCTGTCAGGATCAAAGACGGTTCTAGCAGGTATGTACACACGGTCAAGGGCAGGTATGTTCACATGTACCATGTGGATGGCCTAAAGACACGTCATACCAACGTGCTGTGTTCCGTCACTTAATTACTTTCTCAACTTTCACTGAGTTCGGTTATTTGCCCGCCTGCTGCTAGATTCTGATTCCCTTCCCCAAACTGAAATGCACCTGGGCCGCCACCTATAAAGCCATGTCACCAGGTGGGCAGATTTTGCTTCCTGCATAAGGAAATCTAGTGCTGGAAAGCGAATGGTCATCTGATAAATGTTCATGGATTTTTGAAGAAATTATGGTGACACTGGTAGAATTGGAAGGCTTTGGTTACATCTGCATTGAGATGTACTCTAATATTACATGTCTATATAAGAAAATATTAATTCTACTTAACTTCATATAACTTCCTTCAAAATCTATTTTCCCTACCATTTTTCCCCCCAAAAGTTTCAGGTTGTTCAGGATTTATCTCTAAGTGGTCAGTAAGACATTTTCTGAGAATTTAAAAACAGAACTGAAATCGTAGTCAGACAACTGGATCTTGAGGACAGAAGTTGAAATAGCTGTTAAATACTTAAACTGCCCAAAGGACAGTCATTTGAAGTAAGATCTGGGTCTCCTTTTACTCAAATATTATATTCTAAACATTTAAACATCCTAAATATGCTTTTAAAAGGTAAATTGCTAACTTTATTTCCCAGGGGAAAAATGTTTTTTCCTCTTTTTAAATTTTAATGGGATAGTCTCAGTGAAAATTGTTTCACATTTTTGTTAGGTGTAATTCATTTTTCTGGTAAATAAAGTTATGAACTAAATTCACTTGGATAGTTAACCACTTAAATACATTCATTTTGAGGTTACTATGAAATAAATACTCCTTCCGCAAAGTGAATCAGCATCCTATGATTTGTATTTTTAAGAAAAGCTCATAGCTTATTGACAAAAGATGCATTCTTACATCCTTTGCTAGTCAGCTTTGTTGCTGAGAGAGAAATGAAATAATTATATTATTCATGATGTGTGATACATACTACATATGTATAACCTAAAATAATAAAATAAAATTAGGAAAATTTTTCAAGGACATAGGTGTTCCCCTCCTTCACACCTAACTCAAAGACAGCCACCCAGTTCCAGGCTGGCAACGGTGTCCGGTCACGAGACAGGGGTTAGCCTATTGCCTGCTCTTAGTCATCATCTCTCCCACTAACACCCTCGTTAAGTCTAGATAACAATACTCACGAATGTCAGGAGGGATATCTTTGTCTGTTTTGCTCACTGCTTTAAACTCTTTCTCTAAAACAGCTCTTGGCACAAAGTAGGAGCTCAAGAGATTTTTGTTGGATAAATAAATCTTCACTGAAAAGGAACTTCTCTGTAAATTTGTTCTTGGGAATGGGAGGGTCATCACCAGCTTTGGGTTTGCCTTGGGTTGTATTAAGGATTAAATCATCAGAAATGGTGGCGGGGGAGGGGAAAGAAGAGAGAAATATCTAATATCCCTGATGTAAAGTTTCTAAAGAAACATTCAAAACTTTGTTTTCATTTAGATAAAGGCTTTTCTAAAGACATCAGGCTGATATAAATTTCTCAAAAGAAGTTCCAAAGAAAGTGACAAGAGAAATGTAACCTGTAATCTGGGTCGAAGGCAAAATCATTTAATTTTCCCTTTGGGATTTTCTAGAGCAATGCAACATAAAAAAGGAAAAAGTATTCAATTCAAAGGACACTGCTGTGTGTGTGTGTCTATGTGTGTCTTTTACTGTGTTCACTCTAAGGTTTGACAAGATTTTGGGAAACCTCTACTCATTTGCTATCTTAAAGTTCTTGTTATTTTAAAAATTATTATCACAAATTATATCAAGGTCTCATAATAACCATTTGTAATAGTTTACCCTCTGGTGCTTCTGCATCAGCTATTTACGGTTACAAGTTCAGTATGCTATCAGAGTTAGAAGACAAACTATCCCAAGGTTATTTCACTTTAGGGAAAAAAATCCATAACAGATATACTTTTTAGAAAAATACCTAAAAGAGGATGGCTGGAAAGTAAAATAACTTTAAACTATTGTTTAAAAAGAGCTGTTGTTTGGTGGATGCTAAAGATCAAATAGAGCACAGGCCCAAAGAAATCAACAAAATCAAACTGAGAAAACTAAGAGGCTATAACAGAGATGGTGTATTTTTTCCTCCCAGAGACTAGTCCAGCAGAGTACAGAGACGCCTAGTATGTGAGAGAAAATTAAGTGTGAAATAAAACTGGGTATAACAGGAGAGAATTCATGTCCTGTCTCACATTGTCTGGAATGGCTTAAAGGTGATAAAATAGCTAGAAGGTTCTCAATGTTTACTCTCTGCTTAATCTTTACTGATCAGGGTCACAGACGTACTAAAAAATAAAAGCAATAAATGTAGGCTCTTAAGTACAGAGGTAATGTTATATTAATGGCTAAACTTTGGAAAAGGGAGAAAAAGATAAAAGCAAACAAAAAGCCTTCCATATCTATTTCAAAATATAAAATACATTTTTTCATAACTTTTGTATTGTCCCTTCATACGCACGTTTTATATAAGGTTTCAATCAGCGGTGCACGTACATTCTTTATGTTACTTTTTAAAAAATACTTTTCAAGTTTGCTCTAGTTTTCCAATTTGTCACTGACAATTACATAACATCCCACCTACTAATTACATCATAATTTACTTAAGCATTCTGTGCTGTTGAATAGTTATTTCCAAATACTGGTTCCTATAGCAATGCTTGTATGAAAGTCTTCGTGTATGTGGCTTGTCCTCTATCTTCCAACTCTTTGGAAAAAATCTCTAAAGTAGGGGTACAGCAGCAGGTTGTACGATATTTTGCCCAATTGCCTTTTTAGCAGGTGGAACTAAGTGATAATGACAACAGCTATACATAGGAGAACCAGTTTCTTCAATTCCTGAATCACAGAATTTTAGGATTAAAAAAAAAACAAAACAATCTATCATCAACAATCACTAGGATGGGTACATTTCCTACAATTATGAAACTGGAATTGAAGTTTACAAATCCATATCTTGCAAGTCTGTTTAATGTGGGTCCTCCAGGGCCAGACCATCCTCAGATACCGTATAAAATCTAGTCTCTGAACTTACAGACTGGGGATTCTTGGCAACCATGCTGAGGTAAGGGGAATCAGTGATTCTCCGACTAAGAAGGGAGCCGGCTAGCCTCTACGGACACGAGCTTATCAAAAACAAGACTGAGTCTCTCTAAGTAATAAAATGTCAAACCAACAGAGGCAACTTACAGGATGATCTCAAGAGCTTCTATCACTAACAACAAGGTGATACATCAAGAGACTTAACCATAGGCAAGAGGGAGAACAATCCGGACTGATCGTCCTGTGCCCTGGGCTCCAGGCTCTCAGACGGGACATGGGACTCAGCAGCGGTGAGAGGTTCTCACACACTACACGAGAGAATCCCCTGCAGGGCTTGTTGAAAGACCGATTATCAGGCCCTAACCCTAGATGTTCTGATTCAGTAGGTCTGGGGTGGGGCCTGGGCCTGAGAATTTACATTTCCACCAAGTTCCCACACATTGCTGCTGCTCCAAGGACCACTCTCTATTATAGACTATTTCTTGATTCTTTGAGAAACATGCAGTAAGTACCTAGTGAGTACTGTGCTATGTGCCAGAGACAGAAAGATGAGTAAAACCAGTCAGTCCTGCTTCAAGAAATTAATAATCTACATTTTTGTAGACATTGTACTGCTCTCGTCCTAAAAGTCAACAAATTGGGACCTTGTTGAAAACAAAGTTTAAAAGTATATTGTGTTTAAATAAAACTAGGGTATTTCTAATTAGTTCCAAATGCTTTAGGAAAACATGCAGTAATCCTGCATTGGCAAAGGCCTGGGTGTTTTCTTCACTCTTCTGAATTTTCTGAACATATGCAAATAATTTGCTAGAGTATCTTCTTCATTTATATATATATACACACCATTCATATGTTTGCTCTCTTTCATAACTTCATCCACCACATAAAAAAGAGATAGATTTTATATAAGTACGTGTCCATACACAATCAAAACCTTGTTTACAAAACCCAGGTAATAATCAACTGACAGAAAAAAAACAACAGCAAGTACGGTAGGACTTAGGGAGTCTCTGATTTCGATTTAGACTGCAGAAAAGGGAATGACACAAATGGGCAACATGCTTACTTATACCCGTGATGCTGGCCTGTACTTAACTGTTACACAGTGCCTATCAGCTGATTCACAGAATTAATGAACTTGCTTTTGAGGTGGCTACTTAGCTTCTATTTCCATCAGATACACACTGATTTCCTGTAAGTATTTTTGGCAAAAAACATAAAAGGACAAATAAAGTATGTATAAAATTTTATGATCTGAGGATCTGCCAAAGTCTTAAGCATTATTTATACATCTTTGGCCTATTTTTTTATGACGTGATTGAGGGATTCCTCTCATTTCAACCTGTTAGAAAGCTACTTTATAAGTCCGGAAGAACTAACCCAAGAAGGGACTAGATAACTTGTCTAACGTCACAGAGAGAGGAAGACATAATGAGATGTAATATTCATATATCTAATTATACTAGCCAACTACCAACTCCTAGAGCCTTAAATTTGACAAATTTCTTAAACTGACATTTAGAAATGACGATTTGTTTTTTTCTGAAGGAAAAACTGGTTCAAGGAAGAATTACAACACGTGTTGATTTTGGTTTTTAGGTCAGGCTGTGCAGCTTGTGGGATTTTAGTTCCCCATCCAGGGATTGAACCCAGCCTCTGGCAATGAGAACGCAGAGTCCTAACCACTGAACCGCCAGGGAATTCCCCTGTGTTGATTTTTTGAGAGAAAAAAATATGCCTGTGTGGGAGAATATATCCTTTTGTGTCACAGCTATCTCAAGTGACTATGTTCAAATTTGGTTTCATAAAGGCTGGTTTATGGAGAATTGGGGACATGACTCACTTTAATTTTATTTTGCCTTCTCCTGATCCCCTCTTTACATCTAGAGTGTGTTTATTATTCCTTAAAAGCTATGCCTGCAGGTAGCAAGCAAACCAGGAAACTAACCTCTCAAATTTTTGCTGATAATGTCTTAAAGAATTAACCCTGCTAGGAATATTGGCATTTTGAAGGCAGACTCCAAACTTGGAAAGGACATAGACCGAGGAGGCGAAATGATGGTCAGTGGGGTGGGGTCAAGGTGAAGGAGCTCTTTCCAGCATCTTGCTGCAATCTTCACCACACAGGAGTGGTTATTCCTTAAACACACAGGATGATAATCTCCTCTTTCCATCCACTTGCTGGGGCTCTCTCCTGAAGCAACCTAGAGCGCCCAAGACGGTGACAGTGCCAAGCAGCAACTTCAGAATTCAAAGCTGCTCTAAAAGTTTCTGATGTCACCACGGCACAGGGTAAATTCTTAGAAACCAACCCCTTCCATTCAGGTCTCTGTACGATTACTGTGCAACCGCTGTGTGTGGGAAGTGACTGCACACGGATCTCTTACACTCCCACCCAGGGTATTTCCCTAGTTTTTTTCTCTCCCTCCTAGCTACCTTCTCCTTATCTACGGTAATCTGTGCAGACTTCACACCCCAGGTCTGTGCTAATCTGAACTCTTCCCAGAAGGTCAGGAAATGTGTCTCAAAGGGTCTTATCCACATTCATCCAATTCTAGATGAATCCACGAATTGAAGTGCTTCTTAAAAAAAAAAAAATCAGTTAAAACTAGCAACGAATTTATTTTCTAAAAAAAAAAAAACAAACACTGAAGTGAAATAAAAACTGTTTCTTAAGACACTGAATCAAATTGAACTAAACTATTACAGGATCGAGTGTAAATCCTCCCTTACGGTTTTAAATCTCCATTGTAAACGACTCATGGGGCATGAACTGATGACTTCATTTCTTTCCTTTATGTCTGAGAAATCGCAGTACAGAAAGGAAACCCATTCCAGAAAAGATTTTCAAGTTGAGAATGGCCTGGTCACTGGAGTAGCTGAAGGTATAGCCATGGCTCTGAGAAAGCCAGAGAAGACCCATGAAGAGAATGGAAATGAGGGCTGCTCCCCACTCTCCAGCTGCAAAAAGGAAGCCACGGAAAAATGGAACACCCATCTACAGGCATGGCCTAACCCTTCTTTGTCCTCTGCCTTCTCAAGAAGGTCCCCGCTTGGCCTCTGTAAGTGAACTGGGAACAGAGTGGGTTTCAAGCTGGGAGTCAAGGCCCTTACCTTCTTGCATAGGAGACAGTTCACAATAGAATGGATTTTTTAACAATCCATAAGAAGAATGTAAAATTTATTATCTGGACAATGCACCCTTAATTACACTGGCTATTCCAGTGAGTCCCTACTAGCAAACTGGTGGTTTCCTAGGAGGCATGATCACTTTTCAAGCCACTAAAAGCTTGTGTTTTTGGATACGGCTTCTTAGAAGGATCCCCACATTTTATGACAAGCACAGTCCTTATTTATTCTTTAAGCGGAGACACTAAAATGTCTTTTGATCTAAAGGATCATAGGCCTCAGTATAAAACAAACACACATTAAGCATTCACAGTATACGCCATAAAAATATGTAAAGAGTAGAACTTCATCAAATAAAAGCACAGTTTGCGCCTTCTAAATGAGTGAAGATGCAGAAATGGACACGAAAGGCTACACACTGTGACTCACAGAGATATAAACAACAGGACAAAAGTATTTCTTCAGCTAATTTTTGTTCAAAGTCACCAGAGAATAGGAAACACAGTTTTAAACTGAACAGTGATGAAATATCTCATTTCAGAAACATCTGATAAATTGATCACCACATGGCAAGCATTATCTTCTGCTCACTGTTAACAAGAATCTCAAAATTAGTACTAGGGTGAACTATTAATATTTGTAAAAGAATTAGCTCAATTAAATTCAGGGACAAGGTCATATCATTTAAGATACACAGATTTGCTGATAAAGTCTTAAAATCATACAAAAAAGAGAGCACGGAACAATGATCGCAATACTTTTCCCATTTACACTGATAAGGAAACGGAGAGTTAGAAAGGAGAAATGGCTTGCTTCACTATAACAATTAAAATGGTTAAAAATGTAAACATTCACAGTCTGAGTTAAACATTTGTTATTAAAACACAGGTGTGCACTGACTGTTGAAGAAAAATATTAATAATATATAAACCTGTTTTTTTAAATAAAAAATAATTTAAGTATACACTATTATCGCTGATAGTTGTTGTCTTCACATCTCCAAAAGTTCCCCCCAAATACAGTCTACTTTATTTGAGCTGATTTCCTTTCAAGAACCTACAGTATTTTAGGTAAATAAAAATTAGAATGAGTTCAAAAGATACGCCATGTAACTCCCCCCAAATCCACCTCTGTGTTGTGATAAAATACAAACAGTAAATGACAAAGCCGAGGAGGATTGAAAATAGTCTTCAATTTAAAATTTTCATCTGGAAAGCCATGACACTAATTGAAGGCTGACACACTGGGGCTATCTGTGCTTGCCAGGTGATTATTTACAGATCTGATTGTATTTTTTGTGGAGTCAAATTAGACCAGTTTCAAAGGATTAAGCTTTTTAAATCGCAGCCCTTTTTGTTGCTTTTAGGCCTTAAGAGAGAAAGCAACAGCTCAAGAGGTCAAACGCAGTACAGAGATCTGCTAGGAAAAGTAAAAGCAAGTTAGAAATTCAGTTTAATAATTTTGAAGGGGGTGGAGGACACAGGTTTATATCCATAGGCCGGTGACTTTTATCGTTTTCTTGATTAGTGATTTAAAAAAAAACTTCTCTACAGCTGTTATTTATTTTTAGTGGAACCCAAAATTTCTTTCAGTATACTTGCCACATTTTATGACATTATTATATTTCCAAGTTCAAGAGATAGTGAATTCAGCAAAACATCCACAAATTAGAATGACCAACATTTTGTGTCCTGCTCATTGGGCGTATATAAATCCTATGAAAGAAGCAAAAGTAACAGACCAGGATATATAAAACATTTGTAAAGTATTATTTTAATACTGTTTTCATGAAACTCTCTCGACAATAAAACACGATTTCACAATTTGAAAACTAAATGAAATGTATTATTAATACCTGTGTGTTTTTCCATGGCTGCACCATTCATACAACTGTCAAATACATAATTATCTTGATAATTAGGGCTAGTAGCAAACATCCTTATTTAAACAAATGCTTATTTTTTTTTTTACTGATTAAGAGCAATTAGCTATGATCAGTAATGTAATGCATGTTCCTAAAGTCATGCTTTTTTCCTGTATAAGTTTTCATACACAGGGATAATACAGTTTTAATGTCATAGAGACGTTATAATTAATATTGTGATTTTTTAAAGTTCTACGTTGTCTTTAAAATGTCGTTCTGAAAAATATACAAAGAAACGAAGAGTGAGGAAACAGTCCCCTCAAAGAAAATAGCATATTTATTTAAAATGCCAACTGCAAAAATATGTTCAAGGTATTCTAAGTTTAATGAAAAATATGATGCAGGTGGATATTTAAGTTTTAATTTTAAAATGAATTATATTCTTTTAAATTTAAAAGCATAAAAAAAAACAGTGCCTAAAAAACTTAGCCTGGAAATCTCCAAACCTTTATACTTCACTGATGCCACGTTTTTATAGCAGTTATCATAAAAGCAAGAAACAAACTTTTAAACATGAAAAAGAATTTTGCTTTAAAAATTAAATCACCAGTTTCTACCCCCTTTCCAGTGATTTACAAGAGATTGAGTGGTGGGTCATTAATTGATCCTAAGATCTTTAAATTTAAGATCTAGTTATCAGCAAGTGAAGTATCAGATATCATTATAATTCAAATAAAGCATAATGACAAGAAGTACACAGTAAGACTAAAATGGATGGTTTTGTAACAATCCTCACTTTTTGGCTAAGGGCATTCATTTAAGCCCTTTGTATATCAGAGAATACTCTGGTGCCTATTAACTTCACAGACTGAATCCGACTGAAAATAGGCAACAAAAACTGTTTTCAGATTCGGAAAAGATCTTTTGAAGTACCACCAGGAAAGCTGACTGGTAGCATCTCTGTTTTCTACAGACCTTTCATAGGAGTGGAAGGAATTTCTTTAAGAGAGAAGCTACCGTGAACATCTACAGTGGTCTCTATCCCCAGAAGGGTTTTGTAAAACTCATCTAGACGATCAAGAGGTCCTGTTTTCAGTCAGCGATTGATCACTTAACTATGAACAGGAAGACAACCACCAAATACCTGGGGTATGTCCAAGGTTTGCCCAGCGCCTTCTAAAGAGTGTTAGTCACTGCTCTCTCAATATCTCCAGCTAAAATTTGTTTCACGACTGATAAAAACAGTTGACATGAAAATAGTGTACTTCGAAACCAAGTTTCTCCGGCAACACGTTTCAGACAACTCAGTTAACTATCATCGCGTCTGGCTTTGTTTTCAGACAATCATCTATAATTTTACATGTTAACCTCAATCTTTAGTTTCTTCATGACAGACTGCTGTGTTCTTTTAAGCGTTCTCCCCTCAAATAATGGACACTATTTCCCCAACCATTACTCTCAGACCCAAGTGAATGAAATTCTCGCGGTAAAACAAGAGCACGACCAAATAATAACAACAGGATAATCATCACCACGAACCTCACGAGCGGAGTCCTGCAAATTCTGGACACGCATCACCAACAGAGTGATTTCAACAGAGCGCAATTACACAGTAAGCCGACTCACCTAAGCAAGGGGACTTAAGAAGAATTTAGAGACGCAGGCTTCTGATCACCGGCGGAGGTAAAGGCCCCTTCTTTACCTAACCACTGACCTTATATAAAAGCCGCAGCGAGGTTACTCCCAGTTTCAGCCTCCTTACCTTAGGCTCCTCCCCTAACACCGAGGCAGAAAGTACCACAAATACACACCCACTTTCCGCCCCCTGCACGCAGGGACTAGAGATTTCGGTGAAGCCAGCCCTGCGTCCACCTTCCCCGCTCAGGGCTCGGCAGAGCGGGAGCCGAGCCCGGCACGTGGAGGAGCCACCGCACCGCCGGCCACCTTCCGGGGCGCGGGGCGCGGGGCGGGTGGGAAGGGCCGCGCTCTCCATCCGCTGCCCCCGGGGGGCCAGCGAGCGCCGCGTCCGCGGCCAGCCCGGGGCGTGAGGGCACCGAGGCCGAGGGCTCCGCCCGCCCCCAAAGTGCGCCCCACGCTTAACTGGCCCCACGCTTAGCTGACACAGAGGGGTGAGCCTGGGAGCCGGAGCCGGAGCCGGACCCCCGCGGCCGCGCGCCGCGCCGGGGAGCCTGGGGTACCCCGGGCAGCGGCTCCCAGACCGCTCCCGCGCGGGGCGCACGGGCTCGCGCCTCCCGTCGGAGCGCAGCGCTCCCCGGCGCGCCTCGCCCGCGGCCCGCGCCCCCCGCCGCCCGGACGTCTCGGCCCGGACGGGACCTGTCAGCCCGGGGGCCGCCGGTCCAGGACCCCTGCCGCCCCTCCCCGCCCCGCGCCCCGCGCCCCGCGCCCAGCCGGGCGGCCCGGCTCTGACCTGCGCGGTGGCCTGGCGGCCCGCTCCGGTGTCCAGGCGGCCGACCCGAGCGCCCC